>WOXC01001415.1:0-342743 GCA_011680675.1 Gymnobelideus leadbeateri | reverse complement strand
GATAATTCTGGAATCTCCATAGTTCCTGGTGTTCTGGGGTTCCTCCAGCCGGCTGCTGGCCCTGCCGCCTTGGGGCTAAAACCTCGGCTCACGTGGACCTGGGCTCGGCTCGGCTCCTGCGCTCTGCGCGCTGCCGGCTCCCAGACCACTGCGCTGGTCCTTCCTGCAGGGTGCTGGGCTGTCCTCAGCGGGAGGTTAGCTTCTCTGTGTCGTTCTGTGGGTGCTGGGGCTCCAGAAGTTTTTCAGAGTCCTTTTTTACATAGTTTGTGGAGAATCTGGGGGCAAAGAGGCTTGGACGAGCTGTTTCTACTCCGCCATCTTGGGTTTGTGCATTTTTTCAATATATAAGTTAAATACTTGAGTTATACATAACTCAAAAGACTCACATATACTCAAAATCTTAAGTGTATCTGTAATGTCATGAATATGGATAATTTCTCCAATGTTGCAGGTCATAACCTATCCAAGATTGCCCGTTCTGTTCAACTTTTTTCATTGTGCTCTCATAAGTTTGACATAGGGCGTACACCCTACATACTGGACAATTTCCTTTTAAGTCTTTTTTTAAACAAATGCTTTTTTAACTTCTGTTTTACATCATTCATTTCTGCCGGATTTTGAGTTACAATCATTTTCCCCCCGTTATTCCCCTACCCAACCTCCCAGAATAGTAGTCCCACAAGATATCGCTTCCTCCAATCTGCTCTGTCCCATACCTTCTCCCATACCCCCATCGACTTTTCCATTAGAGGAAGGTGAATCTTTGTGTCCCAATGCCTGCACATCTTATCTCCCAATTATAAGCAAAAGAGTATTAATAATAGTATTTATATATATTTGAAACATTTAATGTTACGACCTCGAATTTCAGATCCATTTCCTTCCTCCCTTGTCACCCATTCCTTCTTGGGAGATAAGTAATTCAGTATATGTTGTACATGTCTGGCTATGCAAAACATTATCATAGTAGATATATTGTACAAGGCTGCTTATAATTCCCTCCCACTCATCCCACCCCCCACCTGGTCCATTCCCTACATGATCCTGTCCCTCTTCTATAGTGGGTACTTCCAACCTCCCCTCACCCCAAGGATGCCCTCCCATCCATCATCCCTCCTCTCATCCCCCTTCCCCCTATCCTGCTGCAGGTTGAGATATCCCATTTAGTATGTATGTCATTTTCTCCCTGAACCAAATTCAATGTGAATGTGGTTTTGCCTTTTTAGCCTTCCTTATTCTCCCCCTCCTTTGCAACCACTTCCCCTGCTTCTTCTACATGAGATAGTTTACCCTACCCTGTCTCTCCCCATCTCCTCTTGCCACTTTCCTCTCTCACCTCATAATTTCATCCCTTGAGTATTCTCCCTTCCCAACAAATTCAACCTATGCCCTCTATCCATATATAACTGTAGCCATATACACACACATTCACATATGTATTCATATGACCACACACCCTTCTTCCATTATTTTCATAGTGAGAAAGATATCATCAGTTGCAGTTATTGTTTTTCCATATAGGAATGTAAATAGTTCAACTTTGATAAGTTCCTTTTGATTTCTTTTCCCTGATTACCTTCTCAGGCATCTCTTGCTCCTGTTGCATGTCAAATTTTCTTTTCAACTCTGGTTTTTTCCTCAAGAATGCTTGAAAGTCCTCTATTCCACTGAATGACCATATTTTCCCCTGAAGCAAAATACTCAGTTTTGCTGGGTAGGTGATCCTTGGGTTCATTCCCACTTCTTTTGCCCTCTGGAATATCATATTCCATGCCCTTCGATCCCTCAGTGTAGAAGCTGCCAGGTCCTGGGCTATTCTGATTGTGTTTCCACAATATTGAAATTGTTTCTGCCTGGCCGCTTGTAGTATTTTCTCCTTGATCTGGGGATTCTGGAACCTGGCTATAATATTTCTGGGAGTTTTCTTTTTGGGATCTTTTTCAGGAGGTGATCGGTGGATTCTTTCAACCTCTATTTTGCCCTCTGGATCTAAAACATTTGAGAATTTCTTGAAGGGTGATTTCTAGGTTCTTTCCTTGATCATGGCTTTCAGGTAGTCCAATAATTTTTAAATTGTCTCTCCTGGATCTATTTTCCAGGTCAGTGGTTTTTCCCATGAGATATTTCACATTGCCTTCTAATCTTTCATTTGTTTGGATCTGCTTAACAGCATCTTGATATCTCATAAAGTCATTAGCTTCCATTTGCTCCAGTCTAACTCTGAAGGAATGAATCTCCTCAGTGAACTTTTGAGATTCTTTTTCCATCTGGCAAATTCGACTTTTTAAGGCATTCTTCTCCTCATTGCCCTTTTGGGCCTCCTTTGCCATTTGAGTTAGTCTATTTTTTAAGGTGTTGTTTTCCTCAGTCAGGCTGTTGACCCTCATTTCATACTTTTCCTGCATCCTTCTCATTTCTCTTTCCAATTTTTCCTCCACTTCTCTTATTTGATTTTTAAAGTCCTTCTTAAGGTCCTCTATGGCCTGCAACCCACTCATGTTTTCCCCTGGGGCTTTTGGAGCAGGACTTCTGACCTCACAGTCCTTTTCCCGCTCTATGCCCCCAAAATAGGAGTCTAGGGTTGCATTTTTCTGTTTCCTTTGCCTTGGCATGTTGCCACTTAATTGCTTGACTTTTGGGCTTGTTGCCACACTATGGCTTTAAGGCCAGATAGAGGAATTTTCGTCCCGAACGTGTGGGGGGCAACTTCCGTTTCTGGCAAGCTGTAAACCCACCCACAACTTCCACCCTAGATCACAATCCAGATCCAGGGAGGTTAAAGCAAGAGCGATTACCCCCCAAGACTGATCGCTGGATCTCCCCACGATTTGTAGGCTGGGAGCCAGAAATGCCTCTGAAAACTACAAAATGGCGTGTCTCCTCAGCGGCTTCTAGCCCCCAGGGGAGGGAGCTGACGCATTCCCCAAATACAGGTCCCAAAGTCCATAGGACACTAACCTCTTACTTTGTCCTAGGCAAGTCTATGTTGATAATTCTGGAATCTCCATAGTTCCTGGTGTTCTGGGGTTCCTCCAGCCGGCTGCTGGCCCTGCCGCCCTGGGGCTAAAACCTCGGCTCACATGGACCTGGGCTTGGCTCGGCTCCTGCGCTCTGCTTGCTGCCGGCTCCCAGACCACTGCTCTGGTCCTTCCTGCAGGCTGCTGGGCTGTCCTCAGCGGGAGGTTAGCTTCTCTGTGTGGTTCTGTGGGTGCTGGGGCTCCAGAAGTTTTTCAGAGTCCTTTTTTACATAGTTTGTGGAGAATCTGGGGGCAGAGAGGCTTGGATGAGCTGTTTCTACTCCGCCATCTTGGGTCCGCCCCTGTATTTTTCAATATATAAGTCAAATACCTAAGCTCAATACAGAACTCAAAAGACTCACATATACTCAAAATCTTAAGTGTATCTGTAATGTCATGAATATGGATAATTTCTCCAATGTTGCAGGTCATAACCTATCCAAGTTTGCCCGTTCTGTTCAACTTTTTTCATTGTGCTCTCATAAGTTTGACATAGGGCGTACACCCTACATACTGGACAATTTCCTTTTAAGTCTTTTTTTAAACAAATGCTTTTTTAACTTCTGTTTTACATCATTCATTTCTGCCGGATTTTGAGTTACAATCATTTTCCCCCCGTTATTCCCCTACCCAACCTCCCAGAATAGTAGTCCCACAAGATATCGCTTCCTCCAATCTGCTCTGTCCCATACCTTCTCCCATACCCCCATCGACTTTTCCATTAGAGGAAGGTGAATCTTTGTGTCCCAATGCCTGCACATCTTATCTCCCAATTACAAGCAAAAGAGTATTAATAATAGTATTTATATATATTTGAAACATTTAATGTTACGACCTCGAATTTCAGATCCATTTCCTTCCTCCCTTGTCACCCATTCCCTCTTGGGAGATAAGTAATTCAGTATATGTTGTACATGTCTGGCTATGCAAAACATTATCATAATAGATATATTGTACAAGACTGCTTATAATTCCCTCCCACTCATCCCACCCCCCACCTGGTCCATTCCCTACATGATCCTGTCCCTCTTCTATAGTGGGTACTTCCAACCTCCCCTCACCCCAAGGATGCCCTCCCATCCATCATCCCTCCTCCCATCCCCCTTCTCCCTATCCTGCTGCAGGTTGAGATATCCCATTTAGTATGTATGTCATTTTCTCCCTGAACCAAATTCAATGTGAATGTGGTTTTGCCTTTTTAGCCTTCCTTATTCTCCCTCTCTTTTGCAACCACTTCCCCTTGCTTCTTCTACATGGGATAGTTTACCCTACCATGTCTCTCCCCATCTCCTCTTGCCACTTTCCTCTCTCACCTCATAATTTCATCCCTTGAGTACTCTCCCTTCCCAACAAAATCAACCTATGCCCTCTATCCATATATAACTGTAGCCATATACACACACATTCACATATGTATTCATATGACCACACACCCTTCTTCCATTATTTTCATAGTGAGAAAGATATCATCAGTTGCAGTTATTGTTTTTCCATATAGGAATGTAAATAGTTCAACTTTGATAAGTTCCTTTTGATTTCTTTTCCCTGATTACCTTCTCAGGCATCTCTTGCTTCTTGTGTCTGCATGTCAAATTTTCATTCAATTCTGTTTTTTTCCTCAAGAATGCTTGAAAGTCCTCTATTCCACTGAATGACCATATTTTCCCCTGAAACAAAATACTCAGTTTTGCTGGGTAGGTGACCCTTGGGTTCATTCCCAGTTCTTTTGCCCTCTGGAATATCATATTCCATGCCCTTCGATCCCTCAGTGTAGAAGCTGCCAGGTCCTGGGCTATTCTGATTGTGTTTCCACAATATTGAAATTGTTTCTGCCTGGCTGCTTGTAGTATTTTCTCCTTGATTTGGGGATTCTGGAACCTGGCTATAATATTCCTGGGAGTTTTCTTTTGGGATCTTTTTCAGGAGGTGATCGGTGGATTCTTTCAACCTCTATTTTGCCCTCTGGATCTAAAACATCAGGGCAGTTTTCCTTGAGAATTTCTTGAAGGGTGATTTCTAGGTTCTTTCCTTGATCATGGCTTTCAGGTAGTCCAATAATTTTTAAATTGTCTCTCCTGGATCTATTTTCCAGGTCAGTGGTTTTTCCCATGAGATATTTCACATTGCCTTCTAATCTTTCATTTGTTTGGATCTGCTTAACAGCATCTTGATTTCTCATAAAGTCATTAGCTTCCATTTGCTCCAGTCTAACTCTGAAGGAATGAATCTCCTCAGTGAACTTTTGAGATTCTTTTTCCATCTGGCAAATTCGACTTCTTAAGGCATTCTTCTCCTCATTGCCCTTTTGGGCCTCCTTTGCCATTTGAGTTAGTCTATTTTTTAAGGTGTTGTTTTCCTCAGTCAGGCTGTTGACCCTCATTTCATACTTTTCCTGCATCCTTCTCATTTCTCTTTCCAATTTTTCCTCCACTTCTCTTATTTGATTTTTAAAGTCCTTCTTAAGGTCCTCTATGGCCTGCAACCCGCTCATGTTTTCCCCTGGGGCTTTTGGAGCAGGACTTCTGACCTCACAGTCCTTTTCCCGCTCTATGCCCCCAAAATAGGAGTCTAGGGTTGCATTTTTCTGTTTCCTTTGCCTTGGCATGTTGCCACTTAATTACTTGACTTTTGGGCTTGTTGCCACACTATGGCTTTAAGGCCAGATAGAGGAATTTTCATCCCAAACGTGTGGGGGGCAACTTCCGTTTCTGGCAAGCTATAAACCCACCCACGACTTCCACCCTAGATCACAATCCAGATCAAGGGAGGTTAAAGCAAGAGCGATTACCCCCCAAGACTGATCGCTGGATCTCCCTACAAATTTGCAGGCTGGGAGCTGGAGGTGCCTCTGAAAACTACCAAATGGCGTTTGTCCTCAGTGGCTTCTAGCCCCCAGGGGAGGGAGCCGACGCATTCCCTAATACCAGTCCCAAATTCCATAGGACACTAACCTCTTACTTTGTCCTAGGCAAGTCTATGTTGATAATTCTGGAGTCGACACAGCTCCTGGTGTTCTGGGGTTCCTCCAGCTGGCTGCTGGCCCTGCCGCCCTGGGGCTAAAACCTCCGCTCATGCGGACCTGGGCTCGGTTCGGCTTGGCTCTTGCGCTCTGCGCGCTGCCAGGTCCCAACCACTGTGCTGGTCCTTCCTGCAGGGCTGCTGGGCTGTCCTCAGCGGGAGGTTAGCTTCTCTGTGTGGTTCTGTGGGTGCTGGGGCTCCAGAAGTTGTTCAGAGTCCCGTTTTACATCCTTTGGGGGGAATCTGGGGGCAGAGTGGCTTGGAAGAGCTGTTTCTACTCCGCCATCTTGGCTCTGCCCCCCTCTCTTTTTTGATTTTTAAAGTCCTTCTTAAGGTCCTCTATGGCCTGCAATCTGCTCATGCTTTCCCCTGGGGCTTTTGGAGCAGGACTTCTGACCTCACAGTCCTTTTCCCACTCTATGCCCCCAAAATAGGAGTCTAGGGTTGCATTTTTCTGTTTCCTTTGCCTTGGTATGTTGCCACTTAATTGCTTGACTTTTGGGCTTGTTGCCACACTATGGCTTTAAGGCCAGATAGAGGAATTTTCATCCCAAACGTGTGGGGGGCAACTTCCGTTTCTGGCAAGCTATAAACCCACCCACGACTTCCACCCTAGATCACAATCCAGATCAAGGGAGGTTAAAGCAAGAGCGATTACCCCCCAAGACTGATTGCTGGATCTCCCTACAAATTTGTAGGCCGGGAGCTGGAGCTGCCTCTGACAACTACAAAATGGTGTTTGTCCTCAGCGGCTTCTAGCCCCCAGGAGAGGGAGCCGATGCATTCCCTAAATACTGGTCCCAAAGTCCATAGGACACTAACCTCTTACTTTGTCCTAGGCAAGTCTATGTTGATAATTCTGGATTCGCCACAGCTCCTGGTGTTCTGGGGTTCCTCCAGCCGGCTGCTGGCCCTGCAGCCCTGGGTCTAAAACCTTGGCTCATGCGGACCTGGGCTTGGCTCGGCTCCTGTGCTCTGCATGCTGAGTGCTGCCAGGTCCCAGACCGCTGCGCTGGTCCTTCCTGCAGGGCTGCTGGGCTGTCCTCAGCAGGAGGTTAGCTTCTCTGTGTTGTTCTGTGGGTGCTGGAGTTCCAGAAGTTGTTCAGAGTCCCCTTTTACATAGTTTGGGGGGAATCTGGGGGCAGAGTGGCTTGGAGGAGCTGTTTCTACTTCACCATCTTCTCCTTTTAAGTCTTAAAAGCACTATGTAAATGTGAGCTATGAAATATATTTTCACATAGTGAGATGCTATCAGTTAGATTCAGATTCTTGAACAGAGGCAGATAGGGTGATGGGTAGTGGCATGGTTTGGAAAATGTAATATCCCCCAGGTGGGAATAAGGTAAGAGATTGCTAGGAAGTGCTAGAATAAGGACATTAATGCAGGAGGAATGGAAGTCAGAAGTGGATGGTGGTCCTTTACCTCTTCTTTGCATAGATGGGGGTATATGGGTATAGACCAGGGGTGTAAAACATGTGACTTCGAGGCTACATGTGACCCTCTAAGTTCTCAAGTGCAGGTCTTTGATTGAATCCAAACTTCCCAGACCAAATCACTTTAATAAAAGGATTTGTTCTGTAAAACTTACTTAGACTCAGTCAAAAGGCCACACCCAGGGACCTAGATGGCCACATGTGGCCTCCAGGCTTAGGATCCTCACCTCTAGTATAGACCCTTAGACTCATTGTTATGTTAGATTTTTTTTCCTAAAATAATTTTTCTCTCTTTTTATCATTAATAACAAGTGATAATTTTCTGGATAGATGAGGGGGAAAGGAAAGATTGGCTAGGTAAATAGATATAAATAGAAAAATAAAGATAGAAAGATAGATGTCATATATATGATATTTGTGTACAGATATTTGTATTTATGTATGTATATATATGTATATAAAATATGTGTTTATGTATGTGTGACTGTCTGGGTAAAACACATATATGTGAATGTGATAATAAAGGTAAAAGATACCAACAAAAATTAAATTTAAAAAATAAAGTGTCTGGTGCTGGTACTATCTTGATAAAGGAGGTAAATGAATCATTCTAAATGTGAGTGTTATTTCATTGCTCAGTTTTAGTGTCAAGGAGTGTATCTGAAATAGCTTATGATCAACAGATAGAAAACAAGACATTCTGCTCAGAGCTCTGTTCTTTGAAAGTTACATAGGTTTTATATTACATGAGCACTTTATAATATTTTTCTAATATCTAAAGGATTTGTAATTTCATGAACACAGATCAGAGATGCTCACATACTTTTATGGATAGTTGAATGACTTGATGAGGCTACAACATTTCATTATCTGGTCAGCAATACCTAAAACTCTCCCTCTATGGGTCTCCCTGAATTTAGCTCGGCTGGTCCTTCTTCATTCAAGTCCTTCTCCAATTCCTTCTTGTGGCCTGAAACTGGAAAACCTTTGATTATAGACCATGCGAGGGCTATTCTAGCTGAACCCAGAAAGTACTACACAATGTGCATAGGGTGTGTGATGATAATTATAAAGTAGGCACCAACATTTTATTATTCTGTCAAATGCCTCCTGCAAAATCCTGCATTCTAGATGAAAGATGTGTTTCTGCATCTTAAGGGAATGACATTGTATAAGGAAAAAATATACACAAAAAAACCTTATTTAGGAAGAAGTATTAAAAAATCACTTTCTCTTATTAAGTAATGAATATGGAGTCTGCATTCAGCTCATCATTGCAAACTGCTGAGTCATTTGCCACTTGAAATGAATTGAGGGCTGTTAAAGGTTTTATAGAAGATTTCATTAAATATGTATTGAGCCGGCTTAAGATGGAAATTGTTATAAAAACTGGCACCAGTTCAAACAGCAAAACGTTTCAGTTTATGACGGAGATATTTTACTCCCTCCTGGATCCTGTCCTCCATTAGCCCATTCAAACTGGCGAGGCTAGAGTAATCTGTATGGGGTACCATAATTGCTGTTGCTGCATGCGTGGCTGGTCTGAGAGCCAACTAAAACATTGTGATTCCTTCCAGGTGCTTATTCTCCCATGCAGCATTGCTCTCTCTGGGCTTTCTGTTAGTCTAATAGGCAGCAGCCTAGTCCTGTCCATAGGGATAGGATTTGAGATCATTTATGGTCAGGCTTAAGTCAGCATGTGTTTCTGAGAGGAGGTTGGGAGAGGGTGTAATTTTGTTTTTGGTGCACACCTGTGATTTCATCACTATTGGGGAACTTCTGGCATGGACATTCCCTCTGCCAATGCAAACTGGCTACCCATATGTGGTGTATATGCTTAAGGACCTGTCTACAGTACTGAGAATTTGTCTTCTCTACCTCCACACAGCTAGTATGGGTCCGAGCAAGGGTTTGATGCTAGGGCAGATGCCCCTATTATCATCATCCCATACTGCAAATATAGATGCCCTCCCCCAAAATCTCTAGCTATCTATCCTTAAGAATTCAAGAAATAAACTCCGAGAACCAAAGCATAATGGCAGATAAAACTATTTCCTGTAATTGTTTGGACATGACCCTGATCCATAGACATTTAAGAACAATCTTTTTCTTAGATCTTACCATTCCAAGATGTGCATAATCTCCAAGTTATATCTTACCATTCCAAGATGTGCATAATCTCCAAGTTATATCTTACCATTCCAAGAGGTGCATAATCTCCAAGTTATATCAAATGAAAATCAAAATATAGAGAATTATAAACAAGGAAAAAACACCATAAACATACACATACTATGTGGGAACAAGATGAACTACATACCATCCAGTTAAACCTATCTATTAATAGTTGTCCCCAGTAGGTTTCACTAATCTTAAGAAGATGGGATTAGGGGTAGTTAGGTGGTGCACAGAAGAGAGCACCTCACAGGCCCTGAAGCCAGGAGGACCTGAGTTCAAATCCAGCCTCAGACATTTGACACTTACTAGCTGTGTGACCTTGGGCAAGTCACTTAACTCTAATTGCCTTGCCTTCCCCCCTCAAAAAAAAAAAAAGATGGGTTACATACTAACACTTATCTTCAATTATAAAAATAAAAATAATTTTAGTACCTTCACAATCATCTTCAAAACATTAAAGATTAAAAAAGAAAAGCTATAGCAGATTGTCCCAGTACCATATCTATTTGAATACTACCAAACACTTGGGAACGATGACAATGAGAATGAGGATGAAAAGGAAAGAAAATGATTTCCACAAAAAATCCCACACGTTTTCCAGACCATCTTCTCCTTCCCACAAACTGTTTATAAACTTAAGAATAAAAAGATTATTGGGGAAAAAAGTTGGGAGGGGATATAAGGAATGAGAAATCCAATAAAGAAATTAGGAAGGAGTGGCTCTGTGGCATAATGAATAGAGCACTGGCCCTGGAATCAGGAGGACCTGAGTTCAAATCCGGTCTCAGACACTTAACACAAAAAATAGCCGTGTGACCTTGGGTAAGTCACTTAACCCCAATAGCCCTCCAAAAAGCAAAAAAAAAAAATTAGGAAGAGGAAGTAAAATTAGTAGTTGATTAAAATCTAGCCATCCATGATTGGCACCTGAAGTGCTAGTCACTGAGGGACAAGATGGGTCATGAAAAGGGCAGCCATGAGTCTGATGGAAACTCTCAGATGTTTTCTCAGAAGATTTCTTCTGTGTCACCACATCTGTTGACTTTACCTTTAAAACATCTCTCCCCATAAACTGAGAAATGACTTGACAAATTACAGTATATGAGTACAATGGCTGCTACTGGTATACAAATAATGATGCAAGAAAGAGTTTCAGAGAAACCTGGGAAGACTTGTATGAATTGATGCAGTATGGAGCATGTATAAGCAAGAAAACCATTTATGTAATAACAGCATTTTAAAGACAAACTTTGAATGACTTAAGAATTCTACTCACTACAATCAACAACCATAATCCCAGAAGACTGATGATAAAGCTTGGAACCTATCTTCTGACAGAGAGGTGACTGACAGTGTATAAAATGAGACATAAGTTGGGGACATGACAAATATAAGAATCTGATTAATGTGATTATACACATTGGTACTAATGTTGTTTTGATTATGAAGAGAGAAAACAGATTTTGATTAACTGAGGGAAAAAAAGTAACCAATTGTTTTTCACAAAACTTTTTTCAGCTTCTTGTTTGGGTGCCTTATTGGGGGTTATTTCTACATTCTTCTCACTGACACCTGAATTGCCACCTTCATAGAGCCTTCTCTTGACTATCATGTTCCTTCAACGTCCAACATGCCTGGTCTGCTGAACAGTGAATTTGTGAGCAGTCAGAAAAGGGACAGATTAATGTTGATGTTGGCTGGAGTTTATAGATAAGTTTTCATGGAGGAAATGAAATATGACCTGGAACAAGCTTGGTATAGTGAAAAGCACACTTTGAATTCGAGTCAGAAACCTGAGATCAAATTCCTACTTGGTTACCTATGTGTGATCATAGGAAAGTCACTTCAATTCAACAAACATTTAAAAATATTTATTATGTACAAGAAACTATGCTTATTCCAGGGAAACAACATCCTACCATAGGGGTCTGTAATGTTAATGGGATTTAAGATCTTCCCTGCCCATTGATAGATCTTAGGTGGAGCCCATTAAAAGACCCCTGCTTAGGGGAGGCTTAATTATAAGAATGTTTTCACACCTTTTGCTAATTTGTAATTAGGCACTGATGCCTTCTGGCTCTGAGAAGTGTATATATATGCAGAGCTGGTATTTTTTGCTTTGGGAATTTGCTTATGAGAAGGATCTTGTGATTTCCTGGTGGAGGTCCTGAAAAACCATATGTTCATAGCTCCCCTACTGCTCAGATATAAAGACTCTCTCGGTCCAGCCATGTATGTAAAGGGAATAATTGATTCAGGAAGTCAAAGCTCTGTCGTTGGTCTTTATTTCTCTGCTTGTATTTTCTCTGAAATAGAGGGTGCTGACTTTTCCCCTGAACTAGTGAATGTAATTTAAAAAGATTGTTGACCCCTTAAACAGCTGTCTTTCCTAGTAAAGCAGATCTAAGAACCTGTGCTAGCAGTCATCCTGGGTGTGCCAGTGTGGTTGCCACTACAGGGTCCCAATGCAGCATGTACAGAAATAAGTATAGTAAAAGGATAAGGATAATTTATGTGGGAGACAATAGGCAGGAGTAGAGGAGAAAAGGAGGAATCCAGGGAGGATTTCCTGAACAAACTGGTGCCTGAGCTGAGCTTTGAAAGAAAACAACAGTTTTAAAAAGTGGAAATAGTAAGGAAGAACATTTGGGATACAGTAGACAGCTTGGAAAAATGCATGAAGGTGACATATAGAATGTCCTATTCTGAAATATCTAATAGTCATTTGTCTTGAACTTACACTGTGAAGGGGGATAATTTGGGGTTTCCTTCTTTGTTAAATGAGATTAATCTTATCTCTAAGGTCTCTTTCAATTATAAACATCTATGGTTATTTATGAAACAATCCTAAACTCACCAACAGGCTGTTTGGGAAATTCTGCTAAGACCTTCTATTTTAAATGCTTTTATTGCCCATGTTCCCTGCTTTTCAAAAGCTTACTTGGTAAGGGGAAGGGGACAATCTTTGTTCACTTGAAGCAAGTCTTTGAATAATAACTCCAGATCTAGAATACTATTTAAGGACCAAAATCATCTATTCATAGATCTGTATCTGCAAGTGGCATCAGAGGCCCCTTGTTTTAGAGATAGACAAGGGAAATGAAGCCCACGTTGATTTAAGTGATTTGCCCAAGGTCACATAAGTAACGTAAGGCAGAGCTCATTTGAAACAACCAGATAATAAAGACAATTTATGGAAAAAATTTAATAATTTGTAACCAAGTGTCCAAAACGAGAAAAAAGGAAGAGAAAGAATCAGCATCTCAGTATTGGCTGTAGTTATCAGGGAAGGCTTCATGGAGGAGGTGGGTTTTAAGATGTGCCTTTGAAGGACTAGTAGATTTAGGATTCACTGAAAGAAGTTAGGTGTTAAGGATGAATGGAAAGTATTCACAGTAGGATAATGGGCTGTGATGTTTTAGGTCTGACTAGATTGTCCCAGCTGAGGATATGTTATGGATGGTGGTAATTAAGGTCAAATAGTTGAGGTTATCATCATCATCATATAAATGTGATATTTATATAACTCTCTAAGGTTTGCAAATTGCTTTCCATATTTGCAATACCTTATTTGCATACCTTATTTGATCCTTATGACAATCCCATAAAATTGATTATCCCCATTTTATTGATGAAGAAACAAAAGCTGAGAAGTTAAGTGACTTCAACATTACACAGTTTAAGTAAGTGACTGAGGTAGGATTTGAACTCAGATTGCCTTGACTCCAATTTAGCTCTCTATCCACTGTGCCACCTGGCTGCCCCAAGATAATGAAACATGAGATACATAATGCCACTTGTATTAACCACAACAAGAGGGCTTCTTCACATAGCCTGGATGCTGTTAAATCAAATGACTTAGTCAATGGGAGAAACCTTAGTGGTTAATTCAGCTGGGGAGGATCTCTCAACTTTCTCATCAATCACAGGAGGTTTTCGGTGGGGTTGGTGATACAAGCTGAACTCCTAGTGTAAATTACGCTTCAGCATTCACATGGATGCTATTTTTAGCCTGTACAATATATGATTTTCTCTCAAGGACAAGGGGATTGTTCATAAACTATGCATAGGTCATGATGGTGCTTAATGGAGAAATAACCATTTGTTAACAGAGCATTAAATGTTTAATAGTCCATTAGCATAAAACCTTTTTTTTTTTTAAGTTGGGGATATTTTCCATTATAGATTTTATTCCACCAGCTAGAGGAATGTTGCACTGTTGAAATTCATGGTGGTTCCTAATCTTTTGACCCTAACAGAGTCTAGTAGGTTTGTCACCTCATTCTTCTGAAATGTCAGCCCTAATCACTTGATAATTATCAGTTAAACTGTTCACAGTCCCTCTTCATGGGCCCTTTGCATAAACATTTAGAACAATTAGAGACTGAATCCCATTTGTGATCACATTATACAAGATGGGAGAGGAAGGAATATCCCTCCTTGCTAAAAAATAGAAGAGACCTTTGAAAAATTGTAGATATTGCACTGTCAGAGATAGAGAGAAGCCAAGAACTCCTGGGTCTTGGGTCTGGCATCTTGTATTGAATTACTGGATTGAATGACTTGTATTGAATTACCTCTCTATCTCTAAGCCAGAGAAACTGAAAGGAAGAAGGTTTATTTTTTTTAAAGGGGCATCGAGAGAAAGAAGTCGGTTGCAGAGTTATCTAGAGCTCTGTCAATCACATTATAAAGGAGCCTGACTTATTGAGCTATAAAGGAAAAAGAACCAGATCCTAGAAGAGTCAAATCCTCCATTCCAGTGTGGCCAGTTTGAACAGGAATCTCTGGGATTCCAAAGATGGGGAAGGCAGCTATGAAATGGGAAGCTAAGACCAAGAGAAAGGCATTCTATTAAGACAATTTTTAGGAGGTGGCATTAATTAATGTTTAGCCAATCTGAACCTTTCTCATCCTCCTCTAGGTGGGCATATATTGTATTTTTCTTTATAAAAATATTAGTATCATTTGTTTTTATATAACTTCCTTTCTGAATGTATCCCTTTTACCTTACCTTCATATAAAGATAGAGATCCTTATAGCAAAGCTTAGAAACAAAAAGAGGGTGAAAAGAGAATAGAATTGGAATGGAGGGGGAAAGTAGTTCAGCAAATCTGATCAGGTCGGTGGTAAAGTAGAAGAGGGAGCAGGGTCTGGAATCAGGAAGATTGGTCTTCCTGAGTTCAAATCTGGCCTCAGACACTTACAAACAAACTGTGTGATCCTGGGTAAATCACTTAACTTTTCTCATCTGTAAAATGAACTGGAAAAGGAAATGGCAAACCAGTCCAATGTCTTTGCCAAGAAAAGCACAAAATGGTCCATGAAGAGTCAGACAAAGCTGAAAACAACTGAACAATAAGCAAATCTGACCAGCCCATTAACTATTTCTGGCAACATATGCCCTGTTCCATTCCCATTGTCCTCCACCTCAGCAAAGAAATGCGAGTAATGTATGCTGCCATCTCTTTTTTGGGAAAGCCTTTATTTCTTTTCTATGTGACTATTATCATAATATGGTCCTCAATAGTAAAGAAGGTGTGCTTTCTGAGTCAAGACACACGAGATGCATGGCTTGGGTCATGTGGCTTATAACAAATGCCTTGTGTCTCTTTGAAAAATTGGTCACTGCTTCAAAGAAAAAAATGGAATAAAACAGAATGGTAGAGAAACTGCTATACATTTTCTCCCCAATGAAACCTGCTTCCATTTTACAAATGTTCCCACATGCTTTGGTATGAGAGTACTTCAGAAAGATCAATAATAATTAGAATAGTAGGAGAAAAAACATCTCAGATCAAAAATTAAAGTTGCCCTTTTAAATTAGACTAAGTAATGATAAGTAATAAATCTTAGAATCATGGAATTTTAGAGCCAGAAGTAGGCATAGAAATTATCTAGTCCAATCCCCTCATTTTCTAGATGAGGAAACTGAGGCTCTAAATGAGTTAACTTACCCAGAGCCACACAGCTAACTAGTGCCTAGACTATAAAATATATATATTTTTAATTTCTGGGAGCAAGTCCTCATTATATTTCTGGTTATCAATAACAATCAGAATAATAATAGTTATATTTTCCTTACAATGACCAGAATAGCTTGAGGTCATTTGGCATTTGAGATGTAGAGAAATTGATACAAATCATGCTATTAAAATGTGAGTATGCTATAAATAAAAGATAAGAAAATATTAAAAATATTGAAAAATGGTAAAGTGGAAGCTTTGGGACCAATATTCACCTTTTCTAAGGCTAACTGGAGATGTGTTTAATTAATACCATTGCTACAATTATAATGTATAAAAAGCCAGCTACTTACATTTGTCATATCGACAAAATGAGGCATGTGCTGGTGCATGAGGCATTCTACAAGTACATTATTCATGCACCTGATACATAATATCGTTTTTACATTGGTTTGTATTAATCTTTTTTTCACTTCAAATGCAGAATGATTCCCTTAGCACCATGATAAGGCTACAAATAAGAAAGTGCTCAAGACAAAACATGCAAAAGTTAAGATTCTCAAAATAATAGTGATAATTTAGATTAATAATGAACTTATTTGTCACTGTTGAGTTTATAGGGATATAGAATTTGGGTACAATCATGTTTTGAGAATTTTTCACATTTACTCAATTTCATGTGTTCTAATTAAACCTTAGGTGGAGGGAAGATTTATATAAAAATAGAGTCCTGGCATTAAGGCCTATAAACAAAAAGTTTAACAATTTTGCTACATAATCATATTCCCAATGAGATGACCTCAGTAGATATAAAGTTAATAACTTACTGAGATGAATGGGTGGAAGAAAGTACTTTGTGGAAGAAAGCTGTAATCAGGTCACATTTCTTTGTCAGTTTTCTCTTTTCCCTTTAAAAATGATAGCTAACATTTTTGAAGCACTTTATGGTTAGTACCTTATATATGTCAACTCATTTGATCCTTACAAACGCTTTGTGAGGTAAGTGCTATTACTACGCCCCCACCCTTTATGGATGAAGAAACTGGTACTGAGCATTGTTAAGTGGCTTGAGTCACTTAAACAGTGACCAGGGTCACACAGCTGTTAAGTGACTAAAGAAGGCATCTCTTCCTCCTCATCCTTCTCCTCTTCCTCCTCCTCCTCCTCCCCTCCTCTCCTCTCTCCTCTCTCCCTCTCAAAGAGTAGAAACTCTTGTAACACCTCTGGGTTATAAGCGTCTTGGGAATGCTTAACAATAGACCAAGAAGTAAATAGCATTCTTCCTTGGGTTTCATTTTAATAAGATTTATTAAGTAACTAGTATGTACTATGCAATGACAAAAGGGATTGAGATATGATTTCACTGGTAGAGGGAAGATCAGATAGACACTTTTTACCAGGACAGCTCAGTACCTTCTGCACAACCTTGCCCAGGATTCCACAGCTGGTATGTATCAGAGGTGGTACTTGAACCTAGCTATTTCCAGATTTGAAAGTCACTCTCTATCCACTAGGCTATGCTGCTTCTCTGTGGCACCAGAGAATCAAAATTAAAAAAAATGAGATTGACCCTCAAGGAGCTGACATTCTATTGAGGGTGGGGTGGGTGGGACACAACATGTGTACAAGTAAGATACCTCCAGGATGGAAAGAACTTTGAATTTTGTGGGGAGAGAGGATCAGAGAAGGCTTCCTGGTAAAGGTGAACCTTGAGTTGACCCCTGAAAGAAGAGAAAAATTATGAAAGTTAGAGAAGAGGAAGTAATGAAATCTGCATATAGGGAATGGATAACACCAATAGAGCAATGTGGGAAATAGAATATCAAAATGGACAGATAGATTGGGACAGATGGGATACCTAGAAAATAAAATAAAACAAAATAGAATAACTTCTATATATTCTGTATTTTGAAGTTATAATGTGCTTTAGAAAAAAAAATCTCATACTATTCTTCTGAACTTTACAAGCAAGGTAAGGAAGGACTTCTTTCAAAGACATGAAAAAACTGAGGCTGAGACCTTATGAGATTTGAAGGATTGTAGCATTAGAACTGGAAAGGACTTTGGATATCATTAAGTCCCCCTCACTTTCTTGATGAAGAAACTGAGGTTCAGAAGAATTAAATGACTAATCCAGGGACACATAGATTGCAGACATCTGAGGCAGGATGCAAACTCAGTTCTTGCTGATGAAGTCCAGCCCTCTACACTCTATGTCACTTAGATACCCTGTGCCAAAGTCAGGGGAGAATCTTAAACCCAGATCTTCTGATTTCAATTCCAAAATAGCACCTGAACTGGGAGCTAAATGCTATACCTATGCATGGGATGATGAGATAGTTTAGCCCTCATATCCCATGAGAAAACGTGACTGAATTTTATGGATATTTGAAGGGAAGGTGTTTTCTTTCAGGCCTGCATTTTGGGGGGATTTTCTTCTGATTTCAATTCCAAAATAGCACAAACTAGTAAACTTTGTATTTTACTTCATTTTATTTTCAGTAAATGGACTGTCTGATCCAAAGTTCTGATTTTTTTTTTTCTTTTCCGGGTTCCTCATGGTTGAGGCTACCATTTGGATCCTCATTATGGCCTTGAAAAAGAAGAACATGATGGAAAAAGAGATTTGGAAGGAAGCAAATCAGCATTTATTAACTAACTACTCTGTGCCTCTGTGCCAAGGTTTTTACAAATATCTCATTTGATAATTGAAAGATTTGTTTGCTTTTCTTTAGCCCTCTGTAAAACTTGGAGTGTGTGTATGTGTTGAGAATGTGTGAAATGTATGTGTTGGGGTCTTCCTCTAGGTTTCTGACTAGGTTGTTTATCACATATCCCTTGCTGCTGCTACTGCATGACCAATCTCCCTCCTTTTCTGCACATAAATCTGTCTGATGGCCCTCTTTACTTCATCTCTTATGAAACTCTTCATTGTTAAAATGTTGAAGCCTGCTCATACTCACATATAAAATCACAGATTTAGAGCTGGAAGGGGATTCAGAGGACATCTAGTACACCCCGAATTCTACAGAAGAAGAAACTGAGGCCAGAGGAAGTTTAATGACTTCCCCAAAGTTACTTAGGTGGATTCAGAGGCAATATTTAATCCAGATCTTCTGATTCCAAATCCAATATTCTTCCTTCTGGAACATGAACTTTTCTAATGCCGTTTAATTCTCCAGGAACCATAGAATTCCATAATTCACATCACTTGGAAAATATTGGTGTTGTGGAGATAGACCTTTGTTTAAGGAAGAAACTCAATGGTTATTGAAAGAAAGGCAGTTTCCCAAAGAATAATACAGTACAGCTGTCAAGCATAGAAACTTATAATAATAGAAACAATAATACTTTGAGGTTGGTTACATGTTATCTTCGCAATAGTCCTCTAAGGTCAGCAGCATAAGGACAACTAAGCTCATTTTACAGGTGGGTAAACTGACACTCCAAGTTAAATAAGATGTAAAGCAATTTGCAAAACCTGAAGTACTATGTAAATGTCAATTGTGATTATTAATATTATTAATCTTGTTGAATGACTTGCTTAAGACTATAGAGCTAGCAAATGTTAAAGCTGAGATTGATATATATCCATCACTTTCTTTTTCAGTTTATTCCATTTTCACTCTTCTGCTACACACAAACACAGAGAAATAATATCCATGTTTATAATTTTCTCTTTCACGTTCACTATCTCTATAATCTTAGGCAAGTCATGTGTATATGTTTCTCTCTTTATGTATGTATGTATGCATTATATCACACTCATATACACTGTATATACACATATACATATTTATATGTTTATACACATAGATAGATAGATAGATAGATAGATAGATAGATAGATAGATAGATAGATATGAGTCATAATCTCAGTCTCTGTTAATTGAGAGACTTGAACTCGATGAACTCTGTAGTTGCTTCCATCTCTGGACCTATGACCCTGGGATCCCATGGTCCTTGCTTTAATCTCAGAACATGGAATAAAGTTTTTAGGTTTTTGGCCTGGACTCTAAAGAAGGAATTTTTCCAGATTTTCTGCTTGCAGCACAGATTTTACTTATTATGCTTTTCTAAAGGTGGGGGAGAATTTGGGGGTGGTGAGTGGGTACTGTTTTCTTTCCACTGTTTAATTCCTTTGTAGGCTGAAAGGCAAATGGGGGGAGGATAGAACTTTCTTTCACTAGAGCTTCTGACTCATTTTGACAAGTCTCAAGAGCAGTGAATTTATCTCCTCATTTCCCCAAAGTCCAGTTAATATAATACAAGATGAGAAGCCTTTAGCCACATTACTGAAATCTCTGGCTCATGGTGTTTAGACAAAACTGCCTCCTCTGTGTGCATGCCTTAGGTACAAAACCGACAAACACGGTGAGCATAGATTCAAATGGTCCTGTCTGTAACCCTTTTTTCCTCCAGGGTCACAAGGAATGGAGAATGGAAGGTTTGAGGATGGGGACGTTGTATGTCCTTGAAAGAATCTGAGGAACAAAATTTCAACCTCAGTGATTTCAAGACAGTAACAAATATAAACAGAGGCCCAGCCATAGGGATTTAGAGAAGCATAGAGTCCAGTCAGGACAGGCATTTCTCCTGGACTGGAGATATATAGAGGAAGGTGGTACGAGGTTTAGCACACACAGGTCTGCTCTGTGCCATGTCTTTTATCCCAAGGGAACTTCCAAACATGCTTCTTTGGCACAGAGGGCAAAGAGGTTAATGTCAATGTTACAACTGAAATACATTTTAAAAAGAGCGTTTGATGCTGGGGAGACAAGCCTGAGAATATATGAAGCTTTGGGCTCTGAATGCTAGGACTGGAGCAGTTATTCATGATTATTCTACTTGGTGTACAGACTGTCCGCTCTCAGGATGCCCCAGAGTGCTCTGGAAGGGCTCTTCATAGAAGTGGGAATGCTGGTCCCATTCATGTAACTTGCAAGACCATCTGTCAGTTCCATGCTTATAAATGAGAGAGAGAAACCTTCTTCCCTAAAACGACAGTGCTTCAGCATCTCCCAAACTATGGGAAAGCTGGTGCCCAGAGAATAGGGAGGTGAAGGAAATATCCTTTTCATCTAAAGACAAAAGAATTCCAGAACTGGTATATGAAGATATCTTAGTGAACCCATTTTTACATGTTGTAAATTAGATATCTTTGGAAATCAAGTTACCTCTTTCAAGCCTTCAAATTGTGAGGAGATGAGAAGAATTAAGATAATAATAAGCTAATTGTCAACTCTGCTTTCCAGTTCCTCCTACTCCCAAAAACTTTAGGTATTTCTCTGTTTTCAAAGTATTAAATATCATACTCAGGATCTTGGTATATATCAGTGAACTAGCAACTTTGATATAGTATGGCAAAATTGTTTAGCACTATGAAAAAAATATAAGGACATAATACAGACACATAAAATACTATAAATATATATGTGTATATGCATTGGATATATGTATACACATATGTTTATAGATTTTTGTGTTTATACATGTGTGTATCTAAATGTAAACATACATGTATGCACACATACACATATGTATATAGGTACATATACCATGTGCACATGTATATAAATACATATACACACTATATATAGTGCACATGTATACATGTGTGTAATATACACACATACACAATGCATATGCATGAATGCATGTACATGTACCTACACATATACATATACACATGTGTATATGTGTATGTATGTGTTCTGAAAGGATTCTATATAGATAGATATCAGTACATATTTATAGATATACATATATAAACATCCATACATATATGCATATACACATAAACATACACAATGTATATCTATATGTATGTATGTATGTATATCCTTCCAGAATACTGCATGCCATCAACCAGCCTGAGAAGACATCTACAGGACAAGTGGGACAGTTGTACATAACTGCCCAATCCTGATATTCATAGTCCAAATATACATATGTTATAAACACATGCTCAAATTTTTTCTACAACAGACTAAAATGTCATCAGGTGATTAAGTAGTCATAGAAAACATTTACAAACCTGGCTTAGTTTCCAGAGTCAAAGTATAGGATGAGGTTTAGATAGAAAAAAAATCACCCACTAAGTAGCCCTTTAAGGGACTAAGATAAGTGAACTGCTTGGTGTTGTTATGTGAAATGCTGCCTCTAAAATACTGAGGATTAAAATTATGAATTCACCCCAAAACATTAGGATTTGTAAGTACTATTGGAGTTTGAGAGAGTGAAAAGTAGAGAACAGTGATATCTGACCAAATTGTCCCTGACCCCCTAAAGCTCCTAATTTATCGGGAATTTGTACATGGGTTTGTTTAATTAGTTTGATTATTGGGTTTTATACTCTTCACTGAAGAACTTCAAAAAGTTATTAAAACTTTGGAGCTACAGAAACCACAAAGTGACAGAGAGAAACTAACCTCCTGCTGAAGATAGCCTGGCAGGCTGTCAGAAAGGGGCCGTTGCAGCACCCTGGGAGCAGAGCCCAGCCCCAAGTGAGCCAGAGGTTTTAGCCTGCAGGCAGCCACATTCAGCCCCTTGGCTAGAGGGATTTCAGGAGAGTGGATCACCAGCAGCTGTGGGGTTTCCAGAATTATCAAGCCATAGATGGATGCAAAGGACAAAGTGAGAGGTCAGTGTGAACTTTGGGAACAAGGAGTCTAGGAGTGAGGGCCAGCCTCTGCCACCCAGAGGGAGAAGCAGCTGAGGCCCAGTAGCCACCGCCACATGGCTACTTCAGAACTCCTGGACTGCAGATTGTGGGGGGACCAATTGAAAAGTCTGAGGGGTCATCGCTCTTGCTTTAACCTGCTTGGATCTGGATCACTATCTATGGTGGAGGTCCTGAAGTATGTGACCAGTGAGCCAGAGCATGTGGAGGCTTCAGAGAGGGCAGTCAACTAACAGCTCTGGCAGCTGAGAAAACCCCAGCAATTTGGGATAAAGCTTTCCTCTATGGAAGCAGAGTTCAACTGTGGCAAAAAGTTCAAAAGTAAAATAATTGAGTGGCAACATGAGCAAGGAAAGGAAGCCAAGCAAGCACAGCAATCTGACATTACAATCCTATTTTGGGGACAAAAAGGATTGAAGCATGAAACAGGAGGAAGGCAGTGAAGACAGAACTCCATCACCAAAATTTGCCAAGAAAGATATGAATTGGTTACAGGACATAGAAGAACCTAAGAAGGATTTTGAAAACTAAATAAGAGAAATGGAGGAAAAATAAGGAAGAGAAATGGGAATGATGCAAGAAAATTATGAGGTGAGTGTCAACAACCTGACTGAAGAAAATAACACCTTAAAAAAAAAAGACTAACTCAAATGGCAAAAGAGGCTCAAAAAGCCAATGAGGAGAAGAATGTCTTAAAAAGCTGAATTTGCCAGATGGAAAAAGAATCTCAAAAGCTCACTAAAAAGAACCATTCCTTCAGAATTAGATTGGAGCAAATGGAAGCTAGTGACTTTATGAGAAATCAAGATGCTATTAAACAAATCCAAATGAAAAAATAGAAGGCAATATGAAATATCTTATTGGAAAAACCACTGACCTGGAAAATAGATCCAGGAGAGATAATTTAAAATTATTGGACTATCTGAAAGCCATGATCAAAAAAAGAACATAGAAATCATCCTCCAAGAAATTCTCAAAGAAAATTTCTATGATGTTTTAGAACCAGAGGGCAAAATAGAGGTTGAAAAAATCCACTGATCACCCCTTGAAAAAGATCCCAAAAAGAAAAATCCTAGGAATATTATAGACAGGTTCTGGACTTTCCACATGAAGGAGAAAATATTACAAGTAGCTAGGAAGAAAAAAATTTGAATACTGTGGAAATACAATCAGGATAACACAGGATTTGGCAGCTTCTACAGGGAGGGATCAAAGGACTTGGAATGTGATATTCCAGAGGTCAAAGGAACTGGGATTAAAACCAAGAATTACCTACCCAGCAAAACTGAATATCATGTTTCAGAGGAAAATATGGTCACTCAGTGGAATAGAGGACTTTCAAGCATTCTTTGTTTTGTTTTGTTTGCTTGTTTGTTTGTTTGTTTTGGAGGGCAGTTGGGGTTAAGTAACTTGCCCAAGGTCACATGGCTAGGTTTTTGTTTGTGTGTGGGTTAAGTGTCTGAGATTGAATCCGAACTCATGTCCTTCTGACTCCAGGGCCAGCACTCTACTCACTGTACCACCTAGACACCCTGACTTTCAAGCATTCTTGATGAAAAAAACAGAATTGAACAGAAAATTTGACATTCAGATACAAGAAGCAAGAGAAGCATGAGAAGGTAAACAGGAAAAAGAAATCATAAGGAATTTATCAAAGTGGAACTATTTACATTCTTACATGGAAATTGATCATTGTAACTTATGAAACTTTTCTCAGTATGAGAATAGTTGAAGGGAATATATATGTGATATTTAAAAGGTGAAATTAAGAGGTGAGAGAGGAATATAATGAGAAGAGATCGGGAGAGATAGAATGGGGGTAAATTATCTCATATAGAAGAGACAAGGGAAAATTGTTACAATGGAGGGGAAGAACAGGAAGACAAAAGGGAATGAGTCAAACTTATTATTGAATCTTTCTTAGGGAGGGAATGACATACACACTAAATAGGGTATCTCACCCTACAGAAGAGTAGGGGGGAAGGGGATGAGTGAAGAGATTATGGAAGGGAAGGCAGTTTGGGGGGAGGCAAGTTCGAAGCACACACTTTTGAAAAGGACAGGGTCAAAGTAGAGAACAGAACAAGTGGATGGCGGGATAGGATGGAGGGAAATATAGTCAGTCTTTCACAATATATCCACTATGGAAATGTTTTGCATAGCTATACATGTATAGCATTTATTGAATTGCTTATCTTCCCAGGAAGGGTGGGTGACGAGGGAGGAAGGGAAAGACTCTGGAATTCAAAGTTTTAAAATAAAATGTTTAATATATATATATATATACATATATATATATATTTTAAAATATATTTATATATTATATAATCAATATATTATATTATATTAATAATATTATATATATATGTATATATATATATATATATATATACACATGATTTTTTACATGCAACTGAGAAATAAATATACAGGCACTGGGCATAGAGATCCATCTTTCCCTACTGGAAAGTCAGAGGGGGTATGGAGGAGGATATAGGAGAGAGCAGATTGGGGGAGGGCTTATTCAGTGGGATCACTGTTTTGGGGTGGTGGGTAGGGGAAAGATGGGGAGAAAATTTGTAACTCAAAATCTTGTCGAAGTGATTGATGTAAACTAAAAATAAACATAAAATTTAATCAGAAAAAAAGGTGAGAGGAGAGAAGAGGTGTTATGTGATCTGAAGAAGTTAAGTGATGAACTGAGAAGAATGCTGGGCTTGGCCCCTGGAGACCTATGTTCAAATCCTATCTCAGGTGGTCATTCATCATGTGAACCTGGGAAAGTCACTGAACTTCTCTGGTTCTGTTTCCTCATCTATAAAAAGAAGGATTTAAACAAAATGGCCTCCAGAGTCCCTCCCAATTCTAAATCTATATTGTTTGTAAGAACATCTTAGAACTTACAGGCAATTTGTACTCTATGTATTGCTAAAGTCACTCTGGCATCTGGTGACTTTGATTCAAGTTCTGTCTATGCTTCTTATTTCCTATGCGCAAATCATTTCTCAATCAGCTCTGAATGTATTATCATTGATCCACATCCTCCGTTAGCTTAAAGAGCTTGACACTGATTCATTGAATAGCAGAAAAGTAGCTTTGTCCAGTGAGATAGCCAAGAATCACAGTAGAATAAGATGCTGATCTTGCAGGGACATTTGATACAGAACTATTTTCGAAATAAACCAAGCCTATGATCCAATATTATGAATTGCTCTTGGTACATGGGTTCACTGCTCATATACTTAACTGCTAGGTTTCTATAAGTTTGTTCTCTCTTCCTTCCAAAGACATATTTGTGTGAGTAACCCAAGTTTTTAGGTGATCAGTTATGCTTTGAATATTCCTTTTTTTTCCTTTCTATTTAGTAACTGTTCTGATTATTCTTTGGAGAAGGACATGACAAACCACTCCAGTATCTTTGCCATTAAAACCCTAAATGGGGTCATGAAGGACTGAAACATTTGACAACAATAACGCCAGCAACGATCATTCTTGCGTTTGCCTTCTCATTTACTAAATATTTTATGTGAAATAGGTAATGGTATCTTTGTGACTGATCCATGTAAATTAGAAGCCCACTGGTGGGGGTTCAATACCTGTGCTCATGTGTGTAGATATGCATTTCATCTGTGTCAGAGTTACCCTTAAGACCCTGAGAGTGAGTTGTAGCAGTGTGCCTGTCAGTTTGAGGAACCACCCTGACTTGCCAAGGTGAGTGCAGATGGAGTGAGTAAACAAACGATTCCCCACACAGGAAGAGAGGGAGGCTGGAAAGAATAGAGGATCAGCACCATACATGCACTGCATATTGACAACAGGTTTGTCATTTGAGACAGGCACAAATGGACAGCTTCATAGAGCAGAACAGAAACTCAGACAACACATTAATATCATACACAGCCTAAGGGCATCTGCCTCATAGGGCTAGGGACCTAGTATAATACCTAATTGGAGTAAACATCAGGAAGGCAAACTTAAGATTTCTGTGTCTGGAAGAACTCTTTCGGCAGCACAGTCTTCCCTCTTCCCCCTACGCTAGCCCCGCCCTCATATACAACATATGGCATAGACTACTCAGAGCTGAAAAAGTAATCCTTTTATCTATTTTGTTAATTTTCAGAAGGGGAGAACATGAACATATTCATTACATAAGTATTATTAACACGTTTAGCATTTCAATTCTTTTTCTAAACTAGGCATTTGAGATGGTTGATTCACATTGCAAAGCAGGACACTTTTGAGTCATCGATCATATAAATTAGCATAATGTCCTTATCTAAATTTCATTAATTTTATGAGGAAGCTCCACATTTCTAGTTCTGTGTGCTATATGTAGGGCACATGTTGTGTCTAATCATTAATATTTTTGAGAGCAGAGGCTCCAATTAAAATCTAAGTGAATTAAGAAGGAAGGAATAGGGAAGGAGAAATAGAAAGGGTGATTAACTCTGGTCACAAAGGTTTGTGAAGATAATTTAACAAGTATACGTTATACAGGAGAATGGGTACTGTGTGGGCATGGTCTGTTACAATTCCACATAGTGTTATTACTTCCACTGTGGTAGGCTTGATGAATAATCAGGTCTTATTCTAAAATGATTTCAAGCTGAGGGCACTTTGACTTAGCCTCAGATACTGAGCAGAACAGAGGGATCCAGATGTTGGGGGAGTTGAGGTGACCCATCTACTTGGTGGGTTTGCAGGAACCATCTAATTTCCTGGTGATTTAGGATCAAAGAATTTTAGTTGAGAGAGACATTAAAGGTCATATAATCTCAACACCTTAGATTTAGAACTGGAAAGATTCTTAAAGGCCATCTTGTCCAATCCCCTTAAAGACGAGGAAGATGAGAACCAAAGAGGACCTCCCCTTCACACAGTCGTCAGAGTTGGAGTTCAAACTGAGGGGTCTCAGCCAGGGAGAAATGACTTGCCCCAAATCATTATTATTATTCAGTAGAGATATGGTATGGTTATACCTATGCTTTGTCAAAGTCACTTTAGAAGCTGAGTAGAGGCTAGATTGGAATATAGAGAGCTTTGACGCCAGGAGACAAACTGGGAATCTATTACATTGATCCAAATAAGAGGTGATGAACTAGAGTGTAAGTAGAGAGGAGAAGAATATAAGTTGAGAGAAGGGATGCATACATTCTCTCTCTCTCACTTAAATTATATACACATATATACATACTATACACACATATACACATACTATACATACATATATACACACACTATATGTACATACATATATACATATACATACACACAAACACGTATTGCGTTATCTGCCTGCTGATTCATGCTGCAGTGATATATGTCTATATATAATATATAACTCATGTATGCATATATAGTATATATATTCATATACATATACACATAAACATATAAACACTTATCTATATAAAATATGTATGATGTTGTGAAGGTAGAAACAGCAAGAATTGGCAGTAGATTGTATAAGTGGAGTGAATGCAGTATAGGACTAAAGGATGCTACAGAACTAACTAATTAACTAGGAAGGTGGTGATGCCTTTAATCAGTTACCTCTGTAGCATCTTTTACTTCTCCAAAAGGAAATTTAGAGCAGGAGAGGGTTGGAGAGAGGGAAAAAAATGATTAGTTTCATAATGGATGTGAATAAATTGGGATGTTTGTGGGACATCCAATTGGAGGAGGGGCAGGAATACTACCTCTTTCAATTTTTAGAAGTATGGCCCATGTCTGATCACTTCCCTCCTCCGAGAACGGGTGTCCCTCATTTGTAAAATGCATTTAGCAAGGTTTTTAAGGTAAATGACTGCTATTCTTTATTTTCTTAATGTGGGTGGCAGGTGTTTCTTTATTAGCATGACTGTGCAGACTGGCATCTGTTGAGATGCATAAAGAACTTGAGTTTATGTTGAGACAGGAGAAATGGTAGTAGATAGAAATCTAGACTAGGAGTCATAAGACCTGAGTTCAAATCCTGCCATAGATACTTCTTAACTCTGTGACTCTAGCTAAGTCATTTAACTTCTGTGTGACTCAGCTTACTCAACTTTAAAAATGGGAATAATTGGGGCGGCTAGGTGGCACAGTGAATAGAGCACCAGCCGTGGAGTAAGGAGGACCTGAATTCAAATCCAGCCTCAGACACTTAACACTTACTAGCTGTGTTACCTTGGGCAAGTCACTTAACCCCAATTGTCCTGCCCTCTCCCCTCCAAAAGCAAAAAAAAAAAAAAAAAGAAAAAGAAAAAGAAAAATGGGAATAATAATTGCCTCCAAAGTTATTGTTAGGATCAAATGAGACAATATTGTGAGGTGCTCTCCAAAGCTTAAAGTGCTGTATGAATGACAACTAGAAGAAAATTCCTACTCAAGGAAGCATGGGACCTGGCCCACTGCACTGAGAATGTGTCTTCTTTCTTTCTGAGGACTTTCTTCTGATTTAGAAGACTGGTAGCAGGGATCCTAGATGGAATTCAGTCTCCTTTGTCAAGAAAACAACTGGCCACCATTGCAGCACGAATCAGCAGAGGCAGGCTGATACTAAGACAAACCCTCCATGCTGTCACTGTTTGTCAGCATCTGAAGCAGTAGACCAGTAATGTTTCTAGGGGAATCTCCTGTTCTAGAACCCATGAGCTCCCAGTGAAGCTCTGGATAGCAAGGAAGTTAGGCAGGAAGTTAGAGGAGAGGCATGATACCAATAGACTCCATGGAGCTTGGCTTTCTTTATCATGCCTTATGACATAGCTATCCACCTCCACCTAAGGGGTGGGGCCTCTACAGCCTCAAGGGCACATGTGGCCCTCTAGGTCCTCTAGTGAGGCCCTTTGACTGAATCCAAACCTCCTAGAACAAACCCTCATAATGAAAGAATTTGTTCTATAAAATTTGGACTCACTCAAAAGGCTGCACCGAAGGACCTAGAAGGCTACATGTTTCCCCTTTCCTAGCCATAGCAGAGGATTATATTTTAGTTGCCTATTTGAATTCCTGTCTTCAGTGGTGAAATAACTCCTTCTTCAAAAGTAATTGTAAATTTAGAGTTCATACCTTACAGCTTCAAATAGGGAAATATCCATTTTATTTTTTTCTCTCAAATCCTCTCTTCTTGAGGATAAGAACTATTTTATTTTCATCTTTTTTCTATAGCATTGAACACTTTGACAAACACATTGTAGGTACTCTAAGTCCCTGTTGAATGAATGTATGAATGGGGGGGGGGTAGTGAACATGGAGCACTAAGTAATGATATAGTTAGCTTTGAAAGTCAGTTGGGGCTCTCCAAGGACAGGTGGGAGTTTTCTTTAATATGTAAATCTATATTGTGAATGCCTGCATAGGGTAATAAGGAAAGCAGAGGGCAATGAAAAGTGCTTTATACTTGAAATCAGATACCCTATATTTAAATCTCTATGAACCTTAATAGCAGTGTCAACAATGGGTAAATTATTTAACTTCCCATAGCTTTAAGGTCCTCCTATGTAAAAAGGGAGTAATGGTACTGTAATGTTAATGGGATTTAAGATCTTCCCAGCCCATTAATAGGCCTCACAGGGATCCCATTAAGAGAAGCTTGCTTAGGGGAGGCTTGCTTGTAGGAAGGCTTTCACACCTTTTGCTAATTTCTAATTATGTACTGAGGCAGGAGGGTTGTGATGCTTTCTGGCTTTGAGAAATATAGCTAGATGGATAGATAGAGATATATACATACATACACTCTGAGTTGGTATTTTGCTTTGGGGACTTGCTTATGAGAAAGATCTTGTGATTCCCTGGTCAAGATTCTGAGTGGCCATATGTTCATATAAATACATTCTCAGTCCAGGGATGTATGTAAAGTATATAGTTGATTCAGCCAGTCAGGGCCCTCTCTGTTGGTCTTTATTTCTCTACTTGTATTTTCTCTGTAGTTCAGGGGGCTGATTTTTCCACTGAACTAGTTAATGTAATTTAAAAAGATTATTGACCCCTTAAATAGCTATCTTTCCAAGAAAAGTAGATCTAAAAACCTATGGTAGCAACCATCCTTAGTATGCCAGTATGGTTGCCACTACAGGTACCTACCTGCCTCCCTAATTGGGTTATTAGGAGAAAAGATTTGCTAAACCTTAAAAATAATATCCAAATGTTAGCTAACAATAGGGGATAGATATAGTAGTAATACTTTCTGAAGTAAGAAAAATGAAGGCTCAGATAGGCCAGATGAGATAGTGATGGAGCAGCAGAGTGATTTTAAAAATATTTTATTGGTTCTTTCTGTATTGACCTAATCATTTCCCATTTCCTCCTCCACATACAAACAGTGTCTTTCCTCAAAACATCCACAACAGCACAACCATTTTTCCAATGATTGTAGCTAACAACATATTAAAGTCTACTCTTAACAGCTTATCATTTTTTGAGTTAGGAAGAAGTGTGTAATAATAGTCATTTGGAGGCAACAATGGTCATTGTAATTCATCTGAATTTTGTTGTTTTGGGTATTGTCTTAATTTTCATCATTACAGTCATTGTGTTTATTTGTCTCCTGTGTCTGCTTTCTTCATACTGACTCATACAGGTCTTGTCATGTTTCTCTAAATTACTCATATTCATCATTCCTTACGGTATAATAATATCCAATTATATTCATGAAACAAAATTTGTTCAGCCATTCACCAATAGATAGTGACACAATTAGTTTATTTCTTGCTATTATAAGAAGTGTTGTGCAGAATATTCTGATATACACAAGGACTTTTTTTTAAGAGTCACTGATCTCCATGATTCCAGGAGTAGGATCATAGAGTCAAAGAATGTAAGCATTTTAAGCACATTTCTCCTAGAATTCCAAATTATTTTCCAGAATAATTGGACTAATTCAGAGCTCCACCAATATTGTATTAGTATGCATATATTCCCACAGGCCCTTTAGCATAGGCCATCTCCAGTTTTCTAATCTATATCTTGCTACTGGACACAGATGGCTCTGGAGGAAGAGAGTGAGGCTGATGATTTTTCACAGCCCTGCCTCACTTAAATGCAATTCACTTGCAAGTCATGGTATCACCTTCATAAAGTCACGGGCCTCTTCAAGAAGTAAGGACAAACAACAATCAAAAACCTGTTAGTTTTAGTAGTTACCCCACAGGGGACCCAAACTGGCCAGTTCCATTTGGGCAACACAGCTACCTTCCTTCCTTCCTTCCTTCCTTCCTTCCTTCCTTCCTTCCTTCCTTCCTTCCTTCCTTCCTTCCTTCCTTCATTCCTTCTTTCCTTCCTTCCTTCCTTCTCTCCCTCCCTCCTTCCTTCCTTCCTTCCTTCCTTTTTTCCTTCCTTCCTTTCTTCCTTCCCTCATTCCCTCCCTCCCTTCCTCCTTCTTTCCCTCCTTTCTTCCTTCTTTCCTTCCTTCCTTTCTTCCTTCTTTCCTTCCTTTTTTCCTTCTCTCCCTCCTTCCTTCCTTCCTTGCTTCCTTCCTTCCTTCCTTCCTTTCTTCCTTCCCTCATTCCCTCCCTCCCTTCCTCCTTTCCCTTCATTCTTCCTTCTTTCCTTCCTTCCTTCCTTCCTTCTTTCCTTCCTTTTCTCCTTTCCTCCCTCCCTCCTCTCCCTCTGTCCCCTTAGGGAATCATACCCTTGCCTCCTGGTGCTTTGCCAAAAGGGATATCAATTTTCAATGCTGAAACCTCACAAGATATCTTGGGGCATATAAGCTAGAATTCTTTTTTTAAAGACCATACTTTAAATGCAAAGCACTCTGGCTCTCATTAATTAGCCAACCATAAGTCATAGAACAAACCTCACATAGAACAAACCACTGTTTGGTCTCTGATGGCTCAGAGTGAGTGTAAAGCAATTTTTTCTGTTTTGGACAGAAGCCCTGAGGGTCTTCCTCTCCCAGACTGATTATTTTTTACTAGGTAAAAGAGGCCATTCTTGCCATTCTTTGCCTCATTTCTTATCTAGCCTTAATCTGTTGAGTGGGCATTGCCTCAGATGAATTGAGATCTGAGAAAGACCTTAGCTTAAAAAGGCCAAAGTCTTCCACTGTTCTGGGGGCCATTTCCCACCCTTCTGATCTATATCTTCCCACTGGACCCAGATGGTTCCAGAGGAAAAAGTGAGGCTAGGGGCTTTGCACAGTGACTCTTCACTTAAATCCAATTCACTTGTATGTCATGGCATCACCTCCCTAATGTCATGGTCTTCTTCAAGAACAAAGGACAAGTAACAACAAACATAGAGTATTTCCATCTTTTTTTTTAACCTTTGACAATTTGATGTACATATAGTAATTCTTAAAGTTTGTTTTAATTTATATTTATTCTGTTAATTAAAAATCTGCATCATATTCATATGGTAGTTAATAATGTGCATTTCTTTTTTGATGTTTGTTTATATACTATTAGTCATATATTTATGTCAATTTCCTAAAGGTTTAAATTATCAGACTTTTACCATACATGTTTTAGGCAAGGATTTCCCCGCAATCAATATTCCCTATAATTCCCTACACTCTTGTTATTTTATTTGCAATAATTTTGTTAATGCAATACATTTTAATTTTACATAATCAGAATTAGCTATTTTTTATAATAGCTTTGATCCGTTGGCTGATTATGAATTTTCCACTTGATCAAGGTGACCTTTTATATTTAAATTACTATTCCATCTGCAAATATTTTGCAGAATGTGGTAGAAGATGCTGCTCTAAATTGATAACCATTTTTCTCAACAGTTCTTATGAAATAGGAAGTCTTCCCCAGGAGCTTCTGTTTTTGAATTTATCCAATCACTGGGATATAATATCTAGCTGGTCTCTGATCTTACTTACCCAGTCTATTCTATTGAACTACTTCTTCTCCTATTATTTTTAACTAGTACCAGATAACTTTGATTGTTACTCTTTTTACCATGTGATTTCAGTTATGGTTGTCCTAGTCCTTTTATTCCTTTCTTATTTCATTATTTCCCTTGCAATTCTTAGATTTTTTCTCCCAAATTAATATTACAATTTAATGTATTTATATATAGTCAAGTGACACTTTGATTGATATAGCACTAACTTTGTAAAATAAGTATTATCATAATTTTCTTTGATTAGTATGACTCATCCGCAGACACTGAATATCTCTTATTAATTCTGCTATTCTTCATTCTCAAAGGTGTTTCATAGGATCCTGGGGTGGAGATGAGGGGAAAGGAGAGCACAGAATCAGACAGGATAATATGACCTTAGAAATGGAACCTTATCACAATAAGGGTAGAGGGTAAGGAAAAAGAACACACTTTGGAAAACTGAGTGATTTCTACCACAGGATATTTATTTTCCTTCATGAATTGATGCTTAGAAGAACAAAGCACAGCAGGGAAAATGGTGAATGTGATGAAGCATCTTCATTCACACTATTACATAGCCATAAGTGAGCAATGGGGATTTTTTTTTTGTAAATTTGACAAGTAAATATAAGCCAATCTGACCATTAATCAGTCTAGATTCCAGAGAAATATATGGTTTCATAAACTTCAAGAATTATAGACTATCATGGTTCAAATGTACTAAGAGATATTGTTTGTCCTTTGTTCTCAAAGAAGACAGGACATGAGAAGGTGATGTCATGACTTGGAAGTGAATTGGATTTAAGTGATACAGTGCAGGACAAAGTCACCGGTCCTCACTCTTTCTCCAGAACCATCTGTGTCCAGTGGCAAGGTATAGATCAGGATGACTGGAGATGGCCCCTGATGCAGTGGGAAACCTTACCTGTTTTAAGCTAAGGTCTTTCTGAAGTCTCATTTTGTGTGTGCCCATTCAGTGGATTAAGGCTAGTTAAGAAATGGGGCGAAAATATAGCCTTTTTCATCTAGTCAAAAAACAAAATCAATCTGGGAGGTGAAAACCCTTAGCTTTCTGACTGAAATGGAAACAATTGCTATTTATATTCACTCTGAGCCATCAGACCCCAAACAATGACCAAGTGAGACTTGGGCTGGGATCTATTGTTGGTCAATCAATGAGAGCCAGAATAATTTGGATTTGGATTTAAAGCATGGTCCTTAAAAAAAAAATAGATCATAGTCTAATACAAATATCTAACTGATACACAAGTACTTTTAATGACATCCGCTATAAGTGACCACTTTGCCTCTGTTAGAATATGATATTCCATTGAATAATAATGCATTCCCTCATGTTTAGGCAGCTCCAATTGCTAGGAAGTCCCATCTTAGATTGAGAGGAAGTTTCACTCCTTGTAACTCATGTATTGATCCTAGTTCTTTACAGTGGGACAAAACAGTTCAAGCAACAGGGAAGTGCTTATTGCCATCACAAGTCAGGCCTGACATTGATGGTCTGAAACTCAGTGAACTCATCTACTGCTCTCATGAACAGTAGCTTAAAACCCTAGATAACTGAATGCATTATAGTAGGACATGCTGCTTCCTGTTAGTTGATTGTATTTATCTCTCTGTTCTTGGATAATGTTGGGCTTGGAGAGTAAAAGGGGTGCTGATTTTGTTTTGTCTGTGCCTTATATACTTTGTAATGCTCTATTTTGTGATAACTGAGCTTTTTTGGCTAGCTATTTTCAAGGGCCTCTATTTAAACATCTAGTCTATAAAGTTCTCAGTAATTGCTTTGCTTTCATTGTACTATATTTAATGGAGTTTATGCATTTCCTCATTAATTAAAAGCTAGTCTGCTTTGTGTTTATGGAGCTGATTCTTTAGTTGGGTAGACAAAAAATGGTAAGCTCCCTTCAGGATATTACTTAAGGCTTGTCCTCCTCCTTAGAGGTGTACTGCTATTTTGTCTTTGCTATTTCCCTCTCCTAGTCTGACTTTGCAATAATGTTATATGAAAGGAGATTCCCTGCATGTATGTAATCTATAAAAATATGTCCTCTTCCATACATGTTTTTCTTCCCACTTATTAAGTTGGATTCTGTGGGATAGTATCTCTTTGTTTGTATAGAGGATTTTCCTTAGCACTCATTTTGTTAAATTACTTGATTAATTAGTATCTTTAAAAAAAGTCTCTGTCCCATATTTTGTCTCTAAAAACAATCAAGCACTGAGTGAGTCTCATGAACTGTGGTTTTAAATAGATACTCATCCAAAGTTTGCTCTGAATGAATGGCTGAGTTTAGGAGGCCTGTTTTTGACTGGGGCCTGAAATGATATATTTATTTCATGATTTATTTAATTTCCCTTCACAAACTATATGTACTAGATCTAGAGTGTGGAACCTGAAGTCTTGAGGCCACATGTGCCCATGGATGCAGCCTTTCGACTGAGTCCAAATTTACAGAACAATTCTTTTATTAAGTTTGGATTCAGTCAAAGGGCCATACTTGAGGACCTAGAGGACCACATATAGTCATGAGGCTGCAGATTCCCCACCTCTGTTCTAGATAAACTGAATTCTAGCTATTCTCCAAACTTTGCAATCTATTTGCTATATTCAGTCAAGTTGTCTCCTGAGACTGGAATCCACTTTTCCTTTTTTTTTTTTATTTCTTAGGATCTTTAACCTCCTTTTGGATTTAGCTCAAGTATACCTCCAGTGCTGTGTTTTCTCATCCCTTTAGTTTTATATGTTATTTTCATCCTCATATGTCCTTGTGCCTTCTCATATTTGTGCATTTTATTATCCAAGAGAATATGAGTTCCATAAGGAAAAGACTTTCATTTTTGTGTCTTTCACATATATGATAGGTAGCAAGTATTTGTTGAGTTCAGTCAAAGTAAGGTGGCTCCCCTATTTACAATTTCTCCATTCTTCCATCCATCCAAAATGATCTTTCCATTGGGAAAGGCCTAATATCATTCCCAATCCCTGCTCAAAAACCTTCATTGACTTCCTATTGACAACGTGCTGAATTAGGAGCAATGTCTGGCATTAGGAACCAGCCACAATCTAGCTTTCTAGACTTATTTCCCATTCTTTTCCCTTAAGCTAAAATGGACTCTTTTCTTTTCTCAGAACTTGGCATTCCATCTCTTTCTTTGTTGCATTTGCATAAGCTGTGTCACCCCTGGACTCCCACTCGTGTTCATGTCTGTAAAGCATTCCATCTACACCCACACTTCAGAATTATCATCTTTCAAGGCTCTGTTCAGGCACCAAGTGAAGTCTTATATGATCATCACAGTTATTAATCCTTCATATAAATGTATTTCTGTATGTGGAGTGTAGATTGTATTCAGGGGAGATTACTATTCTGGTGTGAGGGTTGCCAAGTCCTTTTCAGGACTGCTTTCTACCTTTGGTGCCCACCTGATCCACCTAACTCTCACCTGTGGCTGGAAGAAGCTGTAGCTTGCACAGGGGCCACACCCCCATAAACCATTTTTGTAGAAAGGCTAAACCAGGTTGAGGGTAACCAAGGAGTCCCAAACCCATCGGTGAGTTAAGGGGGTGTCTCCCCAAGCAAGTGAAGATTTCCCAGAGTGGAATGGACAGATGGGAACAATTTGTTCCAGTAGCCACGAAGGCAGCTGAAGCAGGGTCTGCAGAGCACTTAGTGCTTGGTTAGACATTGAAGATGCCAAGGGCATCCACTGCATCTCAAGTCATAACCAGTCATCTTGACTCTGTCTTGTCACTGCACTGTGAAAACTCTGGAGTAGAGAATGAGGCCTATGATTTTGTGCAACTCTGCTTCACTTAAATCCAATTTACACATGAATCAAAAGACATCACCCATACCATTTTACCATTTTCACTTATCTCAAAGTCCTATGGTGACAGGCAAGTGATAAAGCAGCAGGTGCAGATTTATTGGGAGCTGTAGTCACAACCCTGTGCGCAGGTAACCCAGGCCATAGAGTCGTCTTCTCATTGGAGGCAGCGGTGGGATTCAGCAGCCCCCTGGGTGTCTGAGTAGTCTTTTAAGGATGGCACTGTTCACCTTTTGGTGTGAAGAAGGGGTTAGAAAAGGTGCCCTAAAAATTGCCTTCTTACTCAACCCTTGCCTGATTACCACGGCAGGCAGGGATCCAACCCTGCATTCGAAAGACAAAGCAACATACAAAATTTCTGCAAAGATGATTCTACTTACCATCGGCAAGTGAAATGTGTGCACACTTATAGACAGCACAAAATCCAATAAATCCGAAAGACAAACAGCTCTTGATGTGAGAGAACTCAGCAAGTCTTGTATCCAAATGGAAGCCCTGAGAAAAACAAGGCTGACAAATGAAGACCAGCTCACTGAAGTTGCAGCTGGATATGCATTTTTCTGGAGTAGTCACAGTGAAGGTGAGCACTGGGATGCTGGTGTTGGTTTTGCAATCAAAACCAGTCTAGTCAACAAACTTGTATGCCTATCAAAAGGTGTAGATGATAGGCTCATGACAATGTGATTGCCACTTGCAGGAAAATGCCACTCCATCATCATCAGTACCTATGTTCCCACCATGACACATCCTGATGAGGTCAAAGAAAATTTTTATGAAGATCTGTAGACCCTTATTGTCAACATGCCAAAAGAAGACAAGCTTGTAAATTGGGTTGACTTTAATGCTAGAATAAGCTCAGACTACCAAACATGGCAGAGAGTCCATGGGAGGAATGGAGCTGGAACCAGCAACAGCACTGGTCACTTATTGCTGAAGACTTGTGTATCTCATGACTGTCTGATCACCAACACTGTCTTCCATTTACCTAAATGCAATAAAATTTTGTGGATGAAATCTTGTAGCAAATATTGGCATTTGATTGTAAGGAGAAGAGACAGATAGGATGTGAATGTAACAAGGCAATATGTGGCACAGAATGCTGGACTGATCATTGACTTATCCTCTCCAAGCTAAATATTTGTATTTAACAAAAGCAGCAACCTCAAGGCAAAATGACTGCCAGAAGAATTGATGCCAACAGATTAGAGTGCTTCTCTGACCAGGAACAGTGTGTTGCTCACTTAGAAGGAAAGTTGAGGCAACAGCTGGCAATGGCGGAGCAGAAAAGAAGTTTTCAGAGACTTGGTGTGCAGTACTGCATTTGCTCATCTGGGTCAGAACGCTCACAAACATCCAGACTGGTTTCATGAAAATGATGGGTAGGGAGGCGGCTAGGTGTCACAGTGAATAGAGCACCGGCCCTGGAGTTAGGAGGACCTGAGTTCAAATCCGGCCTCAGACACTTAACACAAAAAGTAGCCATGTGACCTTGTGTAAGTCACTTAAGTGCCTTCCACCCCCCTACCCCCGAAAAAAAGCAGAAAATGATGGGGAAATTCAGAAGCTGCTAAATGAAAAACAAGAATTCCACAGGGTTTACCAGCGGATAGTTCATATATCTCAAAGAAGGTAACATTTATTCCATCAAAAATAAAGTACAAGTGAAGCTTAGAGATGCAGTATTCTTAGCTCAGTAAAAAGACAAATGAAATTCAGTTTTATAATCTAACGTCTTTTTATGATATCCTGAAGGCTATTTATGGGCCAATGACCCATGGTTCATCTCAACTGCATAGTGCTAATGGAACCACACTGATTATTGATAAGGATGTGATCCTAGAGAGATGGGTTGAATACTTCCATAGTGTTCTCAACATTATCATTATCATTAATCAATGCTAAAGTCATTGACCGTTTACTTCAGGTTAAAGTCAATCCCTCCCTAGCTGAAGTTCCAACTGAAGACGAGGTTATGAATGCCATTAGGCTCCTTTCATGTGGCAAATCACCTTATGCTTATTCTATTCCAGCTGAAATTTACAAGGGGTGGAGTGGTCTATTGCTCATACAAAGGCTGACTAAAATTTTCTGGGTTATATGGCAAGAGGTTACCCCTAAGGAATTGAAGGATGCCTCCATTACCCACCTCTATAAAGGTAAAAGAAATAGATTGTCCTCTGACAATCACAGCAAGCAGGGGTGAAAGGGGGAGGTGTGTCTCTTTCTTAGTCACTGCTGGCAAGATATTTTCAAGAGTCCTCCTTAATATCTTGATCCTTCACCTGGAAGACAGGCATCTACCTGAGAGCCAATGTGGCTTCAGAAAGGGCCAAGGAATAGTCTATATGGTGTTTGCTGCCTGACAACTCCAAGAGAAATACCAGGATCATACAGAGGTCTGTACACAATGTTTATCTATCTGACTAAGGCTTTTGATACTGTCTGTTGCAAGGGAATATGGAAAATTAATGCAAAATGTGGTTGCCCAGAGAAGTTCATCAGCATTGTACATCAGTTTCATCATAGCATATGCTAGCCTGGGTTCTGGATAGTGGACAGTACTCTCATGCTTTCCCAGTCACCAATGGAGTGAATCAAGGCTGTGTACTTGCCCCCATGCTTTTTAGCATGAAGTTTTCAGCCATGTTGTCAAATGCCTTCATTGAGGATGAATATGGCATCAAGGTCAGCTACCTCACTGATGGAACAGTATTCAAACTGAAAAGGCTACAAGCAAAGACTAAAGTGGAGGGAGTGTGGGTGCATGATTTTTTTTGTTTGTAGATGATTTTGCACTCAATGCAGCCTCTGAAGTTGAGATGCAACAAAGCATAGGTTGATTCTCTACTGCTTATGCTAATTTTGACCTAATGATTAACATCGAGAAAATACAGATGCTCCATCACCCAGACCATACCATCCACATGTAGAATCATTGGTTACAGCAAATGGAGAAGTTTTGAATGCTAGAGATATGTTCACTTACCTTGGCAATGTACTTTCCAGGGATGTACATATTGATAATGAGGACGCGTTGCCAGAGGTAACTCTGTTTGGTAGGCTCTGAAGGAAAGTGGGAGAAAGAAGAGGTATTAGACTGACTACCAAACTGAAGGCCTACATAGTCATTGTGTTGACCTCATTGCTGTATGCCTGTGAAATCTGGACAATATACCAGCACCATGTCAGGAAACTGAACCACTTGCATTTGAATTGTCTTAGGAAGATTCTGACACTCACCTGGCAGGATGAGACTCCAGAAACTGAGGTCCTTTCTTGAACTAAACTGCCAAGCTTTCTAACTGTAGAGAGCACAATTCTGATGGGATGGCCATGTTGTTCTAATGCCAAATGTATGCTTTCTAAAAAGACTATTTTATGGAGAACTCACATAGGGCAAGCACTTGCATAGTGCTCAGAAAAAGCAACATAAGGACACTCTCAAGGTCCCTCAAGAACTCTGGAAGTGATTGTGTGATATAGGAAACACTAGCAAGGACCACTGAGTATGGTGTGCCCTCATCAGAGACGGGATTGTACTTTATGAACAAAGCAGAATTGAAATAACTCAAACAGAAGATATGTACTTTTAGAGAATCCACCCCAAATGTTCACATGGTCTATTTGTGTCCAACCTGTGGTAAACATTCTGAGTTCATATTACTATACTCAGTCACAGTCAGACACACTGCTACTCAACTCTAAATGTACTGATGTCATTTTGGTCCTATTCAGGAATGAGGACAGCCATTTGTGTCTCTATCATATCACACAGTAGAATGTAAAATCCTTAAGGTCAGAGAGTGTCTCATTTTTGTCTTTTAATCTTCAGTCCCTGGCACATTGCCTTGCATACAGTATACAGGCTTAATTAATGTTTATTGAATTGAGCAAAAATATCTAGCTAAAAACAAACAAAAAACTTAGTTCATAGTAGACATACTGTACCCCAGATTAAAAGCCCTACTATTACTGCATGTTCAGAAATACAAATTCCATTTTTTATAATATCTTGTTAGCTAGTTATTCACTGTTAATTTCTCATCATCCTTTTGCTTATAAATTCTCTACTGGCAATTAGAAGTCACATTAAAATATTTCCTGGTCTCTATTGTTTTCAGTTTCCTGCTCAGGACTATACACCTCTAGAAAGTTGTTGGTTTGTTTTGTTTTGTTTTTTTCCTAGGTTCCTTCTGGAATTATCATTTGATTTCACATGAATCACCAGAAGTGTGTAGGGGTAATGCAGTTAGCTAAATCTTTTGAAGCTTTGTCACATTTCAGATATACACCTTGAAATACATATTTCCCTAAGAGCTTCATCGGTGGGATCTCTCATCCCACAGCATTTTATTTATTCCTCTCATAAAACTTGAGTCTCATTTTATGCCTACAGAGTATATATACTGTGTTGCATTTAATAATATTTTTAAACATCTTGTTCCCCCAATAGATGTTTATCTCCTTGTAGTAAAGAGCTTTTTTTGAATACCTACTATGCACAAGAAACTTTGGGGGATGCCAAAAATTGTAACAAAAATTATAATCAGGACATCTTGATTACCCTGTACCAGAATACAGTGAGATGAAAGGAGAGAAACTGATCCCATGGCACATCAATGGATTTTAAAGAGGAGTTTTTTGGTTGCCACCCCTAGTGCTTTTGTTGTTGTCATTCTTCTTGTTATTTTTGTTGTTGTTGAATCATTAAAATCAAAGGGTAATTATCTCCCTCACTGCACTCGAAGTACACAGTGAAGCCTTGTTGATTAGAAAGTGACACCTTTATGCTAAATTCTCCACAACTTTCCCTTATACTTTGCACTGACTTCAAATTCATTATGTTGATTGGACTGGATGATGCCTCGAGGTCCCTTTCAACTTTAAGATCCAATGATTCTGTGATTAAATAGCAGAACAAATCTGGGCCACTGTTGCAAATGTTTGCTCTTGTCTGAAATGTGGGACTATATAAACTGTATGAATGACTCAGTGCAAGATTATTAATGCAACTGTACAGAAAACATAATTCATGTTTCCAACTCTTCCATAAGGCTTTTTTTTTCTAATCTTCCCCACAAAAATTCCTCTTTTTTCTTCACCCATCTAATTCACTCGATTCACTTTAGGACTTTATATTATCTTTGCTGTTCTTTAGCTGCCTCTTATACATAAATCTTGCTTTTCTAACCAGACCATATGGTTTCTCGACATCAGGGGTTATATTTTACACTTCTGTTAAGCACAAATCTCTTCATGTAGTGAGAATTCAGAAAATACTTTTCAGTTAATTTATTGGTGTTAACCTCAAAAATGATACAGGGGAGCAGTTAAGTGGCACAATGAAAAAAGCACCGACCCTACAGTCAGGAGGATCTGAGTTCAAATCCGGCCTGAGACACTTGACATACTCACTAGCCATGTCACCTTGGGCAAGTCCCTTAACCCCAATTGCCTTGCATTCTCCCCTCAAAAAAAATGATACTAGGCAAAACTATGAAACAGGCAAGGCATACCTTTCCACCTCTCTTTCTGGACTTTTAATCCTCTTATGGAACCCTCTTTTCTCAAATGCTTAGTGGTTTTCCTGAAACACCTGACCATGGTGTTCTGCTCATGTAATATATATTTATATTTATATTTATATTTTCCTTCATCTTCCACTCCAAACTTGTTATAGACTGGTACCAGGAGAGGATCTAACAAGAAAATACTAATTAAGGTGATATTGACTTCTTAAAATTTAATGTTATTTGTCCTGGGAATATTTGCATTTTTTAGAGGTGATGATTAACTTAAAACAACAACGACTAGCATTGTAGGAAGGTTTAAGGCTGACAAAGCTCTCTCATCACTGCAACTTTGTTCAGTAGGAAATGCAGATATATAATTATCCCCATTTTACAGAGGAGGAGAGTGATACTATGCAAAGATGAGTTGCCCCTATTCATGGAGTTAATAAGTGGTAGTTTCTGGATATGAATCCACATCCCTAGATACCCTGTTAAGTGTACCTTCTGTGATAGAGTGCTGCCTCACTAAGAGAATTTCAGGCATACCTATCTGTAAGTGAAATATTTGAGGGACAGAAAGACCTTTTCAAGGGCCAAAAATCAGATCCCAGAGGCACAACCTACTGAGCCTATGCAGAGGGTAAGTTCTGCATTGCTTTATACATCTCCTTCATGGATCAAGAGCATCCCGTTCTCTGGGGAGGCAGAACACTAATTCCCAACTTTAAAGCCAAGAATCCTGACTTGAGAACCAAACTTAAAGGGTTCAGACATGAAGTTTACAAACTCAGAGTATGACTTCTTGACTAATATTTTCCCGTGCTCCTTTGAGTAAAAGGCAAGGGAGCTCTCTGCCTGCTTCAACACAGAAAGGGAATACAATTAATGACACGACTTTTGAATGATAGATGCTTATAGGAGACTAGGAGAGGGTGGGAAACCTTCTGTAGCATAAACATCAACACATAAGTGGGCATTCATACCATGCTTTCCCAGAAAATGAAAACAAAGTCTCTTGGTATACAGAAAATGAAAGTTTATTCTCCCTCCCTGCTATGACCTAGTCCAGAATGACAACTCAGCTTTCTTGCCCCTTTCTAGATGATCAGTAAAGGGCCCTATTAGTACCATTTTTATCCATTTCCTTGGAGAGTCTGAGTCAGATTTATTGAAAGCTGATGGTGTAATTTCCTCAAGTGTTTTAATTTAATCACCTGGATGCCTTTGCTAGTTGTTATTTAATTACTTTAGGGCCTCAGTAAATGCTAGGGGTCAAAATATCTCTGTGGGAAAAGATATCCTCTGATAATCAGGTCCTTCCAGTTTTCTCTGCGCTCCAGGCTGATCATAGGTCTCAAGTCTCATTCTCCTGGGAGAGTCTTAAATCTTCTAGTCTCTGGGGCATACTGGCATTATATTGTGATTAGAGGCATTACCTGTCACTTCTAGAGCAAAATCAGCATGAACCAAAGGGGATTTTGCACCAAGGTAATATCTAGGAGGCTTCTCCTGAGGGAGAGATTGTGTGTGTGTGTGTGTGTGTGTGTGTGTGTGTGTGTGTGTGTGTGTTTTAATGAACTGTGCCTCAACCTTTTGTTCCCTACCGGTTACACTGCTTTGTGGGGCAGCTCTTCTCAGGGTTCTGTTATTGCATTGGCCCTCTCCTGGAGTGACTTTAAAACCTTATGTCTCATAGGAACTAAAACTAGACTCTAGGGATCAGGAATCTTCCTCTCCTGCTGCCATCGTACCAATTGCTGATCCAGCTTTTGCACACTTGCCCAGTAGACTGTCCTCTATGCTGGTCATTTACATGGGGTAGGGGAAAAATTGATTTGAGGGCAAGGTAGGGCTAAATACCATGCTTTTCTCCAGTCGAGATCTATTTCCCCAAATTAGCAATTGTAACATTTCAGCTACCGATATTCTCTAGCAGAAGTTGTGTTTTTTTTCCAGAACTTCTCAGAGCATACTCCCTCTGCCATACTCCCATACCGCCACCTTAGTTTATTTGGAGCATGGAGAAAGATGATTCAATGACTCTGAATATAATTCTGTCCATGAAGTGTTTGAATGCCTAGACGAGATGAGAGAATGCATGGGTCATTGTCTATCCTGACACAAGTTGGGTTCCATCTTCTATCTGCCCATGATAAGCCCAGTCTTTTCCTTCTATTCTTAATAAAAGCATGAAAAGGACTGGAAATTGAAACTTCCTGATAAATATAGCTCAAAGATAGATGGCCCAAACTTGGTAAGCCATGAATCCTCTGTGTCTTGCTTCTAGATTTAATAATGGAAACCAAATGAAAGCAGGGTGAATCTGGCTAGATGTTTTCAAGGAAGCTGTGTTCCTGAGCTTTGATAGCTCTGACCTTTGTGGAGTATGCTGTTGTTGTGAAGATGTTATATCTGGGAGGAGTCAGAAGGTTCCCTGCAGTAGTTCAAAACCAACGGTTGCCTATTCTCAGTATAAGCAGTTTAAGGCTTCCCAAACAGTAAAGATTTCCTGGCAGACCAGTTATCTTGTTGGCCCAGTGGTCCCATTGTTCAGCTATCCAGGATGGCATCTGAGGAGGCACAGCAGATGAATCAAAAGAGAAGGTGAGAAGGAGGAAGGATACTGGGAGGAGAGGGCTCTTTGTCAAGAATGAGATAACTCTCATAAGACTTCAACAGGTTGGCTTGGGACAGCTTGAGCAAGCTTTCTAAATGAATGCAAATCCCCTGGGACTGCATCGTAATGATTTCAGTGTGGTAGAATTCCAGAAGTTCAAAGATTAATGCAAAAGTATGAAGTGAATGCAATTTAGTCTAAATTGCTTCGTTTGATCCTGCGACCCATGGGAATTATCCTTCACACGGAACCTGGATTGGTGACAATGAAAGCCAAACAGGCAGGCAAATGGAGGAGAAAGTTGCCTTCTCTTTGAACTAAAGAAAAAGAGTTCAGGAGAGGGACTGCACCCAAATTTTACTCCAAGCAGGCCTGTCTGCTCTGGGTACCAATTACCTCCCAGCAGTCATCCTTTGTGCTCCCTTCCTTCAGTGAAGGTCTGCCAAGAAGGCCTCCTTATGAGGTTCTGGTAGGATTAGTTGAAAATGGGAAGTTGCTTGTTCTCACTGAAAGGTCACCACCATTTGTCGGGGCTTCTGGATCATATATCACAGTAGTTTCTTCTTCTAACCTTGTACTTTAGGCCAACTCTCTGGAAACACTTTAAGTATGAGACACCACAGACACACCCCCTCTGGAAACACTCTGAGTCTGAGCACTATACACATATACACATAAGTTTGTATACACATATATGTATATTTGTTGTTTATTGTTGTTTAGTCATTTTCTAGTCATTACTCACTCTTCATGTCCCCTTCGGGGGTTTTCTTTGCAAAGATACTGGATTGGTCTGCCATTTTCTTTTCACTGATGAGGAAACTGATGCAAATGGTATATGTGTGTGTATGTGTGTGTGTGTGTGTGTGTGTGTGTGTATGCAAATGTCTATATCTACGTGTGTACAAATATATATATATGTATATAATTTCACAACTTTTCAGAGTCTAAAGCAAAAAAATATGTCTTTTACTTCCCCTGAAATATGCTGGTTATCTTGTTCAAACTGTTTTAATTTTCATTTATTTCTCTTTTTTGTTTATTTTAAAAGATACTACTGATATCTTCTTTTTATCATCTTCATTTCCAATTGATTTGTCTCCTTTCCTATAGTAACAAAGAAAAAGTTCAGCAAAACCAAACACCACACTAGTCAACCACAAATATATGAAATATTCCAATCTACTTCAATCCAATAAACATTTATTAAGTAGCTCCTATGTGTCTGGCACTTTGCTAAGATAATAATAATAATATAATTAATAAATGAAAGACTGCCCTTGCCCTCAAACAGCTTACAATCTCAGAGGTGGTAGTATCTCCATACTACACAAGAGGAGGCAGGAAGGATGGAGGGGGGCAGCAGTAGGACTCCAGGAGTTATGTGTTCTATGGAGCTGAAACAAGGTGGCAATTCCACATTCATAATCCTCCATTTCTTTTTTTTTTAAACAAATGCTTTATTAACTTCTGTTTTACATTATTCATTTACACCAGATTTTGAGTTACAATCATTTTCCCCCCATTATTCCCCTACCCAACCTCCCAGAATAGTAATCCCCCAAGATATCGCTTCCTCCAATCTGCTCTCTCCCATACCTTCTCCCATACACCCATCGACTTTTCCATTAGAGGAAGGTGAGTCTTTGCATCCCAATGCCTGCATATCTTATCTCCCTGTTACAAGCAAAAGAGTATTAATAATAGTATTTATATATATTTGAAACATTTAATGTTACGACCTCAAATTTCAGATCCATTTCCTTCCTCCCTTGTCACCCATTCCCTCTTGGGAGATAAGCAATTCAGTATATGTTGTACATGTCTAGCTATGCAAAACATTATCAAAGTAGATATATTGTACAGGGCTGCTTATAATTCCCTCCCACTCATCCCACCCCCCACCTGCTCCATTCCCTACATGATACTGTCCCTCTTCTATAGTGGGTACTTCCAACCTCCCCTCACCCCAAGGATGCCCTCCCATACATCATCCCTCCTCCCATCCCCCTTCCCCCTCTCCTGCTGCAGGTTAAGATATCCCATTTATTTTGTATGTCATTTTCTCCCTGAACCAAATTCAATGTGAATGTGGTTTTGCCTTTTTAGCCTTCCTTATTCTCCCCCTCTTTTGCAACCACTTCCCCTTGCTTCTTCTGCATGGGATAGTTTACACTACCCTGTCTCTCCCCATCTCCTCTTGCCACTTTCCTCTCTCACCTCATAATTTCATCCCTTGAGTATTCTCCCTTCCCAACAAATTCAACCTATGCCCTCTATCCATATATAACTGTAACCATATACACACACATTCACATATGTATTCATATGACCACACACCCTTCTTCCATTATTTTCGTAGTGAGAAAGATATCATCAGTCACAGTTATTGCTTTTCCATATAGGAATGTAAATAGTTCAACTTTGATAAGTTCCTTTTGATTTCTTTTCCCTGATTACCTCTCAGGCATCTCTTGCTTCTTGTGTCTGGATGTCAAATTTTCTATTCAATTCTGGTTTTTTCCTCAAGAATGCTTGAAAGTCCTCTATTCCACTGAATGACCATATGTTCCCCTGAAACAAAATACTCAGTTTTGCTGGGTAGGTGACCCTTGGGTTCATTCCCAGTTCTTTTGCCCTCTGGAATATCATATTCCATGCCCTTCTATCCCTCAGTGTAGAAGCTGCCAGGTCCTGGGCTATTCTGATTGTGTTTCCACAATATTGAAATTGTTTCTTCCTGGCTGCTTGTAGTATTTTCTCCTTGATCTGGGGATTCTGGAACCTGGCTATAATATTCCTGGGAGTTTTCTTTTTGGGATCTTTTTCAGGAGGTGATCTGTGGATTCTTTCAACCTCTATTTTGCCCTCTGGATCTAAAACATCAGGGCAGTTTTCCTTGAGAATTTCTTGAAGGGTGATTTCTAGGTTCTTTCCTTGATCATGGCTTTCAGGTAGTCCAATAATTTTTAAATTGTCTCTCCTGGATCTATTCTCCAGGTCAGTGGTTTTTCCCATGAGATATTTCACATTGCCTTCTAATCTTTCATTTCTTTGGATCTGCTTAACAGCATCTTGATTTCTCATAAAGTCATTAGCTTCCATTTGCTCCAGTCTATCTCTGAAGGAATGAATCTCCTCAGTGAACTTCTGAGATTCTTTTTTCATCTGGCAAATTCGACTTTTTAAGGCATTCTTCTCCTCATTGCCCTTTTGGGCCTCCTTTGCCATTTGAGCTAGTCTATTTTTTAAGATGTTGTTTTCCTCAGTCAGGCTGTTGACCCTCATTTCATACTTTTCCTGCATCCTTCTCATTTCTCTTTCCAATTTTTCCTCCACTTCTCTTATTTGATTTTTAAAGTCCTTCTTAAGGTCCTCTATGGCCTGCAACCCGTTCATGTTTTCCCCTGGGGCTTTTGGAGCAGGACTTCTGACCTCACAGTCCTTTTCCCGCTCTATGCCCCCAAAATAGGAGTCTAGGGTTGCATTTTTCTGTTTCCTTTGCCTTGGCATGTTGCCACTTAATTGCTTGACTTTTGGGCTTGTTGCCACACTATGGCTTTAAGGCCAGATAGAGGAATTTTCGTCCCGAACGTGTGGGGGGCAACTTCCGTTTCTGGCAAGCTGTAAACCCACCCACGACTTCCACCCTAGATCACAATCCAGATCCAGGGAGGTTAAAGCAAGAGCGATTACCCCCCAAGACTGATCGCTGGATCTCCCTACAAATTTGCAGGCTGGGAGCGGGATCTGCCTCTGAAAACTACAAAATGGCGTTTGTCCTCAGAGGCTTCTAGCCCCCAGGGGAGGGAGCCGACACATTCCCTAATACCAGTCCCAAAGTCCATAGGACACTAACCTCTTACTTTGTCCTAGGCAAGTCTATGTTGATAATTCTGGATTCGCCACAGCTCCTTGTGTTCTGGGGTTCCTCCAGCTGGCTGCTGGCCCTGCCGCCCTGGGGCTAAAACCTCGGCTCATGCGGACCTGGGCTCGGCTCTGCTCTTGCGCGCTGCCAGGTCCCAGACCACTGCGCTGGTCCTTCCTGCAGGGCTGCTGGGCTGTCCTCAGCGGGAGGTTAGCTTCTCTGTGTCGTTCTGTGGGTGCTGGGGCTCCAGAAGTTGTTCAGAGTCCCCTTTTACATAGCTTGGGGGGGATCTGGGTGCAGAGGCTTGGACGAGCTGTTCCTACTCTGCCATCTTGGCTCCGCCCCCATAATCCTCCATTTCTGCAAAGCTGAGAGGGAAGTTTAATCTTTTAAATGTCTAATTTCATTTCATTACATTTTTATTTCTGAACTTAACAAAAACTCAGTAAAATGAGTATTTCCATACACATTGTAGAGCAATAGAAGAGGACTGCATGTGAAAATGCAAATCTCCATTACCAGCCTGAATCCTTAAAGAGAATGCCCTTAAATCTAGAACCCTTGACTGAAAAGTCCTCCTTCTTATTCCTAACTACGAAACTTCAACACAGTCTGGTGCTAATAGAATAGAAGAGTGAGTTGCTGATTGGTGTGCCTGAAAATGTCACTTCTCTGTTGAATCATTTTTTTTTTTGAGGTGGGGGTGGTGGTGGCGAGACAATAGAGTCACACAGTTAGTGTCAAGTATCTGAGGATGGGTGTGAACTCAGGTCCTCCAGACCCCAAGGCCAGTGTTCTATCCACTGTGCCACCTAGCTTCCATTTTCAATGACTCTCTCTTTCTCAGAAGAAAAATAAACTCTTCAGCTCGGCATTTAAAGTCCTTCACTTGTGGGCTCTAGTCTATTTTCCCAGACATATGTTTTATCCCTTTTTGTATCCTCAGCACAGTGCACAGTGCCTGGCACATAGGTGCTTAGTAAATGTTTATTGATTGAGAGATTGCTACCGGGGCGGAGCCAAGATGGTGGAGTAGAAACAGCTCTTCCAAGCCTCTCTGCCCCCAGATTCCCCACAAACTATGTAAAAAAGGACTGTGAACAACTTCTGGAGCCCCAGCACCCACAGAACGACACAGAGAAGCTAACCTCCCGCTGAGGACAGCCCAGCACCCTGCAGGAAGGACCAGCGCAGTGGTCTGGGAGCCAGCAGCACGCAGAGCGCAGAGCACAGGAGCCGAGCCGAGCCCAGGTCCACGTGAGCCGAGGTTTTAGCCCCAGGGCGGCAGGGCCAGCAGCCGGCTGGAGGAACCCCAGAACACCAGGAACTGTGGAGACGCCAGAATTATCAACATAGACTTGCCTAGGACAAAGTAAGAGGTTAGTGTCCTATGGACTTTGGGACCTGTATTTGGGGAATGCGCCAGCTCCCTCCCCTGGGGGCTAGAAGCCGCTGAGGAGACACGCCATTTTGTAGTTTTCATAGGCATTTCCTGCTCCCAGCCTACAAATCGTGGGGAGATCCAGCGATCAGTCTTGGGGGGTAATCGCTCTTGCTTTAACCTCCCTGGATCTGGATTGTGATCTAGGGTAGAAGTTGTGGGTGGGTTTACAGCTTACCAGAAACGGAAGTTGCCCCCCACACGTTCGGGACGAAAATTCTTCTAGCTGGCCTTAAAGCCATAGTGTGGCAACAAGCCCAAAAGTCAAGCAATTAAGTGGCAACATGCCAAGGCAAAGGAAACAGAAAAATGCAACACTAGACTCCTATTTTGGGGGCACAGAGCAGGAAAAGGACTGTGAGGTCAGAAGTCCTGCTCCAAAAGCCCCAGGGGAAAACATGAGAGGGTTGCAGGCCATAGAGGACCTTAAGAAGGACTTTAAAATCAAATAAGAGAAGTGGAGGAAAAATTGGGAAGAGAAATGAGAAGGATGCAGGAAAAGTATGAAATGAGGGTCAACAGCCTGAATGAGGAAAACAATACCTTAAAAAATAGACTAACTCAAATGGCAAAGGAGGCCCAAAAGGGCAATGAGGAGAAGAATGCCTTAAAAAGCCAAATTTGCCAGATGGAAAAAGAATCTCAAAAGCTCACTGAGGAGATTCATTCCTTCAGAGTTAGACTGGAGCAAATGGAAGCTAGTGACTATGAGAAATCAAGATGCTGTTAAACAGATCCAAACAAATGAAAGAATAGAAGGCAATGTGAAATATCTCATGGGAAAAACCACTGACCTGGAAAATAGATCCAGGAGAGACAATTTTAAAAATTATTGGACTACCTGAAAGCCATGATCAAGGAAAGAACCTAGAAATCACCCTTCAAGAAATTCTCAAGGAAAACTGCCCTGATGTTTTAGATCCAGAGGGCAAAATAGAGGCTGAAAGAATCCACCAATCACCTCCTGAAAAAGATCCCAAAAAGAAAACTCCCAGGAATATTATAGCCAGGTTCCAGAATCCCCAGATCAAGGAGAAAATACTACAAGCAGCCAGGAAGAAACAATTTCAATATTGTGGAAACACAATCAGAATAGCCCAGGACCTGGCAGCTTCTACACTGAGGGATTGAAGGGCATGGAATATGATATTCCAGAGGGTAAAAGAACTGGGAATGAACCCAAGGGTCACCTACCCAGCAAAACTGAGTATTTGTTTCAGGGGAAAATATGGTCATTCAGTGGAATAGAGGACTTTCAAGCATTCTTGAGGAAAAAACCAGAATTGAATAGAAAATTTGACATCCAGACACAAGAAGCAAGAGATGGCTGAGAAGGTAATCAGGGAAAAGAAATCAAAAGGAACTTATCAAAGTTGAACTATTTACATTCCTATATGGAAAAGCAATATCTGTGACTGATGATATCTTTCCCACTATGAAAATAATGGAAGAAGGGGGGTGTGGTCATACGAATACATATGTGAATGTGTGTGTATATGGTTACAGTTATATATGGATAGAGGGCATAGGTTGAATTTGTTGGGAAGGGAGAATACTCAAGGGATGAAATTATGAGGTGAGAGAGGAAAGTGGCAAGAGGAGATGGGGAGAGACAGGGTAGGGTAAACCATCCCATGTAGAAGAAGCAAGGGGAAGTGGTTGCAAAGGAGGGGGAGAATAAGGAAGGCTAAAAAGACAAAACCACATTCCCATTGAATCTGGTTCAGGGAGAAAATGACATACATACTAAATGGGATATCTCAACCTGCAGCAGGATAGGGGGAAGGGGAATGAAAGGAGGGATGATGGATGGGAGGGCATCATTGAGGGGAGGGGAGGTTGGAAGTACCCACTATAGAAGAGGGACAGGATTATGTAGGGAATGGACCAGGTGGGGGGTGGGATGAGTGGGAGGGAATTATAAGCAGTCTTGTACAATATATCTACTATGATAATGTTTTGCATAGCTAGACATGTACAAAATATACTGAATTGCTTATCTCCCAAGAAGGAATGGGTGACAAGGGAGGAAGGAAATGGATCTGAAATTCAAGGTCATAACATTAAATGTTTCAAATATATATAAATACTATTAGTAATACTTGTAATAGGGAGATAACATGTGCAGGCATTGGGACACAAAGATTCACCTTCCTCTAATGGAAAAGTCGATGGGGGTATGGGAGAAGGTATGGGAGAGAGCAGATTGGAGGAAGTGATATCTTGTGGGACTACTATTCTGGGAGGTTGGGTAGGGGAATAATGGGGGGAAAATGATTGTAACTCAAAATCTGGCGGAAATGAATGATGTAAAACAGAATTTAATAAAGCATTTGTTTAAAGTTTAAAAAAAAAAGAGAGAGATTGCTACCAACACAATTCTATGCCTCTTTTTGGATCCTCAATGCCTCAGTGCTTGTATATAGCAAGCATTTTATAGATTTTTAATGACTACATTGACTCTATATGGTAGCCAAACTAATCTCCTTGCTGCTCCCCCAAATTTAGCATCCCCTGTCTTACCTCCCCTCTCCCTACTATTTGGAATATCCTGTTTGGTTTTTTGGTTTGTTTGTTTTTTTTTTGGTTTTTTTTTCACCTCTTTTTTCACCTCTTTTTACTCTTTGAATGTTTCAATTTTCTTCAAGATTCCCCATTTCCTAGGGGAAGCTTTTTCTTATCCCACTTATTGTTTGTGCTCTTTCCCCTCAAATTATCTTATATTTATGTATCTCTTTGCAGGTTGTATACCTCATTCGACAGCAAGATCCTTGAGGTCAGGGAATTTTTTCATTTTGTCTTTGTATTCCCAGTGATGTCTGGCATATAGTGGGTGCCTAATAATAACGCATGGCATAGTGGATAGAGATTTGGCCTCAAAGCCAAAAAAACCTGGGCTCAAGGCCTGCTTCTGACCCATACTGGTGTAACAACAAGCATTCTAGCATACCCAGGATAGCTGCTAATACAGATTCTTTATCTGCTTTTCTAAAGGAAAGAAACTTTAATAGGGTCAACAATCTTACTTTAATTACACATATTGATATATCATTCACTTAGTTTAGGGGAAAAAGTCATCATCCTGAACTTCAGAGAAAATACAAACAGAAATTACAAGCAGATGGGGTGGGTAGGTGGCGCAGTGAATAGAGCACCAGCCCTGGAATCAGGAAGACCTGAGTTCAAATCCAGCCTCAGACACTTAACACACTTACTAGCCGTGTGACTTTGGGGAAGTCACTTAACCCAACTGCCCTCCAAAAAGAAAAAAGAAAAAAAAGAAAGAAATTACAAGCAGAAAAAATACAGACAGAGAAAATAACACAAATCATCAGCAGGGCTTCTAGCTATATGACCAAACTATACATACATACATAGTTACCAAAGAGAGAAACACCAAATCTGGGTTTTCTAACATGACACGAGGAAGGGGGAAGAGTTCCTTAATGGCTACCCAGAGTCTCCTCTGGCCAAACCACAGGAACACTGTTCCAATGAGTGAGCCCCAAACTTAAACTTCACCTCGGATTATATATACCCTTCTTCAGGGTCAGAGGGCATCACAACCCTCATGACCTAATTACAAAGTAACAAAAGGTGGGAGCCTTCCTGGAAAAATAAGCCTTCCCTAATCAAGCTTCTCTTGTTGGACTCCATGTGAGACCCATTAATGGGCAGGGAAGATCTTTAATTCCCATTAACATTACAACTAACAACATCAACATACCAGGCAAGACAAAACAACCTTAAATCTTGAACTACAAGTTGTAGTAAAGGTGCTAACCTGTTATTGATGGAGGAAGTTTCTTCACCTACGATTTTCCCATGATAATAAAATAAGAAGTCTGGTCTTTAGGCTGGATACATTTCTAATGCATCTGGGCCCACCTTAGATCCTTCACTCCCCATGTGATTTTGGACAAGTCCCTTAACCTCTTGCGGTCAAAGTTTCCTCATCTGTAAAATGAGTAGATTGGTTTCAGGTAGGTTCTGAGCTCCCTCCGAGATCTGGAACTAAATTTGAGTGTGCTCTCTCTTGACTCTAATTTAAATTTCAACCATTTCCCCTGAAATTTAATGCCTCTCTCACCAGGCAGTACTACATGTTGTGTAACTTTAATAGCTAGAAAGTTTTTCTTTACTTTGAATAAAAATTTTCTTCCTGATAATTTCCACTCTATTAGTCCCAAATCTCCTATTCCCTTTACTTTACACAGACTGTTCTCCATGGCTCTACTGATTCTTGTTATCCCTGACTCTGGAGTCAAGAAGTCCTCAGTTCAAATCTGGCCTCAGACACCAGCTATGTGGCCCTGAGAAAGGCACTTAATCTCTACTGTCTTCAGTTTCCTCATTTGTTAAAAAAAGGCACCTACTTCCCAAGGTTGATTTGTGGTTAAGAACAGACAATATTTGTAAAATATTTTTCAAAATCTAAAGAGCTATATAAGTGGTACCTCCTATGGGAGGTCTTTCCTGATTCCCCCAGATGCTAGTGACTCTTCACCCATACCAAAAAATAAAAATTAAATTTGTATTTATTTCACATATATCATGGATATGAATGATATGTGTGAAATGATATCTATCCTCTGAAAGAATGCATCCTCATTGAAGTGAGGGAATATTTAATTTCTGCCTTTATCACCAATTCTTAGCATAGTGCCTGGTGCATCATTATAGGCTCTTAGATCTTTGTTGAGTGATTGATTCAATTATGAGATTTTTAGTTGGAAGGGAACTTCTAGGCCTGATTGTCCAACCCTCCTTGTTTTGAAGATGAGACCACAGATTACTAGAGAGGTGAAGTGGATCACCTAAAGTCACAAAAGCAATAGGAGTATAACCAATTTCTTTGACTCCAGATCCTCTTGGAGCTACACAGAAATATCTCCTCTTTCTAAATGTAGGTGATCAGTAACTTTTAACTCTTTTTATTCTCAAACCTACCTCCACAGTTATTATCATGATCAATAATAAACATGACTTTGCAATTTTTCATAATTCTAATTGTCCTCTTCCAGACTAGATTCAGTTTGGCATTTGTTATTCTCTTTAAAAATACAGTGCATAGAAATGAGCCCAGTAATCCAGAAATAAATGTGTCAGAGGAGAGTAAAGTAAAAAAAAAAACTATTACGTTCTTCTGATTTGTGACAGGCTGATCTCTTTAAGGAGTAAAGGATAGCATGGTCAGCATCTGATGGCCTGCTTTCAAAAGAAGATATGTTAGAGCACACATCCAACCAATTTTCTTCTTTCTAGTATCTAACCTGACTTCTCATGCCTAAGGTGTTTTTAAAATCATTTTTTAAACCACTAGGTTTTTTCTTCTTTTTCTTTTTGTGGTTTTTGTTATTTTTCAATAACCCGCCGAGCTCCTTTCCTGATTTTCCAATCACAATGATTTTATGCTGACTCTGGCACTTTCAAGACTACATTTCATTTGTCTTTCCACTTTGATACTGTCCTCTACAACTTCTAGTTTGGACATTGGCCACATTATCTATCTCATCTCTGTTACTTGTTGTGGAATTCCTTATCACTCCACTTCCATACAGTGAACAACCACCAAAGCACATGGTGCTCACAGGAACATCCCACTTCTCCCAAGCCTGACTGTAGCCACTGAACTTTTACTTCCCAATACCCAGTGATAAGTCATTATATAATCTCTACTTAAAACTTTATGCTTCTGCTAATGCAGTCTTAGTTCATGTTAGCTTTTTTAATGGATTTTAAAAATGGATTTTAAAATGGATTTTAAAAATTTATTTTTAGTCAGCATTCACTGTTATAATATTTTGAGTTTTAAATTTTCTCCCCCTCCCCAAGCTTTTGTTCAATCTAATATAGGCTCTACTTATATATTCATATTAAACATATTTTCACATTAGTCATGATGTAAAGAAGAATTAGAATTAATGGGAGGAACAAGGAGAAAAAAGAAAAAAAAAACAACAAAAGAAAAGGGAGAGCAAATAGTATGCTTCCATCTGCGTTCAGACTCCAGAGTTTTTTCTCTGGACATGGATAGCATTTTCCATCATGAATCTTTTGGAGTTGTCTTAGATACTTGCATTGCTGAGAAGAGTTAAATCTATTAAAGTTAGTCTTCACACAATGTAGCTGTTACTGTGTACAATGTTCTCTTGGTCCTGCTCATTCCACTCAGCATCAGTTCATATAAGTCTTTCCAGGTTTTTCTGAAGTCTTCCTGCTCATCATTTCTTATAGCATAATATTATTCCATTACATTCAAATATCAGAACTTGTTCAGTCATTCCCCAATTGATGGACATTCCTTCAATTTCCAATTCTTTGCTACCGCAAAAAAGAGCCGCTACAAATAATTTTTGTACGTGTAGATCCTTTCCCTGTTTTTTATGATCTCTTTGGGATACAGATCTAGAAGTGTTATTGCTGGGTCAGAGTATGCACAGTTTTATAGTTCTTTGGTCATAGTTCCAAATTGATTTCCATAATGATTGGATCAGTTCACAACTCCACCTGCAATGCATTAGTGTTTCGTTTTTCCAACATCTTTAACATTTATCATTTTCCTTTTTGGTTGTATTAGCCAATCTTATGGGTGTGATGTGGTACTTCAGAGTTGTTTTGATTTGCATTTCTCTAATCAATCATTCAATGGATTTCAATAAACATTTTATGTGTAAAACATTTGTGATGCAAAGACACTGACAAAAAGGTCCCTGAACCCAAGGAGTTTATAGTCTACTAGAGGAAAGGTAAGATATATAAAATAGTTTGAGAAGAAGAATGTTTAACCTGGAAGAGGGAGCGGGCTGTATCAGAGTTGGTGTTTGAACTGACTTTTGAAAGAAACTACAAACTCTGAGAGACATAAGTAAGGAAGTAGAGAATTCTGGCACAGGGATAACTAGGGAACTGTAGGATTAGATGAGGGAACAGAGAGTATGCAAAGGGCAATAATGTGAAATAAGTCTATGTAGTTAGAATGAAACCATAGTGGCAATGAATTTAAAAGTCAAATTGAGAAGTTCATATTTTAGAGGCAAATGGGAACCACTGAAGATTTCTGAGCAAGGGAGTGACATGATCAGACTTGTGTTTAAGGAAGATTATTTGGCAGTCAAGCCAAAGATAGAGCATAAAGGGGGAAAGACTGGAAGCACTGAGATCAGTTATTGCAAAAGTCCACAAAAAAAGTGATGGGAGCTTGAATTAAGATAATAAGCATGTAAGTTTGAGAAAGGAATGAATGTCAGATGCATTATTAAAGTCAAATCAATAAGGCTTGGCACTTAATAGGATATGGGTTGCAATGAAAAGAGAAGAGCCAAGATTGAGTCCATGGTTGCAAACCTGAACATTTGGAATTGAAATGGGGCACATGATTTAGCAGAGATGATGATGAATTCTATTTTCAATGTGCTGAGCTTGAGATGCTGATGGGACTTGGCTGTCAAGCTATACTATTAGCTCATTTTGAGTTTATAGTCAATTATAACCCATGTCTATTTCACATAAATTGCTTTTTACCCAGGTTTTCCTCATCCTGTCATCCTGAGCAGTTGATTTTTGGAACCTAAATGAAGAACTTTACATATATCCCTATTAAAATCACACTTGTTAAATTGATCCTCAGTCCCAGTGTACTGAGATAATTTTGGATCCTAAATTCTGTCACCTTAGCTCTCCCTCCCAGTTTTGTGCCATCTGTAAATTTGATAAGTGTACATCCTATAAACTTATTCAGATTACTAATAAAAACTTTGACCAGCATATGGCTAAAAATAGAGTCTTATAGCATATTAATACAAACCTTCCTTGAGCTTCATAGAAACATATGTAAACTATGACCCCAAACATCAACTCTGGGTTTCAAGGGATCTTCTCTTCTGGGAGCTCCAAAATAATGACTTTAGCTTATGACTTTATATTTATGCCCCCTTATGAATTTAGTTCATGTCAAGGTCTCAGCAACAAGAGAATAAGGTTTTTAGCTTAAATGCAAGCAATCAGTATAATAAAAGGCAGGGGTGTAGCAGCAAACACCACAGCATCCCCAGAGTGGCTGCCAACACAGGTTCTTAGATCTGCTTTTGTAAAGGAAAGCAACTCAAAATGGGTTAACACGCTTACTTTAATCAAACAAACATATATTACCTAGTTCAGGGGAAAAAAGGTCAGCACCCCGAACTTCAGAGTTACAGAACTTACAGATCAAACAGACAGGCTTCCAAACTGTCCAACCATTATATCAATACCAAATCACAGTTACCAGAGAGGGAAGCATCAACATCTGGGTTTTCAAAGCCGGGGGTGGGGGGCTCTTAACAACGGCTTCCCAGAGTCTCATCTGGTCAAATCACACAACATTTCTCAAAGTGAACCGCAAAGCCTCTCATCAGAGTTTATATAGCCTTCTCCTGACTCAGAGATTGTAACAACCTTGACCCACTGCCCAATCACAAAGTATCAAGGTGTGTGGCTTTCCTGAAAAACAAGCCTCCCACCACAGGCTCCAGGTGCACTTGAGCTAGGGGCAGGGAAGATCTTTAAATTTGCATTTCCATTACAAGGGGGAAGCACAAATAATCCACATAACTTGCCTTTTCCTCTTTGGTGTGCTAGCACCTCCCCCAGGGACCTATAGAGTCCTCTATACTTATATGGCTACCATGGGACCAAAGTGGCAATGCAAGTGGGAAACATTAAAGATTGCTAAAGCATTGACCCTTTCCCCCAGAAGTTCAGTCCATATGACTACCAGTTATAATGCCAAATTTGGCTAGTTTATGTCATGACTCTTTCTCTCTAAACCCTCACCATCTTCTATCTTTCTTATTAGAGTAGATGGCAACACTGTCCTCACAGACTTTCAGGCTTGTAGGCTTGTAACCTGGGAATCCTCCTCAATTCCTCATTGGCTTTCATCCCCCCATATCTAATTTGTTACCACAGCCTATAGATTTCACCTAATACCTCTCAGAAATGCCCTCTTCTCTCCTCTGACATTGCCACCCATCTAGTATAGGCCTGGATCATCTCATATCTGAATTTGGAATCAGGAGATACCTGGATTTGAATCTTTTCTCTTACATTATACTTGCTATGAGACTATGGGCAAGTTACTTAACTTTTAATAGTCATCTTGCAAATGAAACAACTTTGTCTATGATAATGCTTTCAATATGAAACCCCCTCAAAGGCTTTTTGTGAAGCTCAAATGAGTTAATACATAAAAAGTGCTATTTAAATGACTGTTATTATTATCCAGTACCTTAAAGACATTGAATATAGAATAAATGTTTAACTAAATTGCACTCATTGTCTGATATATAAATATTTTTATTATACGTATATTGTGTATGTGTACATATTAACCCCATACCTCTTTTGGTCTTCCTTTTCTGATCATGGTCCAGCATATTAATGCCTCTATACATGACTAACATGGAGTTAAGTGATCCTTATACTAGATAATATACTTCTGTTAATGAAACCTAAGATCACATTAGCTTTTCTGATTATATCACATTCTGAACTCCTACTGAATTCACAATCCATTAAAATCCCTTGGCCTTTTCATATGACTGACTTATCTGCCACATCTGCCCTATTCTGTACTTGCATAGTTGATTTGTTTAGTCTAAATGCAAAACCTTATATTTATCTCTATAAAATTTCATCTCATTTGATTGAGCCCCTTGTTCCAGTCTGTCAGGATATTTTTGGAACCCAAATCTGTCATCTGAAGTGTTAGCTATCCTCTCGGCTCTGTAACATCCACAAATTTGATAAGCTTGACATCTTTGCCTTCCTTTAGGAAAGTGATAGGGTTTTGTTTTGTTTTTTTTGTGCAGAGCAGAACCAAGTACAGAACGCTGGAACTTCACATTGGAGGTTTCCCTCTGAGTTGACACTGATTCATCAAATAATACTCTGTGACTGGACCTTCCCTGAGCTCTATACCCCGCCCAACTCTAGTCCATATATGTAATGTGTCCATAAAGTTATTATGAGAGACTGTCAAATGGCTTTCTGAATTGTAGGTGTTCATTTCATTAGTCAAGTAAATTGATATCAGCTCATTTAGGAATGTTCTTTAAAGTCAGTTGTTCAATTGACAATGCAAATACCACTAAGTGTATTTATTGAGTGCATATTTCTCTATTGCACCCAGAGCTATGTATCCAGTTGCACTACTGAGTTCCAGTACCATATCACAAACTGTCTATGGGACATTTTGAACTGGATGTCCTATAGTTCTCTTGTCTACATTTTTCCCCAAACCCACCTCCTTTCTAAATTTCCCTCCCTGTATTAATATCACCACTATCATTTTAGCAATTCTGATTCATAGTTCTTATGTTATCTTGATTCTCATTCACCTATACATCTAATTGGTTGCCAAACCCTGCTGTTTTTTTATTGATGACACATCTTATATAAGTTTCCTTCTCTCTAATCACATACAACCTTAGTTCAGGTCCTCATCATGTCTTGGCTGGACTATTGCAATAGTTTCACAATATAATCTTTCTGCCTCAAGTCTCTCCCCCTTCCAATTTATCTTCCAAAAATATCTAAGGGGATTTTCTTAAAGTATAGGTCTATCCATATTATCTCCTACTCTATAAGCTTTAGTATCCCCTTTTTGGATTTAGAATCTGACATGAACTCCTATTCAACATTTAAAGCTCTTCACAACCAGCTTCTTTCCTATATTTAAAGTCTTACTATATTTTCTACTCCTCCATACAATCTATTGTCTAACCATACTGATCTACTCATATAAAACAATTTATCTCCTTTCTCTTTGCTTTTGCACTCACCATCCCTTATTCCTAGAATGCTTTCCTTTCTCACATCTGTCTCTGAGACTCTCTTTCTTCAAGATTCAGGTTAAGTGCTACTTTCTGCAATATACCTTTCCCACTCCCCTCAGATATAAGCATTTTTTCTCCTAGGTTATCTTATATCTCTTTAACATGTGCTGTATGCCTATAGAAATAAATATGCGCCCTTCACCTCCGTTAGAATATAAATTTCTTAAAGGATGAGACTGTTTTTTTGTTTGTTTGTTTGTTTGCCTCCTTTTTTTCCCTTTGTTTCTTTATGCTTGGCACGATTCCTGACACTGGATTATACATACTAAATGCTGGTTCATTGATTTATAGATTTAATCTAGAACCAGGAAGGAAGGAAAAAAGAAGGGAAAGAAGGAAGGGAGAGAGGAAGGAAGGAAGGAAGGAAGGAAGGAAGGAAGGAAGGAAGGAAGGATTAATTAAATGATATACTGCACTAAGCACTGGGGATAAAAACACAAGAAAGAACCTAAAACAGTCCCTGCCATCTAGAAACATGCATGCTACTGGGGGAAAGACAAAATACAAAATGAAACTGGAAAGCTGCTTTGAGGAATGATATTGGAGAGTTGTTTGGAAATCCAAAAAGTCAAGAGCAAAGCTATGTGGGACTGCTGGCTGGCAAACTTGGGGCACCCCACAAAATGGAAACCCTAAGAGGAAGTCATCAATGATACTATAAATTCCACAAGGTTTGGATTAGATCAGTGATTCCCAAACTTATTTGGTCTACCAATCCTTTTCAAAGAGAAAAAAAAAAAAAGATTACTCAGTGTTCCCCTGGAAATCTACTTTCTTTAACTCTTTAACATATTCTTTTGAAATTTGAGTCATTTTAAAATATTTTTAAAGGATGCATCTTTAATTTATAATTTATTATAGTCTAGATTTTTCCTTGCATTGAAATTTTGGTAATACAATATTGCATCATATAACTATATAGTATTATATTGTAAACAAGTTATTACATGCCCATACTCCTGCTGATGCATGCTGGACTTCCTTTCTATTCATGATGCACTCGCCTGTCGATACTTGCTTATTGAGACCTGTTGGCAGACTTGAGCACTGATTGGTTATAACTTGCATTTTGTGTGTATATTTGGAAAACAATGCAGTCACTATGACATTTACTCTGTTATACAGCAGATGAAATACGTATGAACAGTTTTTTCATAATTCTCTTCTTTCCTTATCTTTGCACTGTCCCCTTATTTTTATTCAACACCCCCCAATTGTGTCTGAGACTACTACCACGCCCCAGGATTGTTCCAGATCCCCCCAGGGGCAGTATCACATAATGTGGAATCTTTGGATTAGAGTACAAGGTACAGTGAATGAATAAAGAATGACATGTATGTCCAAAGACAAGAGCTAAAGGGGAAACCTGTTGAATTTCTTTTAAAAATGTGTGTGTGTGTGTGTGTGTGTGTGAGAGAGAGAGAGAGAGACAGAGAGAGAGAGAGAGAGACAGAGAGAGAGAGAGAGTTTTCAATTGCTGTTGTTGTTCACTCATTTTCAGTCATGTCTGACTCTTGGTGACTCCATTTGGAGTTTTCTTGGCAAAGATACTGTAATACTTTGCCAATTCCTTCTACAGCTCATTTTAGAGATGAAGATATTGAGGTAAACAGGGTTAAGTGACTTGCACAGGGTCACATAGCTATTAAGCATCTGAGACCACATTTGAACTCAGGAAGATAAGTTTTCCTGACTCCAGGCTCAGCGCTCTATCCATTGTACCACCTAGCTGTAACAACTAATTAATTTTTCAATTAATAAGTTTTTTATTTTCTTTCCTGCACCTCCTTTCCTCATTAAGAAAGGGAAAAAGAAAAGAAAAATGAAAACTTTCTCACAAATATGCAGTCATGGGGCGGAGCCAAGATGGCGGAGTAGAAACAGCTCTTCCAAGCCACTCTGCCCCCAGATTCCCCCCAAACTATGTAAAAGGGGACTCTGAACAACTTCTGGAGCCCCAGCACCCACAGAACAACACAGAGAAGCTAATCTCCCGCTGAGGACAGCCCAGCAGCCCAGCAGGAAGGACCAGCGCAACGGTCTGGGACCTGGCAGCACGCAGCACTCAGAGCGCAGAGCACAGGAGCTGAGCCAAGCCCAGGTCAGCATGAGCCGACGTTTTAGCCCCAGGGCGGCAGGGCCAGCAGCCTGCTGGAGGTACTCCAGAACACCAGGAGCTGTGGCGACTCCAGAATTATCAACATAGACATGCCTAGAACAAAGTAAGAGGTTAGTGTCCTATGGACTTTGGGACCAGTATTTAGGGAATGCGGCGGCTCCCTCTCCTGGGGGCTAGAAGCCGCTGAGGACAAACACCATTTTGTAGTTGTCAGAGGCACCTCCAGCTCCTGGCCGACAAATTTGTAGGGAGATCCAGCGATCAGTCTTGGGGGGTAATTGCTCTTGCTTTAACCTCCCTGGATCTGGATTGTGATCTAGGGTGGAAGTCGTGGGTGGGTTTACAGCTTGCCAGAAACGGAAGTTGCCCCCCATAGGTTTGGGACGAAATTTCCTTTATCTGGCCTTAAAGCCATAGTGTGGGAACGAGCCCAAAAGTCAAGTAATTAAGCGGCAACATGCCAAGGCAAAGGAAACAGAAAAATGCAACCCTAGACTCCTATTTTGGGGGCATAGAGTGGGAAAAGGACTGTGAGGTCAGAAGTCCTGCTCCAAAAGCCACAGGGGAAAACATGAGCGGGTTGCAGGCCATAGAGGACCTTAAGAAGGACTTTAAAAATCAAATAAGAGAAGTGGAGGAAAAATTAGAAAGAGAAATGAGAAGGATGCAGGAAAAGTATGAAATGAGGGTCAACAGCCTGACTGAGGAAAACAACACCTTAAAAAATAGACTAACTCAAATGGCAAAGGAGGCCCAAAAGGGCAATGAGGAGAAGAATGCCTTAAAAAGTCGAATTTGCCAGATGGAAAAAGAATCTCAAAAAGTTCACTGAGGAGATTCATTCCTTCAGAGTTAGACTGGAGCAAATGGAAGCTAATGACTTTATGAGAAATCAAGATACTGTTAAGCAGATCCAAACAAACGAAAGATTAGAAGGCAATGTGAAATATCTAATGGGAAAAACCACTGACCTGGAAAATAGATCCAGGAGAGACAATTTAAAAATTATTGGACTACCTGAAAGCCATGATCAAAGAAAGAACCTAGAAATCACCCTTCAAGAAATTCTCAAGGAAAACTGCCCTGATGTTTTAGATCAGAGGGCAAAATAGAGGTTGAAAGAATCCACAGATCACCTCCTGAAAAAGATCCCAAAAAGAAAACTCCCAGGAATATTATAGCCAGGTTCCAGAATCCCCAGATCAAGGAGAAAATACTACAAGCAGCCAGGAAGAAACAATTTCAATATTGTGGAAACACAATCAGAATAGCCCAGGACCTGGCAGCTTCTACACTGAGGGATAGAAGGGCATGGAATATGATATTCCAGAGGGCAAAAGAGATGGGAATGAACCCAGGGTCACCTACCCAGCAAAACTGAGTATTTTGTTTCAGGGGAAAATATGGTCATTCAGTGGAATAGAGGACTTTCAAGCATTCTTGAGGAAAAAACCAGAATTGAATAGAAAATCTGACATCCAGACAGAAGAAGGAAGAGATGCCTGAGAAGGTAATCAGGGAAAAGAAAGCAAAAGGAACTTATCAAAGTTGAACTATTTACATTCCTATATGGAAAAGCAATAACTGTGACTGATGATATCTTTCTCACTACGAAAATAATGGAAGAAGGGGGTGTGGTCATATGAATACATCTGTGAATGTGTGTGTATATGGTTACAGTTATATATGGATAGAGGGCATAGGGTGAATTTGTTGGGATGGGAGAATACTCAAGGGATGAAATTACGAGGTGAGAGTGGAAAGTGGCAAGAGGAGATGGGGAGAGACAGGGTAGGGTAAACTATCCCATGTAGAAGAAGCAAGGGGAAGTGGTTGCAAAAGAGGGGGAGAATAAGGAAGGCTAAAAAGGCAAAACCACATTCCCTTTGAATTTGGTTCAGGGAGAGAATGACATACATACTAAATGAGATATCTCAACCTGCAGCAGGATAGGGAGAAGGGGGATGGGAGGAGGGATGATGGATGGGAGGGCATCCTTGTGGTGAGGGGAGGTTGGAAGTACCCACTATCGAAGAGGAACAGGATCATGTAGGGAATGGAGCAGGTGGGGGGTGGGATGAGTGGGAGGGAATTATAAGCAGCCTTGTACATTATATCTACTATGATGATGTTTTGCATAGCTAGACATGTAGAACATATACTGAATTACTTATCTCCCCAGAGGGAATGGGTGATAAGGGAGGAAGGAAATGGATCTGAAATTCGAGGTCGTAACACAAATATGCAGTCATGCAAAACAGATTCCCCCATTGTCCCAAAATATGTATCACTCTGCATATTTTATTCACTGCTTCTCTGTTACGAAGTTGGATACATGTATATGTGCATACACATACATACACACACACACACATATATATATACCTATCTATATCTATCTATATACATACACATACACACACACTCACACCCACATACATACATATATATGCACACACATATATACATAGGTGTTCTAGAATCATGGTAGGTCATTAAATTGATCAAAATTCTTAAGTCTTCCAGATTTTTTGATTTTTACAATATTGTTATGGCATAAATTGTTCTCTTGTTTTGACTCACTTCATTCAGTTTTAGTTTATCCAAGTCTTTCTACAGTTTTCTGAAACCATTCCCTTTGTCATTTCTTATGACCATAATAGTATTCCATGACAATCTTATGTCATAATTTGTTTAGTCATCCAAAAATTGAAGCATACCTCCTTATTTTCCAGCTATTTGCCACCACCAAAAGAGTTACTACAAATGTGTTTTGTACATATAGGAATTTTTGCTTTTTCTTTTATCCCTCTGTGGCATAGGCCTAATAATGGTATTGTTAGGTCAAAAAGTATGCACAGTTTAGTTCCTTTAGGACATACCTCCAAATTGCTCTTCAGAATGATTATACCAATCCACATCCCATAGTAGGGGAGGTGCTTGAAGCCAGATGTTCTCCTAAGCACTTGAGGTAACCACTAGCACTGATCCAGAGAGAACTTCTTAAACTGTGGATCATGACCTTGTATGGGGGCATGAGAAATCAGGCAATGCTAAAAAATTTCATAATGTGAACAGACCAAAAATTAATTAAAAATCGAAGACATAATGAATCCAAGATGTTTCTTGTAGCACTTGCCCATATTGTATGACACAACTTCACTGGAGCCTTGGTTTGGAACACAAAGCATTCACACTTTGCACTGCACATGCCCTTAGGCCATGCAACACCAACAAAGGCTGCTGAAACCAAAATGGGATCACCAGTGGAAAAAAAGTTTAAGAAGCTCTGGGCTAGAGGAGTAGAGATTTGAGTGATGATAGAGGGAAAGAAAAAAAAAACAACTAAAAACAAAAACAAAACATGGAATTTTAATTCAGAATACCTGGATTTGGAACATGCCTCTTATGATAACCATTGATAAAGGGCTCGTTTACAAGCTTTTATAGAGGGAATAACTATAACTAATACCTAACATGATTCCATCAAAAACAGTTGGCATCATCCTAGCCCCATTTTCTTTGGTAATCAGTCATCAGATCATGTTTTTTTTTTTTTTTTATATCCACAGCTTCTCTTTCTCATCCACATCCTGTTCTTTACTCAAGTGTTCATCACCCAGATTTAGGGCCTTACCATTTATTGTTTGAACTAGTATAGTGGCCTCCTAATTTATCTTCCTGTTGCTATTCTCTGCTCCTTTCCACCATTCTAAACCATCTTCTCCACAACTACCATAGTATCCTTCCCAAAGTACACATCAAGTCATGTCACTAAGCAGGAACCCCCTCTTATCTCTAGGTTCCACCTTAAACCCCTCCTTTTTGGCATCGAAAATTCTTCACAACTTTTCTTTCCAGGCTAGCTACACAACATCATTTCCCTTCATTCTCTCTGTACTCCAGCCATACAAGCAAAATGTAATGTTTACACACAACTTTCTGTCTCCCAGTATCTTGTCTCTGTCTTTGCTATGTTTAGTCTAAGCCTAGAATATTTTTCTTCTTTATCTGCTTTTTTTTTTTTTTTAAGAATCCAGGGCTTCCTTTAAGACTCATCTCCAAAACCATATTCTATATATTGAGGATTTTCTTGGTTCTTCCTCCTACTAGTGTCTTCCTTCCTAAGGTTATCATGTATCTACTTGGTATTAATATTATTATTATTACTATGCATAATTTTACTATTGAGCTATCTCTTCTATTAGAATGTAAACTCCTTGAGGGATAGGATTTTTTTTTAGTTTTCCTTTTTTGTGTCCTCATCACTTAGCACTGTGTATGCCCCCTAATATTTAATAAGTGCTTATTTGTTTGTTGATTGACAGGTTTACCAGGCTTATGGTAGATAATACTATAACAAAATTTTAGCAAAGCACTTGAAAAGATTCCTGCTATCTTTATAAGAGGACAAGAGGGAGAGAGATGTGAGATGGTAGCACAATTAGACAGATTTACTGTTGGTTAAATGATCATATCAAAGAATAATCATTAATGAGTTTATGTCAAATTAAAGGGAGTTTTCCACTGGATTATTCCATGGGTCTTTTTTTTTACCCTTTGTTGTTTAACATGTATAACAGTAGTGATACAAGTAATAATTATCCCAATAATATAATTTTATAGCACTTTATTTTGTAAAATGCTTTATAAACATTATTTCATTTACTCCTCACTACAACCCTGAGAGTGCTGTTATTATACCCACTTTATAAAAGAAAACCCAGGTCAAACAAAGGTTAAGTATCTACTTGCCCAGTCACATAGCTAGTAAATGTTTGAGTCTGTACTTGAACTCAGTTCATTCTGACTCCAAGATTGACACTCCATGCTTTGAGCAACCATTTCTTCCAAATGTTTGGGGGAAGACAGAGGTTACATACTTACAAAATTTTCAAATGACATAAAGCTTGGAGGGGCAGTGTAGCACAGTGTTGAATTTGGAATCACAAAGGCCTTCAACGAAACTCTGTCCCTACACTTAGCAGTTCTGTAACAAGGGACATTTAGCTTTGAGCTATCTATAAAATGAGAATAATAAAAAATTATGCTACCTACTTCACATTGTTGTACTGATGTTAAAATGCTATAATCCCTGCAAAATGTACCACTAACTTTAAAGCTCTAGGAAATTATCACATATTATTGTCATTTTTATAGAAGAATTAGCACTGTGGCATAAGAGCAAAGATACAAAAGATGTCAAGGGGCTATAATAAGGAGCTGAATCTTATAAGGTCCATGCTCATAAACAGGACACCCTCTCCAAAGTGTAGATTCAAAGAGTCAATTCCACAAATACAGAACATGAGGAAAAATTCCAGACAACTGCTCGTTTTACTTTAAAAATCGGGGAATGCAAAGTGAATATGAGTCAACCATGAAACAAGGAAGCCAAGAAAGTTAATATGTGCTTGGGTTGCATTAGAAATAAAGGGTCCAGGGGTGGCTAGGTAGTGCAGTGAGTAGAGCACTGGCCCTGGAGTCAGAAGGACCTGAGTTCGGATCCAGCCTCAGACACTTAACACACACAAAACAAAAACCTAGCCATGTGACCTTGGGCAAGTTACTTAACCCCAATTTCCCTCCAAAAAAAGAAAGAAAAAAGAAATAAAGAGTCCATACAACAGGGAAAGACAGTCCCACTATGCTGTCCAGCTCACATACTCTCTGTGGTATCATTTTCAATTACGGACATCACATTTTGAGAAATGGGGGGAGGGAGCGACCAGAAAACTAGAGAACTTGCCATGTGAGAATTGTCTGAAGGAACATAAATTTAGTGAGTGGAAATGTAGAAAGCAAGCAGTGAGGGGTATGTAGAAAAGACTTAGCCAGAATGTGTTAGCTGTCTTTACACATTTGAAAACCCAAGATGTAGAAGAGGGATTAGATATCTGTTTCACCCCAAAGGCAGAACTAGGAGAGATGGATGGTGAAAGTTTCAGGTAAACAGATTTAGGAAAAGTTCTGAACAATTAGAGCTGTCCAAAAACAGAATAGGCTGCCTCAGGATGTAGTGTGTCTCCCATTAGTTGAGGTCTTGAAATTAAGGCTAGCAGACAATTTATTGAGAATTTTGTAGACAAGTTTTCTGGTCAGGTACTTGTTGGATATACACAGGCAAATATTTATCTCTATCTCTATTTATCATCTATCTGACTGCTTATTTCTCTATCTTTTCATCTATTTATCTATCTCTTATCTATTTCTCTGTCTATCCATCTATTCATTTCTTTATCAACCTATGAGAAATAGCTTTGTATAATGAATAGAAATTTGGTCTCAGATTTGAAAACCTGGATATAAGTCCTGATTCTGGAACATGTCTGAGTATGGTAAAGTCACCATTAACTTTATCATTATTCAATGACCCGGTGAATAGAGCCTAGGACTTAGAATCAGAAAGATCTGAATATAAATCCTGCCTCGTACGCTTACTAGCTGTGTGATCCTGGGCAAATCATTTAACTACTCTAATCTCAGTTTCTTCATCTTTTAAAATTGGGACAAGAATAACACATAGCAACAAAATAGGGATAATAGTAACATAACATCAATTAAAATAAGGATAATAAGAACATAACACTCACAAGTAAGTGTTGTGTATATAAATGCCAGTTATTTGAGGTATGGTTGTCACCTGCATTGATAGAAGATTTTTTCTTACCTGGGACTTGTCTATACAAATGATATTGAGGTATATATAAAAAGAAAAGGAGCTACAAATAAATACATACAAAACATGCATGCATGCATGAGTCTTACTGATGTGTATGGGCTAATGTATATATTAATAAATATTCTTAGTTGCTGGTACAGTGATATCAGGCTAATTTTAAAATTCCATTAATGAGGTTTTTGTGGCATGACAGTAGTTGGTGTTTGATCTGCTGGAGATGGGATTCTGGTTTGTATTCTAAAAGCTGAGCTCTAGAATTAATAAGGGTCAAGGTAGGCTGTGAACTTTTTGTTATTCCAACTGCTTAAAAGTCTCTTTACCTAAAATCCCTTAAATTACGGTCACCATCTCCTTGGTATGCATAGGTATCAATTCTAAAGACTTATAATAGGGGCTGTGTACAACTCAGTTGGCTAAAAATATCAAGCACCCTTGGAAATAAACATAAGGTACCTCTTAGAGCTTCTTTGTGACATCTTATAGTTTTTTCAGGGGACAAAGACAAGTTGTTTCAGCCTCCAAATGGGACAAGAGACTACTTGCTAGAGATACAGCAAAAGATGGGAAAATGGGGGGGGGAGCCAAGATGGTGGAGTAGAAACAGCTCATCCAAGCCACTCTGCCCCCAGATTCCCCCAAAATTATGTAAAAGGGGACTCTGAACAACTTCTGGAGCCCCTGCACCCACAGAATGACACAGAGAAGCTAACCTCCCGCTGAGGACAGCCCAGCAGCCCTGCAGGAAGGAACAGTGCAGTGGTCTGGGACCTGGCAGCACGCAGCACTCAGAACGCAGGAGCCGAGCCGAGCCCAGGTCCGCATGAGCCAAGGTTTTGGCCCCAGGGTGGCAGGGCCAGCAGCCAGCTGGAGGAACCCCAGAACACCAGCAGCTGTGGCGACTCCAGAATTAGCAACATAGACTTGCCTAGGACAAAGTAAGAGGTTAGTGTCCTATGGACTTTGGGACCAGTATTTAGGGATTGCGTCGGCTCCCTCCCCTGGGGGCTAGAAGCCACTGAGGAGACACGCCATTTTGTAGTTTTCAGAGGCAGCTCCAGCTCCCGGCCTGCAAATTTGTAGGGAGATCCAGCGATCAGTCTTGGGGGGTAATTGCTCTTGCTTTAACCTCCCTGGATCTGGATTGTGATCTAGAGTGGAAGTCGTGGGTGGGTTTACAGCTTGCCAGAAACGGAAGTTGCCCCCCACACGTTCTGGGACGAAAATTCCTCTATTGGCCTTAAAGCCATAGTGTGGCAAAAAGGCCCAAAGTCAAGCAATTAAGTGGCAACATGCCAAGGCAAAGGAAAAGAAAAATGCAACCCTAGACTCCTATTTTGGGGGCATAGAGCGGGAAAAGGACTGTGAGGTCAGAAGTCCTGCTCCAAAAGCCCCAGGGGAAAACATATAAGCAGGCCATAGAGGACCTTAAGAAGGACTTTAAAAATCAAATAAGAGAAGTGGAGGAAAAATTGAAGAGAAATGAGAAGGATGCAGGAAAAGTATGAAATGAGGGTCAACAGCCTGACTGAGGAAAACAACACCTTAAAAAATAGACTAACTCAAATGGCAAAGGAGGCCCAAAAGGGCAATGAGAAGAATGCCTTAAAAAGTCAAATCTGCCAGATGGAAAAATAATCTCAAAAGTTCACTAAGGAGATTCATTCCTTCAGAGTTAGACTGGAGCAAGTGGAAGCTAGTGACTTTATGAGAAATCAAGATGCTGTTAAGCAGATCCAAATAAACGAAAGATTAGAAGGCGATGTGAAATATCTCATGGGAAAAACCACTGACCTGGAAAATAGATCCAGGAGAGACAATTTAAAAATTATTGGACTACCTGAAAGCCATGATCAAAGAAAGAACCTAGAAATCACCCTTCAAGAAATTCTCAAGGAAAATTGCCCTGATGTTTTAGATCCAGAGGGCAAAATAGAGGTTGAAAGAATCCACTATCACCTCCTGAAAAAGATCCCAAAAGAAAAACTCCCAGGAATATTATAGCCAGGTTCCAGAATCCCCAGATCAAGGAGAAAATACTACAAGCAGCCAGGAAGAAACAATTTCAATATTGTGGAAACACAATCAGAATAGCCCAGGACCTGGCAGCTTCTACACTGAGGGATCGAAGGGCATGGAATATGATATTCCAGAGGGCAAAAGAACTGGGAATGAACCCAAGGGTCACCTACCCAGCAAAACTGAGTATTTTGTTTCAGGGGAAAATATGGTCATTCAGTGGAATAGAGGACTTTCAAGCATTCTTGAGGAAAAAACCAGAATTGAATAGAAAATTTGACATCCAGACACAAGAAGGAAGAGATACCTGAGAAGGTAATCAGGGAAAAGAAATCAAAAGGAACTTATCAAAGTTGAACTATTTACATTCCTATATGGAAAAGCAATAACTGCAACTGATGATATCTTTCTCACTATGAAAATAATGGAAGAAGGGTGTGTGGTCATATGAATACATATGTGAATGTGTGTGTATATGGTTACAGTTATATATGGATAGAGGGCATAGGTTGAATTTGTTGGGAAGGGAGAATACTCAAGGGATGAAATTATGAGGTGAGAGAGGAAAGTGGCAAGAGGAGATGGGGAGAGACAGGGTAGGGTAAACTATCTCATGTAGAATAAGCAAGGGGAAGTGGTTGCAAAAGAGGGGGAGAATAAGGAAGGCTAAAAAGGCAAAACCACATTCACATTGAATTTGGTTCAGGGAGAAAATGACATACATGCTAAATGGGATATCTCAACCTGCAGCAGGATAGGGGGAAGGGGGATGGGAGGAGGGATGATGGATGGGAGGGCATCCTTGTGGTGAGGGGAGGTTGGAAGTACCCACTATAGAAGAGGGACAGTATCATGTAGGGAATGGAGCAGGTGGGGGGTGGGATGAGTGGGAGGGAATTATAAGCAGCCTTGTACAATATATCTACTATGATAATGTTTTGCATAGCTAGACATGTACAACATATACTGAATTACTTATCTCCCCAGAGGGAACGGATGACAAGGGAGGAAGGAAATGGATCTGAAATTCGAGGTCGTAACATTAAATGTTTCAAATATATATAAATACTATTATTAATACTCTTTTGCTTGTAATAGGGAAATAAGATGTGCAGGCATTGGGACACAAAGACTCACCTTCCTCTAATGGAAAAGTCGATGGGGGTATGGGAGGAGGTATGGGAGAGAGCAGATTGGAGGAAGCGATATCTTGTGGGACTACTATTATGGGAGGTCGGGTAGGGGAATAATGGGTGGAAAATGATTGTAACTCAAAATCTGGCGGAAATAAATGATGTAAAACAGAAGTTAATAAAGCATTTGTTTAAAAAAAAAAAGATGGGAAAATAGCCCTGAGCTTAGAACGAGAAAATCTTTAATGAATTGCTAGCTGCACGATTTACTATTTTGATTTTGGCTTTTCTTTTTTTTTTTTTTGGAGTGTGGAAGGCAGGGCAATTGCGGTTAACGCATTTGCCCAAGGTCACACAGCTAGTAAATGCTAAGTGTCTAAGGCTGGATTTGAACTCAGGTTCTCCTGATGCCAGAGCTAGTGCTCTATTCACTGTTCCACCTAGCTGTCCCTTAAAGTAATTTCTTGTATATAACATTAGTAATATTCTGAAACTGTTCATGGGTGCTATACCCTTTTCTATTTAATCTAATATATGATTCTTCTACAATTTTATGGGTATAAGCATTCCCTATCAGTAAGGTTTATCACAACCCATCCATGCCTTCTCATCCAGTGACATCCTTGTCTAAGGCATCTGAATGCCTTCCTCTAAATGTCTTGATAGAGCATGAATATTGATGGAGCATGTAGGCCATTCATTGGCTATCCCTCACTGTACCTAAATGTCCAATATACTCCCTTTTCTAATCAGTTATCATGGCGTAGTGACCAGAGTGCTAGAGCTGGAGTTCAGATCTGAGATAGAATTTGTCGTCAAACACTATCTGTGACTTGGTGGCATCCTTCCTATGTCATGCCTCTATTTAAGAAGTTTCAGTGCTTCCATTTTGCTTCTAGAATAAAACACAGACACCTCTTAGTGGCATCTAAATCCTTTCAAATGGCTCCAACCTATTTTTAAAGGCTTAGTATACATTATACTTGCTCATACACTCTAAATTCTACCCAAACTTTGCAAATTGCTATTTCCTACAGACAACATCTCTGTTCTTTTGCAAAAGTTGCACCCTCTGCCTGGAATGTTTGTCTCCTTCACCTCTTCCCATTGGAAGCCTTAGTTTCCCTTAAGGCTCAATTCAAGTGTCACTCCCTCTATGGGACATTTCCCCATTACTTTAGTATGCCTTCCCACCACCCTGACAAAAAATAGTTTAATTTTATGCTACATATATTATACATATGCTTTTCTGGATATATGTTGACTCCTCTAGCCCCTCCCTCAAGGGTATTCACAATTTCATTGATGCCTTTGTATTGCTAGTTCCTAGTAAAATGCTTGGCAAAAAACGAAATTTCTTTGTGCATACAAAATTGAACAGCTGTGAGCCTCAGTTGCCTCATCTATAAAACAAGGCTCATAATTCCTATCGTATCTACTTCCCAGGTCATGTGGATCAAAAGTGATAATCTATGTTAAGAGCTTATCAGAACTTAAACCATTAGGTGTTTTATTATTGTTATAATTATTATCATTATTTTTATTTTGCAATTCAAGTCAATAAACATTCGTTGAGGACCTACAAATTACACATTGCTTTGTTGTTGTGTTGATTATCTAGACTTAAAAAGTGATGGAGAAAATCAATAATGCAAGTTAAACTTAAAAGTGTGCCCTAAGTACATTTCTAGGGAGTTGGTGGTTAAACACTTACCAGCATAACACTGTTTAGTCTAGACTATAGGTGGGAAACCTGTGGCCTCAAGGGCACATGTGGCTCTCTAGGTCCTCAAGTGTGGCCCTTTAACTGAATCCAAACTTCACAGAACAAATCCCCTTAATAAAAGGATTTGTTGTGTAAAACTTGGACTCAGTCAAAAGGTTGCAACCAAGGACCTAGAAGGCCACATGTGGCCTCAAGGCCACAGGTTCCCCACCCCTGGTATAGCCACTAGGGGTATAAGGACAGATATGAAGAAGTCCCTGTTCCCTAGAGACTTTGATTTAATGAAGGTTTGCTAAATGCTTATAAGTTAGTTATTACAAAGTTTGTCTGAAATAATACAAAGCAATTTCATTAGAAAGTGCTAACAAGAGAGAAGAAGCTTTGTATAGGATATGGCTCCCAATGTGGGCTTTGAAGATTCCTAGGAATCTCTGAGGAACAAGTGAGAAAGGAAATGAGGAACAATGTTCCAGAAATGGGGAACAATTTTGGCAAAATAACAGCCAGGAGAGGGAAGGCCATGCATGGGAACTGTGTTACTGGAATGGGCAGTGTGGGAAGGAAAGTAATCTAAATTAAGATTGGAAAGGTAGATGGAAACCAGATCACAGAAAGTTAAAAAGAAAGATAGGAGTTTTTATCCTCCAGGTATTAGAGAGCTACCAAAGCTGCTGTTTGTAATTGTTGTTTGTGCTGTTACTAATGTTTAGCAGGCTTGAGGCATCAGATCTATGTTTCAGAAATATTAATTTGGTGACTGTGTGGAGGCTAGATTAGAAAAGGGGAGATACTGGACATATTGGAGCGGCAAAAGGTTGGGAGCAGGGAACCAATTATAAGCCTATGGCTGTGTTTTGGGTGACAGGTGTCCCAACACAAAATAAAAGTGCTTGTTGACTGAGAGGCTGCAGGGTGGTTTTTAAGTCTACTGAATCAAATGTTCTTTTTTCACATCAACAAATAAACGTGGTGGAATCTTGTATTTCTAATGTTTTCCAATAAAAACAGTGGCTTACTTTTGTATATAATTTTATAGTTAAATCAAATTTAGACAGAGCATCATTTAACAATCTTAAACCACCTCCTGTAGTCACAGATGAAAATGAGACTCAGAAAAGAGTAGTGATTTACTCTAGGCCACTCAGCTAGTTTATGGAAGATTCTGAATGAGAAACCAATTGCCTTGCTCCCACTCCAGTGTCTTCCCTTCTCTTCTACCCTACTACTTTTTGGAAAATGAGAGGGTGATCTTTTAGATCAGGGGCCAGTGAATCAATTGGTAGGGAATTTCACTTGTATTTCTGCATCTAAGGAGCTATAATTTAAATCTCAATCCAATTACATTAGTCCCTTAAAGGAAAAAAAAAAAACAGCATATTCTGGACCTCAGGGCAGGGCTGTTGGCTTGGTCATTCATCAGACATTTTCTTCTGTGAGCTAGCTAGTTGGCTCACTTTCCCACCCAGCATCAGAGAGTTTCATTTGCACTGATTACCCCACAATCCACATAAAAGTCATTAAGAATTCTGTTTCAGTGAATAAAAGAATGTAAATGAGGTAATTATGAGCTCCACTTACCTTCCTAACCCCATGCATTATGAGATCATTAATGCCTTCCCATGATCTGTGCACTGGAAGAGTCAGGAAGATGGAAAAGCAACATTGTTGGAAAAGAAGACTGGAGTCAAATTTGTTTCTGTGGTTTCTTTCGGTGGGGGGGAGGTCTTTTGAGGAAAATGATCGGGAAGAAACTTTGAGCAATGAAAAGGTAGAAAACTCAGGCAGTGTTTGACTGCTGCCATTCTAATAATCCTGACCTCCCCTCACATGAATTAACATCACTAAGCTGTAGAGGTTTCCTCATAGCAACACTTTCCATTCTGAAAGGCACCATTAATTTTGAAGAGCTCTGCAAACAGTATACATGTTGCTTATTGTACACACTGGACAGAGGTGGGCAGCTGCTCAGCCTTCCTGAGTGAGATGCAGAGAGGGAAACCAGGACTCTGAGCCCCTCTGACAAGTTAACTTTGGTGGTCAGAAGTCAGGGAACAAAACCATGTCTATGTGGTATGAAGTACAATGGAAATATTGGATTGAAACCGAATTGTGAGTGGCACCTCTCCTTATCTCATGGGGATGTCCATAAAGCTACTCCAGTGCTGGGAAACTTTGTAGTTGGTGTCATACAATCCAAACTATAGCCTATGACCCCCCAACAATGAAAGGTCAGGGGACATAATAATCAGACATTTCACCAGATAGCATAGCAAATTAAATGATGAGAAAATAAAATCCCCATACAGGAGATGCATTTTCCCATATGTATCACATATATAGCTCCAGGGAAGGCACATGTGCTGAAGATGTATGACAAGGGAACGTGCATGTAAGGACTTACATAGGGAGCATATAGCCAGGGTACATGCAGAGAAGATACACATACAGAACATGTGTGACTAGGGCATAAATGTGGTTAGGGTAACTAATACCACTGATGTTCTATGCTATTCTATTCTTTCTCTCTCTCATCAAATGGTTCTTTGTATTGGTCTCTTCCAGAGGTCACACATTTACTATGTTGGGTAACATCTCTGACCTCCAGCAAGTCCCAGATAACGTCTCACTTTCTAAAGGGTATATTTCCTGATCTCCCTTAAATCTAATGCCTTCTCTCTTGATTATTTTCAATGTATCCTGGAGGTAGCTTATTTGTAAATCCAGTATCTTCTATATAATTGCTTGCATATTGCCTCCCTCATTTGACTACAAACTCCTAGAAGGTAGAGACTGTCTTATTTATTTATATATTTTTGTATCCCAAGAGTTTAGCAAACACAATTTTTTTCACTGACTGACTGACTGATTCTCTGCTATGTTGGGCCAATACCACGTCTCTGCTCTCTGTTGGACCTCTCCATGGTATAATTCCTCTGGGTTTATTGTCACTAAACTACTATCTGATGTCACTGGGATGGAGTCTTACCAGTAGTGCCTTCCTGAAGGAAGCATAACTTAGGAGTATGAGCCACCATACCCAGCCAGGTAGCAGGCAAAAATCAGTTCTTAGAAGCCATAGGGGAAGAATGTCTATACTTTTCCTTCCTTTCCTGGTAACTGTCTCAAAGTTGCTGACCCAAACCTACTATTTGATCTGAGATTAGTAACTACATTTCAACGCGTATAAAATTCTTGATCATCAATCTGTAGTTCCTCTAAACATTTCAGGTAAGTCACCCAAAACATATGACTATGGACTGGGTGGAGATGGAAAGATGAAATTCCCCTCAGCATCAACAATGGTTCCTTAAGGGCTTGCAAGTAAACTTAGTGGAGGGGTAAGATGGAACCAGCAGTATTATTGGTATCATCAACATTCTATGTTTCTTCATTTAGTATGAGAGTTATTAACCTGGGGCATATGAACTTTAACTTTCTAAAGCGAATTCAACTTTTGTAAGCCCATGTATTTTATTTTATTCATTCAAAACCATTCTGAGAAATGTCCCATTATTTTCACTATATTCCATGGGGGTCCATGTCACAGACACATACAAAATAATGAACTTCTGAAATATATCCATATCTATATCATCTATATATATATATATATATATATATGTCTATATCTATCTATCTATCTATCATCTATCTATCTATCTATATCAATACCAGGGGTTCATGAACACATATATAAACGTAATACATACATATATACATATAGCTGTATCTGTGTATAGTTAGTTGGTTGTTGTCCTTTGTTCTTGAAGAGGACCAAAATGGCATCACTATGCTAGAGTCAGGTTTCAATGTGTCCGACTGTGGCTGATCAGACTGATATGAGCTCAGAACGCTCCATCACAGGTCGGGCACAAATTGTCCACATGAACATTTGGGGTGGATACTCTAAATTTGTGCATCCTGCATTTCCCTCAAGCTATTTAAGTTCTGTTTTGCTCGTAGAACACAGCAGCTTTTCTAATGTGGGCACATCTCATGCTGAGTGGTACTGTGCCAGTGTCTCCCATGTCATATAATCAATTCCAAAGTTCTTGAGAGACACCTTGAGAGTGTCCTTGTATTGCTTCTTATGAGCACAATATGAATGCTTCCCCTTTGTGAGTTCTCCATAAAATAGTTTTTTTGGCAAGTGTACATTTCACATTCGAACAACATGGCCAGCCCATAGGATTTGCACTCTCTGAAGCAGAGTTTGAATACTTGGCAGCTTATTTAGAGAAAGGACCTCAGTTGCTGGTACCTTATCCTTCCAGGTGATCTTCAGAATCTTCCTAAGACAATTCAAATGGAAGTGATTCAATTTCCTGGCACAGCTCTGGTATCCTGTCCAAGTTTCATAGGCATACAACAATGGAAGCACAACAACTCTGTAAGAGCTTCAGTTTGGTAGGCAGTCTAATACCTCTTCTATCCCATCCTTTCCTTCAGAGCTTCCCAAACACTAGCTAGGTCTGGCAAAGTGTGCATCAGCCTCATTATTAATGTGTATATATGTGAATAAGTGTGTGTATATCTGCATCTCTCTGTATTTATATATATATATACATATATATATGTATGTATGTATGTATCTACCAAGAAATAAGAATATTGACCTTTATAGACATTCAAGCTAGCCCAAACTTCTGATTCCCTAATCTTTGTTTTTCTTTTGTTGGTTCATGTAGAAATGACATTTCTATAGCACCTTAAGGTTTGTCAAATCCTTTATATACATTATCATAACTGATCATTTTAATCTTCAAAGATTAAAATATTCCTTTAAGGAAAACACTGTAGGTATTATCATCCCATTTTTCAGATCAAGAAATTAAGCCTTAAAAAGATGAGCGCCCGAGGTAGCATGCAAAGCTAGCTTTCTCCTGACTGGAAGTATAGCATTCTTTCCATATTCTTTCTAACGTACGACAACACTGATGCTGCAGTGTGTGCATGGTGTGTGTGTGTGTGTATGGGGGGGTGTTGGTTAGAATGGGTTTGTTCACTCAGTTATCTGTCTCTTTTCACCTGGATATATTCCATCTAAGTCAGGTAATCAATAAATCCATATTTATTTAATATCAGCTTTTTAAGAAGGCTTTCCCTGTGTTTCACTTTGTATTAGGTGTTATAAGAAATAAGAAGCCCTTTCCTTTAATGAACTGACAAAGGAGAGAGACAGACAGACATAGAGACAGAGAGAGAGAGAGAGAGAGAGAGAGAGAGAGAGAGAGAGAGAGAGAGGGCTAAGTCATGAATGACATTAATGAACAGGGCAGGCCATATTATTATCACATGCTAAGCTACATACAACTGAATTGTCACATGATAAGAGTTCATAGGATACACAATAGAATCTCAGAATATTAGAACTTCTTAGAGCCTCCGAAATCTTTGGCATTTTATTGAGGAGGCAACAGAAGCCAGAAAGGACTCTGACTCACCCAAAATCACAGAGCTTGGTGGCAGATTTGGGAGCAGAATCAAAGATTCCTCACTCATGGTTTAGTGATTTTTCTAAGTCTCCTTTCATACAGGCATCATGGAGGACTATAGAATCAAGATCCCAAAAAGCACTGAGACCATTTCAGTTTCCTTTGCAAACATCCAATAGCCTATTTAGCTGAAAAGTTTTCTTGGATACGGTACCTGCAATGCCTGTGAACTTAGCATTGCATTAAGCAGATACATTTCTCTATCTTTATATGTCCATAGTGACCATCCATAGCACCTCATTCCATCTAACCTAGTCTTCATTATTGTCACATTGACCTAGCCCAGGTCAGAATAGTGAAGGGGGAAAAAAGTCTTTGGGGAAATGGAGTTCAAATTGAGGGCCATCGATTGCAGAGGGAGTAAGAAATGCGACTTTAGATAACACTAGAAGGGGAGGGAGGGTGAATGAAGCACCCCAAGCGCTAAGGACTTTGAAGGTTCTGGGCAACCTTCCTCAGAACTTGAACTTGTGGTATGAAGGAACCTTGGTATTTCACATCTAAATTTGAAAACCCTGATTCATCTGACATGAGCCAAAAGGGAGAGCTAAATTTTAGTCATAAATACGAACAGGAATGAGAAGATAGATGGCAAAGAACATGAGGGAAAACTTAACAGCAAATACTTTATAGGTTAGAAGGAGCAGGCTTTTACAGGAAAAAAAAATCCTTCCACAGGATTTAAAGTGATTATGGTACTTTTGGACTACAGCTTACTTTTGCATAATAAATGAGATGGTAAGCATTCTGTGATTTCCTGTTCTTTAAGGAAAATGGGTTTTAAAGGCTCATTAAAAAGTAACCTGGACTAGCTGGACATCATAAAGCTCCTACAAACCAACATTTTGATGATTTAAGCGTAAATGAGTCAGAAATGTGTGGCTGCAATTTCCTTTCAAATGAATGGGGAAAAGTGCTTGCGGCAAAAACCATTTTGCAGTGTTACTGAACCAAAACGCCTGAAAAATATTCTGAGGCACATATCACCCCAAGCATGACCTAAAGGAGACAACAAGAAGCTGAAAGTGAGGATTCCTGGGGGAAGCTTGTCTGGGTCCTCATCACTCATCCACTGCTTGCTTTGACCAAGGCACCTTGGCAGCAAGAACCTCAGTTTCCACCAAACTTCTTATGTTGGCCATCTTTCTCCAATTGGCAAAGACGTATCACAATTGAATTGTTAGTGTTTTTTAAGTCCTCTGAGATCTTTGCCTGAACAGAGTTACAGAAATGCAAACTATTAGTAATAGCATTATTGTAATAAAATGTGTGGGGGCCTTGAATTCCTTTCAGCCTTCTTCAGATCAAGGGGATTAGTAGCAGTTCAGTTAATTTCTAATCTGTGGCTCAGAAACTTTAAGAATCATTTGTAAAGCCAGCACAGGAAGCTGACTTAGAGGCACTAGGGGATCGTCAGTAATTATCCAAACTGGGAGGGGAGTTAAATGGGACTGTTTTTGTTTGAGTTGACTTGAGTTTTTGGAGGGAAAGATATTACCCTGATGCGCTTCTGAGACTTTATCTAATTAGATTTGAACAAGACTCTGTGATCAAGAAACATGCATTTTCCCATTTGGAAACCAAGGCTGCAGAGAATTGCAGGAGATATTACAAAGTACACAGCCACGTAGGTCCAAAGAGATTAACGTTGAAGTTAACCCTATTCCCTCTACAGCATTTAAATGGCTTAGAAGATGATATCAAGACCAGAAGGGCATCTTAATTTGCTAATAAATGGGAACCACATGGAAGATCATCCTATCTCATTGACATGAGGAGGATTCAGCAGGATTTACACAGATTAGACATCACAAGTATCAAATAGCAGATGTCATTCCTGCCCCATTGCATCGGATGGTAAAATGAATTTCTGACAGAGAATGTCAAGTTATTGAAAAGAGAAAGGGATGGAGCCCAAGAAAAGCAGGGAAAGGAACAAAGAGCCATATTTTAGTGACAGTTCATTTCTCTCTGATGATTTCTGCAAAATCTGCTATTATGGATGAAAAAATGATCTAACCCAGATTGATTTGCATTTCCCTGAAAAGAATTGGCATATTACTTTGCTGTGATATAATATGATCTTATGTTATTGCATAGACCTTCTCCAAAATGTCTAACCACTTGTCTCGGAAACTGTTATATGGATTCATTAGCCTCTTAGGGACCCTTCCAAATCTATGAATCTGATAATTTCTGAGAATCTTAGAATATAAGCGCTTAGAGCGCAGGACATATTTTCCCTCTTTGGATTTTTTTTATATATCCAACCCTAAGCATAGTGCTTAATAAATGCTGGTCCATTGGTTGGAATCAGAAAGGTCCTCAGGGCAAGGAAATTAATTGTTCTGATTCTAAAATCCATTGTTTAGTGGCAGAGAGAGTGTTGGGGTGCTTAAGTCTAAGTAAAAAACTAAAATGTCAGGTGAGTGTTCTTGAAATCTCAGGTGTATATGGTTCATTTCAATAGAAATTCCATAGTTCGTACTCTCCAGCCCTGGTTCTACCTCCCATCACAATAAAAATAAAACATAGCACTTGAAATAATGGAAAGAGTGGGGCTACACTGGGGCAATTGATGCCCAATTTTAATGAATGCAATTGAATAATTTGCTTGTATTTTCCAGAGATAAAAAGTATAGGCACTACAATATTATAAACAAATGATACAAAAACTCCCATTACCTGTATTTTGAAAACCAAAGCATTGGGCCAAACTCTAAACACATAAAGAAAAAATAAATCCCATGATGGCTGACAACAAAGAGGGAGGCAGTGGATGAATGGCTGGGTCAGACTTCTAAATCAGTCTCCCAGGTAGTGATGATATCATAAAGTATGAGCCAAAGGCTGAGACCATTTATAACTGCATCAGAGTCCCAAATGGATTTCTCCCTGCTAATCCATCCACCTCCCCCATGATGGGTTCATTCACACAGGCAGCCACCTGGCCTCTTGCTAGTTCAGGAACTGTCAGAATTTCTATCGCAAAGAGATTTATAACTGGGACATTCGTAGTTCAGCCACTCAGACTTGGCCAGTAAACTCTGGAACTCTGAGCAATCTTTATGTGAACTTTTCCAACTCTTCCTTAAAGTTGCTGCCACTACGTCATCTTAATCACTTTTTTTCTTTATTGTTTACTCTAACAGATTGGAATAGGACTATGGAGGATCCATAAGTTATTTGTACTTGGCTTTGAAGTGCATTTGATGATTTCTTTTGGCCAAATTTGTCTTCCTCATTATATTTTGTTTGGGTTAATATGAAAATTTGTTTACAGTCCCTGGGCACATACACTGGTTGGCTAGCAAAGAAGAAGCTGGTTCAGATCTTAAAAATGACCAACAATGTCCAACCTGGCAGATTAGATAATATTTCTCTGGATAAAGGAGAATTGACTTCCAATAGAAAATAGCTAAGAGAAAAGCTTAATGTTTCCAACAAAAATTTAGGACAGTTCTGGTTTTCCTTCTATTGGGAAGAAGATTCTTTGTAAGCCTAAATTAATATATGTGGAAAAGATCAAAGGCCCTTTCAAAAGCCCTATGCATGATAAAAATCAAAGCATCTCAGAAGCTGAAGAACCTTATAGACTATCAGGGCTTGAAGGGACCCGAAAGGTTACCAGCACAACTCATAGCATGAATGGCCATTACAAATCCATTCTGATTGTTCCACCTGGTCTTAATCTTTTGAGAGAAGAAAAAAAGTTAGCTTATCCCTATATGTCCATATACAAACTAAGTTACTTTTAACATACCTTCATATTCAATTTAGATAAGAAGGCTCCCTTGGACCCTGGAGTCCAATAGTAACCCCCCTATCCCTCACCCCAGACATATACAGGAGATAACCTGAAAATTTTATTCATTTCCTATGTCCAGGATGTCGCTGGGCCAAAAAATAGCACACATTTATGGGCAATGTACTAAAAATAATATTGATAATAAAAATAGTTTTTAGACATAGTGTTTTAAATATTACAAAAGTTATTGAAGGCAAAAGTTGAGTGATTAAGAGGCTACTTACTACCTCTTTAACCTTGAATATGCCAAACATTGTCTTTGCATTCTTGTTTTTCCATCTTCAAAAATAGGAAAAATGTCCCAGGCTCAATTCTCAGTGTTGGAAAGTCTGGCCAGGAGCAGAGATTCCCTTGCTTTCAGAATTCAACAAACTACATTCTTTCAGTATTAATTCAAGAATAACCAAAGCTGAAAATGCTGAGAACTTAAAAAAGCAAAATTCAAGCAAATGGAAAAGTATGTAAATGCAAAGTCAAATAAATTATTCACCCACTCTGCTGGTTGCCTTCCTTGTGTGTGTTTTCCCCCCACTCCTTTAAAATAATTTTCTAGCAGTGAAAATTGTTAAACATTGGAATGGACTACTAAAGGAAGCTTTCGAATCTCTTCACCTATTCATTAAAAATAAGATATTTTTCATTGATTTCTGATATTGATACTGTATCATCTGATGGTAAGGGGATATTTTTCATATATCCTATAAATAACAATTGTTTTGTTATTATTTTAGAAAAAAATTGGCACAACTTTTCACTTAAACATGATAGCTATAAACAAGAGAGAACTTTAACTTGGCACATTATTTCTTTTAAATATATTTCTAAAGTGTCTATTTATTCTACTGCTAAAAAATGAAGATGATTAGAGACATAATTTTTTTAAGGAATTCAAGGCACAAAAATGTGTATTTTGAGAGGGATAAGGAGAGGATGAGTCAAGAAAATCTAGTCAAGGGGCAGAGCCAAGATGGCAGAAAGGAAGCAGTAACCTCTCTGAGCTCCTCAGTCACTAAGTCTCAAAGGGTGAATCTGAGCAGATTCCGGAGTGACGGAGCCCACTGGAAGACAAAGCGTGGCAGAGTCCAACCCAGGAGGTTGCCCAGTGTGTCCAGACAGGTCAAACACAAAGCTCGTGGGATCTGCACAGCTCAGACCTAAGAGCAGACAAGCAGATTACACCAGAGAGAGAAAAAGCCCCAGCCTGCAGACTTACCAAGGACAAATCTTAGTCATATTGCAGAGGGGAAGGATCTTGGAGCCAGGTAGGAGAGTCAGGCTCCCAATGGAGAGAGTGGCTTCTCAGGCTGCATTCGGCCCCCAACCTGGAAGTTTAGAAATTGCCTGCCTGTATAATACAGGGGCTGGAATGGCAAAGTAAATTCTAGCTGCTCTGATCCTCCCATCCCTCCTTCATGAAGGAGAAAACCCAAAGGTAAGTCTCCCACCCAGATTGAAATCCCAAGTTAATGGAAATAGCCTCAGGCTTGAGAGTCTCCAAGAAGGGGTGTAACTGAGACAGCCAGGAGTCTGAAGAGAAGAGAGGGAGGGGTCGCAACAAGCCCCATCTCACCTCACCAAGAAAAGCCTACTTATAGCCCAGGGGTATAGAGGCAGAAATCTGAAGTGGTCAGACTCACCCCCACCTAAGCATCTATATTCCTCAGTGATTTCCCTGACTTAGCCATAAACTATCCACCCAGAGGTATTCAAAGTCAAGGATCAGGCCCTAACTCATAGCCTGAGAAAGTAAGAAACAGGAAGTCACAATGGGAAGGAAGGAAGCTGAAAAGGAGAAAGGGAAGGCAAGAAAGTCTATTCAAGCCTACTATGTAGGGGAAGAACAACTAAATACACAGGACAATATAGATTCTCTACCCACACCTGAGACCACAGAAGGAAACATGATCTGGCCTCAAGCCCAAATAGCATTCCTGGAGGAGCTTAAGAAAAATTTTAAAGACCAAGTCAGGAAAGCAGTGACCAACTTGGAAAAAAGTCTCAGTGCAGAAAACAAATCCTTAAAAAGTAAAATTAGTGAAGTGATTGGAGAAAATACTTCCCTAAAAAGGAACTTCAAAAACTAACTGAAGACCATAATTTGCTAGAAATTAGATACAATCAAACTGAAACTCAGAACTCTATGATGCAGCAGGAGTCAATAAAAAAAAAAAACGATCGAAAAATTGGAAGAAAATGTAAAATATCTCACTGGAAAAAATAACTGACCTAGAGAACAGATCCAGGAGAGACAACTTAAGAATTATTGGTCTACCAGAAAGCCACAATGAAAAAAGCAGTCTAGACAACATCCTCCAAGTGATTGTCAAAGAAAACTATTCTGAGGTCCTGGAATCAGAAGATAAAATAGCTATCGATAGAATTCACCGGACTCCTCCTGAAAGAGATCCCAAACTGAAAACTCCAAGAAATATAGAAGCCAAATTCCAGAATTACAAGATTAAAGAAAAAATTCTACAAGCAGCCAAAAAGAAGCAGTTCAAATATAGAGAAACTACAGTTAGGATCACACAAGACCTAGCAGCTTCTACATTAAAAGAGTGGAGGGACTGGAATTTGATAGGGAATGGGATAGAGGGGAAGAGACAGATAGTCATCATTACTGTGAATGTGAATGGGATAAACTCTCCCATAAAACAGAGGAAGATAGCAGAATGGATTAAAAACAATAATCCTACAATATGCTGTCTACAAGAAACACATTTGAAACAAAAGGATATCCACAGGGTAAAGGTAAAAGGTTGGAGTAAAATTTATTATATCTCAGCTAAAGTAAAAAAAAGCAAGGGTAGCAATAGTTATCTCAGATAAAGCAAAAGCAAAAATAGATCTAATTAAAAGAGATAAGGAAGGAAACTATATCCTACTAAAAAGCACCATCAAGAATGAAGCAATATCACTACTTAATATATATGCACCAAGTGGTATAGCATCCAAATTCTTAGAGGAGAAGTTAAAGGAATTAGAGGAAGAAATAGATAGCAAAACTATACTAGTGGGAGACCTTAATCTCCCCTTCTCTCAACTTGATAAATCTAACCTCAAAATAAACAAGAAAGAAGTTAAGGAGGTGAATAGAATCTTAGAGAGACTAGATATGATGGATTTCTGGAGAAAACTGAATGGGGATAAAAAAGAATTTACTTTCTTCTCAGCAGTGCATGGTACACACTCAAAAATAGACCATGTACTACGGCATAAAAACCTCACAATCCAGTGCAACAAGGCAGGAATATTAAATGCATCATTCTCAGATAATGATGCAATAAAAATTATATGCAATAAAGGGCCAGTGAAAGATAGATTGAAAACTAATTGGAAATTAAACAGTTTAATCCTAAAGAATGAATGGGTCAGAGAAGAAATTATAGAAACAATCAATAATTTCATTCAAGAGAATGATAATAATGAGACAACATACCAAAATTTGTGGGATGCACTAAAGGCAGTTCTCAGGGGAAGTTTTATATCACTGAGTGCATACATGAATAAACTAGAGAAAAGGGAGGTCAATGAATTGGACATGCAAGTGAAAAAGCTAGAAAAAGAACAAATTGAAAATACCCAATTTAGTACTAAATTAGATATATTGAAAACCAAAGGAGGGATTAATAAAATTGAAACTTAGAAAACTATTGAATTAATAAATAAAACTAAAAGCTGGTTTTATGGAATAAATCAACAAAATTGATAGTCCCTTAGCCAATTTGATAAAAAAGAAAGAAGAAAACCAAATTATGAGTATCAAAAATAAAAAGAGTGAATCTACCTCTAATGAAGAGGAAATCAAAAAAATAATGAGGAATTATTTTTCCCAATTTTATGCATATAAATATGACAGTCTTAGTTAAATGGATGAATATTTACAAAATCACAAGTTGCCCAGATTAACTGAAGAGGAAGTGAATTACCTAAATAATCCCATCTCAGAAAAAGAAACCAAAGAAGCCATCAATGAACTCCCTAGGAAAAAATCTCCAGGGCCAGATGGGTTCACTAGTGAATTCTATCAAAGAACAATTGATTCCAATACTCTACAAACTATTTGGGAAAATTAGTGAAGAAGTAGTCCTACCAAATTCTTTCTATGACACCAATATGGTACTGATTCTTAAATCAGGAAGAGATAACACAGAGAAAGAAAACTATAGAACAATTTCCCTCATGAATTTAGATGCAAAAATTCTAAATAAAATATTAGCCAAAAGACTCCAACAACTTATCACAAAAATAATACACTTTGATCAGGTAGGATTCATTACAGGAATGCAAGGATGTTTTAATATTAGGAACAACATCAGTACAGTTGAGCATATCAACAATAAAACTAGCAGAAAACACATAATCATCTCAATAGATGCAGAAAGGGCTTTTGACAAAGTACAACATCCATTCCTATTAAGAACACTAGAAAGTATAGGAATAAATGGAGCCTTCCTTAAAATAGTTGATAGCATCTATTTAAAACCATCAGCAAGTATTATATGCAATGGGGATAAACTAGAAGCCTTTCCAATAAGATCAGGAGTGAAACAAGGGTGTCCACTATCACCCCTCTTATTCAATCTGGTACTAGAAACACTAGCAGTAGCAATTAGAGCAGAAAAAGAAATCAAAGGAATCAAATTAGGCAAAGAAGTAACCAAGCTATCACTCTTTGCAGATGATATGATGATATACTTAGAGAATCCTAGAGAATCAAGTAAAAAACTACTAGAGACAATAAATATATTTGGCAAAGTTGCAGGATATAAAATAAGCCCACATAAATCCTCCGCATTCCTGTACATCTCTAATGAAACTCAACAGCAAGAGATAGAAAGAGAAATCCCATTTAAAGTCACTGTAGACATTATAAAATATTTGGGAATCTACTTGCCAAAACAAACCCAGAATCTATATGATCACAACTACAAAACACTTCTCACACAAATAAAATCAGATCTAAATAGTTGGAAAAATATCAATTGCTCGTGGCTGGGTCGAGCTAATATAATAAAAATGACAATTTTACCCAAACTAAACTATATATTTAGTGCCATACCAATAAATTTACCAAAAAACTACTTTGTAGAGTTAGACAAAATAATAACAAAATTTATTTGGAAAAACAAACGATCTAGAATATCAAGGGAATTAATGAAAAGAAATGCTAGGGAAGGTGGACTAGCTATGCCGGATCTTAATCTGTATTATACAGCAGTAGTCATCAAAACTGCTTGGTACTGTAGAGTAGTGGACCAATGGAATAGATTAGGTGCAGGAGACCCAGCAGTTAATGAATATAGTATTCTATGGTTTGATAAACCCAAAGACCCCAGTTTTTGGGATAAGAATGCACTATTTGACAAAAACTGCTGGGAAAACTGGAATACAGTATGGCAGGAAGTGGGCATAGGTCACTATCTAACACCATATACCAAAATCAAGTCTAAATGGGTGCATGATCCAGGTGTAAAGGATGATAATGTAAGCAATTTGGGAAAGCAAGGAATAGTTTACCTGACAGACTTGTGGAGAGGGGAAGATTTTAGGACCAAACAAGAATTAGAGAGCATTATAAAATGCAAAATGGATAATTTTGATTACATTAAATTGAAAACCTTCTGTACAAACAAAGCCAATGTAACCAAGATCAAGAGGGAGGTGGGAAATTGGGAAAGAATTTTTACAACTTGTGTCTCTGATAAAGGACTCATTTCTACAATTTATAGAGAATTGAGCCAAATCTATATGAATACAAGTCACTCCCCAATTGATCGATGGTCAAATGATATGAACAGGCAGTTTTCAGAGAAAGAAATTAAAGATATCTATAAGCATATGAAGAAATGCTCTAAATCACTATTTTTTTTAAAGCAATTGGGGTTAAGTAACTTGCTCAAGGTTACACGGCTAGTCATTATTTATGCATGGGTGCTCGTTTTTCTGAGGCCAGATCTGATCTCGGGTCATCCAAACTCCGAGGCCGGCACTCTTACTCACTGCTCCACCTAGTCGCCCCTTTAGGGCAATTGGGGTTAAGTAACTTGCCCAAGGTTACACGGCTAGGTTTTTGTTTGTGCAGATTAAGTGTTGGAGGCCGGCTCCGAACTCAGGTCCTTCTGATTCCAGGGCCGGCGGTCTATTCACTGCGCCACCTAGCCACCCCTCTAAATCACTATTAATCAGAGAAATGCAAATCAAAATAACTCTGAGATACCACATCCCTCCAGTCAGATTGGCTAAGATGACAAAACAAGAAAGTGACAAATGCTGGAGAGGATGTGGACAAGTTGGAACAGTAATACATTGCTGGTGCAGTTGTGAACTTATCCAACCATTCTGCAGAGCAATCTGGAATTATACCCAAAGGATTACAAATAATTCCATACCCTTTGACCCAGCCATACCAGTTCTAGGGTTATATCCCAAAGAGATCATAGAAGTAGCAGGAAGACCCATGTGTACAAAAATATTTTTAGCAGCCCTTTTTGTGGTTGCAAAGAATTGGAAACTACAGGTGTCCCCATCAATTGGGGAATGGCTAAACAAGTTGTGGTATATGAATGTAATGGAATATTATTGTGCTATAAGAAACAAGGAGGTGATGGATTTCACAATTACCTGGAGAGACTTATACAAACTGATGCTGAGTGAGAAGAGTAGAATCAGAAGAAATTTGTATACAATCACAGACATACCATATCCGTGACTACCAACTATGACAGACTGGATTCTTTTCAGCAATGCAGTGATATAAGTCAATCCCGAAAGACTCAAGAAAGTGAGAAAAGCACCATCCAGAGATATAACTAGAAAGAACTGAGCCTGAATCCTGATGTAAGCAAACTAAATGATCTTTTTCTTTTCATTGTCTGGTTTTATTTCTTCCTTTCCACCTTTCATCCCACCTAGTACAATACGCCTTTGTAATTGGAATAATGTCTAATATGAATGCATTTGCAGATCTTACACTGGACTATATGCTGTTGTGGAGGGAGGGGGGAGGGAAGTAAAGGAAATTTGAAAATGAAGGAACTATGGAATTGAATCTTGTTAACTGAAACTAAACTAATAAATTAAATTTTAAAAATCTAGTCAATCAGAAGAAAGGTAAAATGTGGGGTTCAATAAAACACCTACAGAATCAAATGGAAAAAAATAGATGTCACCCAGAAACTTTTAAACTGATGTGAAGTGACATGATCTTTAATAATGATGAGCTTTGCAACACTGGTGAGGTTGTTGTAAGGAAAAGTTCATTTGCATGGTAATGGAAAGCGGTATGAGGGACTGATAATGAACTAATCATAAAAAGTAGGAAATATTGATACATTTATTAAGGTTTTTTCCTGTCACTGTGCTAAACATTTAGTTTGCTTTCTAATTAGAGGAAGACTATGGATTAAAAAAAAGCTCTAAAGTAGAAGGGACAGTGGTGACATGATATGGAAATGATCAGGTAAATAATATGGAAGCCAGGTTCCTGTCAAGATAGAACTGATCAGAAACAGAAAGAGGATAATGTGAGCTTAAATGTGTATGCACACATTATCTATATATTCATAATCAATATTCAGAAATTGTAGAGCAATTAATCATACCTGTCTACAAAAAGGCCAATAGTTTTATGCCCATATTCAGATAATTCTTGCCTCTCACATTATTAAAAACAGTATAAATAATCCCTACCTAGTTCAAACCTATTGGGTTGTCCTTGTGTCCTCATGGAAGATATGTTTTCAAAACATGAACCTGTCATAGGTACCTTTCACTGTTTTGTGTACTGTACTTTCCAAGAGTAGATGAACCTTCAAATTTGTATCAGTAATATTTGTATTTTAGATGGTATTAGTATTCAATTAGTTTCGTTATTTTTCCTACACTTGTTTAAGATTGATCAGCCAATTTATAGACAGCCAGTCCAAAATTGGACTGGTTTCCCTAAAAATATAGGGTCTGATGAGAAAATTAATGGTTAAAAAATACTGTGGGGGCGAATGTCTTCATCAAGAAATGAAAGTTTTTAGTATTTTACCTTTTGTGTACATACTAACAAAACCCAAATTATCCTTTAATATCAATCAAAAAAATCTAAAAGCACCTCTTCTGGACAGAACATTGTTAGATATTTCTGTTGGTTTTTATTGTTGTTGTTGTTTCTCTCTGTATTTGTTAGTAATAAAGTGGTATGTATTTAAAATTTTATATAGTTTAGACTTCTCATTAATTCATATGGGCATTCCTATGCAATTGATGATCATTCTTTTTTAATATGCATATTACAAAACTTTATCAATATGCATATTCATTCATTTTTATTCAGATGAAAAATAATTTATTAAGAATCCATTGTATGGAAGATGGCGGAGTAGAAACAGCTCATCCAAAGAAACAGCTCAACCAAACCACTCTGCCCCCAGATTCCCCCCAAACTATGTAAAAGGGGACTGTGAACAACTTCTGGAGCCCCAGCACCCACAGAACGACACAGAGAAGCTAACCTCCCGCTGAGGACAGCCCAGCAGCCCTGCAGGAAGGACCAGCACAGTGGTCTGGGAGCCAGCAGCGAGCAGTGCACAGAGCACAGGAAGCGGAGCCGAGCAGAGCCCAGGTCCCAGTGAGCTGAGGTTTTAGCCCCAGGGTGGCTGTGGAGACTCCAGAATTATCAACATAGACATGCCTAGGAAACAGTAAGAGGTTAGTGTCCTATGGACTTTGGGACCAGTATTTGGGGAATGCGTTGGCTTCCTCCCCTGGGGGCTAGAAGCCTCTGAGGAGACATGAAATTTTGTAGTTTTCAGAGGCAGCTCCAGCTCCTCGCCTGCAAACTGTAGGGAGATCCAGCGATCAGTCTTGGGGGGTAATCACTCCTACTTTAACCTCCCTGGATCTGGATTGTGATCTAGGGTGGAAGTTGTGGGTGGGTTCACAGCTTGCCAGAAATGGAAGTTGTCCCCCACACGTTCAGGACGAAAATTCCTCTATCTGGCCTTAAAGCCATAGTGTGGCAACAAGCCCAAAAGTCAAGTAATTAAGTGGCAACATGCCAAGGCAAAGGAAACAGAAAAATGCAACTCTAAACTCCTATTTTGGGGGCATAGAGCGGGAAAAGGACTGTGAGGTCAGAAGTCCTGCTCCAAAAACCACAGGGGAAAACATGAGCGGGTTGCAGGGCATAGAGGACCTTAAGAAGGACTTTAAAAATCAAATAAGAGAAGTGGAGGAAATATTGGAAAGAGAAATGAGAAGGATGCAGGAAAAGTATGAAATGAGGGTCAACAGCCTGACTGAGGAAAACAAGACTAACTCAAATGGCAAAGGAAGCCCAAAGGGCAATGAGGAGAAGAATGCCTTAAAAAGTCGAATTTGCCAGATGGAAAAATAAGCTCAAAAGTTCACTAAGGAGAGTCATTCCTTCAGAGTTAGACTGGAGCAAATGGAAGCTAATGACTTTATGAGAAATCAAGATGCTGTTAAGCAGATCCAAACAAATGAAAGATTAGAAGGCAATGTGAAATACCTCATGGGAAAAACCACTGATCTGGAAAATAGATCCAGGAGAGACAATTTAAAAATTATTGGACTACCTGAAAGCCATGATCAAAGAAAGAACCTAGAGTCACCCTTCAAGAAATTCTCAAGGAAAATTGCCCTGATGTTTTAGATCCAGAGGGCAAAACAGAGATTGAAAGAATCCACCAATCACCTCCTGAAAAAGATCCCAAAAAGAAAACTCCCAGGAATATTATAGCCAGGTTCCAGAATCCCCAGAACAAGGAGAAAATACTACAAGCAGCCAGGAAGAAACAATTTCAATATTGTGGAAACACAATCAGAATAGCCCAGGACCTGGCAGCTTCTACACTGAGGGATCGAAGGGCATGGAATATGATATTCCAGAGGGCAAAAGAACTGGGAATGAACCCAAGGGTCACCTACCCAGCAAAACTGAGTATTTTGTTTCAGGGGAAAATATGGTCATTCAGTGGAATAGAGGACTTTCAAGCATTCTTGAGGAAAAAAACAGATTTGAATAGAAAATTTGACATCCAGACACAAGAAGCAAGAGATGCCTGAGAAGGTAATAAGGGAAAAGAAATCAAAAGGAACTTATCAAAGTTAAACTATTTACATTCCTATATGGAAAAGCAATAACTGCGACTGATGATATCTTTCTCACTATGAAAATAATGGAATAAGGGTTTGTGGTCATATGAATACATATGTGAATGTGTGTATATATGGTTACAGTTATATATGGAGAGAGGGCATAGGTTGAATTTGTTGGGAAGGGAGAATACTCAAGGGATGAAATTATGAGGTGAGAGAGGAAAGTGGCAAGAGGAGATGGGGAGAGACAGGGTAGGGTAAACTATCTCATGTAGAAGAAGCAAGGGGAAGTGGTTGCAAGGGAGTGGGAGAATAGGGAGGGAAAAAAGGCAAAACCACATTCCCTTTGAATTTGGTTCAGGGAGAGAATGACATACATACTAAATGGGATATCTCAACTTGCAGCAGGATAGGGGGAAGGGGATGAGAGGAGGGATGATGGATGGGAGAACATCCTTGGGGGGAGGGGAGGTTGGAAGCACCCACTATAGACAAGGGACAGGATCATGTAGGGAATGGACCAGGTTGGGGGTGGGATGGGTGGGAGGGAATTATAAGCAGCCTTGTATAATATATCTACTATGATAATGTTTTGCATAGCTAGACATGTACAACATATACTGAATTACTTATCTCCCCAGAGCGAATGGGTGACAAGGGAGGAAGGAAATGGATCTGAAATTCGAGGTCTTGACATTAAATGTTTCAAATATATATATAAATACTATTATTAATACTCTTTTGCTTGTAATTGGGAGATGAGATGTGCAGGCATTGGGACACAAAATTTCACCTTCCTCTAATGGAAAAGTCGAAGGGGGTATGGGAGAAGATATGGGAGACAGCAGATTGGAGGAAATGCTATCTTGTGGGACTGTTGTTCTGGGAGGTTGGGTAGGGGAATAACGGGGGATAATGATTGTAACTCAAAATCTGGCGGAAATGAAGGATGTAAAACAGAAGTTAATAAAGCATTTGTTTTAAAAAAAATGAGGGAAAGAATGGCCTCTTTTACCTAGTCCAAATAAAAAAAAATCAATCTGAGAGGGAAAAACCCTCAAGGTTTCTAGCCAAAACAGAAACAATTGATATTTACATTTACTCTGAGTCATCAGAGGCCAAACTGACCAAATAAGGCTTGGGCTGGGACCTATTGTTGGCCAATCAACGAGATCCAGAATGTTTTGGGTTTAAAACATGGTACTTCAAAACGAAATCTAACACATATACCCCAAGATATCTTGTGAGGTTTCAGTGATCAAAATTTATATTCCATTGGGGGAAGCACCTGGAGGTAAGTATATAATTCCCTGTGGTGACAGATGGAGAGAAGAGAGGGAGAGGAAGGAAGGAAAGGAAGGAGGGAGGAAGGATGGAGGAAAGGAAAGAAGGAAGGAAAGAGCTGTGCTGCCCAACTGTAACTGAGTAGTTGGGTCCCCAGGGGTTAACTATTAATACCCACAGATTTTTTTTATTGTACTTTGTCCTTTTTTCTCAGAGGACCATGACATTAGAAAGGAGATATGACTTGCCAATGAATTGGATGTGAGGAAGGGCTGTACAAAAAGGTCTTCACTGACCTCACTCTCTTCTCTGGAGGCCTCTATGAAAGAAAAAAAAAATGTGTGGGAAGAGGTTGGAGTGAGAGTATTCACCTACTGGGATATATCAATAGTCTAAATGAGAGAAAATAAGGGCCTTTTTTACGGAGAGGGTGTAATGGTGAACAGAAGGGAAAAGATGAGAGATATATTATAAAAGTAGAATTGCTAAGATTGGGCCACTAATTAGATGTGGGAGGTGAGGAGCAAAAATGACTAAAAAATACTTGTAGGTTAAAGTTTCAGTTGCTACATGTATTATTCTACCAACAGAAATAGAAGAGGAGGACAACAAGGTTTGGGGAAAGAGATGAAGTTTTGTTTTTGGTACCAACTGAGTTTCAGTCATCAATGTGATATTCATGTGGACTTTTAAATTGTGGTATTGAAAAGTACTGACTATAACTCATCAGAAAGGTTTGACCTGAATGTATCAGTATATCTGTCTGTCTATCTATCTATCTATCTATCTATCTATCTATCTATCTATCTATCTATCTTTCTGTTCTATTTGTCATTGTTCAGTAGTTTTCAGTCATATCCAACTCTTTGTGACCCCATTTGGGATATTCTTGGCAGAGATACTAGATTGGTTTTCTGTTTTCCTTCTCCAGCTCATTTGACAGATGAAGAAACTGAGGCAAACAGGGTTAAGTGACCTGCCCAGGGTCACAGAGCTAGGAAGTGTCTGTCTGACTCTAGGACCAACATCTCTATACCACCTAGCTGCCCCACAATCTATCCTATGCATCTTGTCCTCGGTTATCATTTTTCTTCTTACCAACGGCTTTTATTGTCATAAAAAACTATTAGTAAATATAATCCACTCTTCATGGTTGGGTTTATTTTGCTTTTTTATTGTTTGTTTTGTTTGGTTTTCCCTCCATCAGGCTGACTAGCTTGAGATTCTCAGTGAAACAGAGACTCACATGTCCTACTTTTCAGTGCAGGGCTCTCCTGTCTTCCTTTTCCCCCACGGGGGAAATATGAAGTGGACCATTGATTCCAAGTTGCTTTGGCATAGAGATGGCAAAATTAGTCTTAATTTAGCCTGTGTAATTGTATTCGGTACCAGTCAGGGACTACATTGTGAAATACAGAAACATTTTCCTTTCACCTCCTTTTTGAAGAGAGGGATTTGGACCCTGCTAAGGAACAAACGAAAATGTCTCCTTCTCTACCTCCCCACCAAGATCAGAAAACATGCCATTTTCTGCAGAGAACTTGACTTTTCCTCCACACATTTTCCTGCATTTTTGTTGAACCTGTGAATCACCTCCTAACAAAATGAAGCCACTTTTACCTTTTTTCTGACAGACATGTATTATTATAAAACTCTGTATGACCAACCCTCTAAAGCAGGTTTGATCTGTCCTCTTTTCACCAAGTTCTTCCCCCTATGGATTTCCTTATTGCTTATGTTCATCACAATTTACCTTCTGGGCACATTTAGCAGTGTGGTTTTTAAAAGGACAGTCACCGCCACTGTGGTTTAGACTGAAAAACGCTGAAGTCTTTCTGCTTTCCAGGAGGCTGGATGGTTTTTTTGTGTGTCAACTGAGCCAAAATTTCTCAGGCAGGAGCTGTTTGGTTACATTCCAAGTCAGGGAGGCTGTGCAAAGGCATGGCCATGGGCCTAGTGAAATACAAGACAGAAACAAGTTGTATATTCATCATTGATCATGATTTCTCTAACTCTGGGATATATGGGGTACTCTTTGTCTACACCTGTGATTCTCAAAATTGTTTTTGCTGCATAGTGTCTCCACTTATCTTAAATGGCATCATGACATCATTAAAACAAAGTTAATTTTCATTAATTTAAATTTTTAAGGAATAACTAGTCATACGATTGTAGTACTTGTAAAACACGATATGATGGAGCAGAGATGGTGGAGTGGATGGGCTTTTAGGGAGGATGTTTTGAAAGCCAACAAGAAATAGGGAGATGCTTCAGTACCAAAAGGGATGTATATCACTGGCCCCACTTCATTTTTGTGACAGTTCAGGTCCCTGATCAGCACCAGTGCAAGTTTCTAACAGCTCAAACCTCAAAAACATCTCTATTATAGATAGACATGAGGCCTGGAGTTTCAGTGAGGCCATTTCATCTGTCTTTACACGTACTTAGCTGGTTTAGTTGAATGGTTTTCTGGGATGAAATGGGGATGCCTTTTAAGGAAGCACTACCAAAAGAAAGAGTGATTGATTCAAAATGAGAATACCTTGATTCAGTGCCTGACATGGACACAAAATAAATGTGTGGAAGCTGTGAAAAAGCTGCTTAATTTCTCAATCTAAGTTTTGTCATTTGTAATTTTAACTGTCAGGGGCAACAAGGTGGGTACTGGGCTTGGAATCAGGAAACCTCATCTTCATGAGTTCAAATCCATCCTCAGACACTTACTAGCTATGTGACTCTGGGCAAGTCACTTAATCCCATTTGACTCAATTTTCTCATCTGTAAAATGAACTGGAGAAAGAAATGGCACCACTTTAATTTCTTTGTCTATTCTAAAGTCCAGAATAGATCACAAAGAGCTGGACATGGCTAAAATGACTAGACAAACAATAGTAATTGTATTTGAAAGGGTGTTACTAGGGAAATTGCTTGGGAATTTATCATCATCGACATCATCATCAACATTTCTGCTGGTAGAATTCAGGCAAGTATCTGAATATTCAAAATGCCAGGGCTTTCAGACATATTTTTACTTGAGAAGTTAAAATCTTTATGGGGCAGCATTCCAACTTATGTCACAATGAAGTCTAAGGTCAGTTTGGAAAGATTTGACTCTCAGGGGAGCATGAGTACAGAAAGGACCTTGCCATCCCTTGTTTGACTTGTTAAAATAAATTATCAGAATTACATGAGCAATTATTGTATGTTTCTATACCTACTAAAAGGACTTGTTTTTTTAAACATGATCTGCATGTCTTCCAGTATTCATAATTCACGACACTGTGAGTAGTTCTTACTGCCAAATTAAACTTATGGACACAAAAACAATTTCTGTATAAATTTGGGGCTTCTATAGGTTGTTACACTAATTAGAAATGAAACAGAAACTCTATAATTTCTGAAATTAAAAAAGGAGTGGTCATGTGGCATGGTGGATATCGTTCTGGACTGAGAGTTAAAAAGAAAAAAAGAACAACCTGGGCTCAAATCTTTCCTTTGACACTTACTATTTAAACGTGGGTAAGTCACTTACATTCCCTGAAACACAGTTCCATTATCAATAAAGTGGTTGTAGTGATGTCTATAATGCATAGCTACCTAACAGCTTTGTTATGAGAATAATATTTTTAATGTAGAACACTGTGCAAGTCTTATAGCACTATATAAATGTCAGTTATTATTAGTAGCAACAGTATCCCTATCATTATAAAGGCAAAATAACATGATATCATGTTTTTGTTTTTCCTAGAATAAATGGGGAAAAGGAGCATGAGAATTAAACAATTAATTCTTAGACAACACCCCCCCCCCCAATGAGCAAAAGCACCTGAGATATAAATCCTTTTCCTTCTTTTAATATGTATCCTGGACTTTCCAGATAGAGAAAAGTCTTGAATTTCTAAAATATTAAGGAAAAAAACCCTTATGTGCAAAATTCACTTTCTCATAGATTAGTGTTGCTGAATTCAGCATTTAGCCATGCAGTTTCTGGACATGAAGAAGTCAATCTATTAAAAAAAATTAAGTTCTTTTCTAAATCTGGTTCATAGTATCCTAGAGCCGAAAGAGAATTCAGAGACGATCCAGTCCAACTTCCTCATTTTGTACATAACGAAACTGAGGCCAGGAAGGTTAAGCAACTTTCCCAAAGTCACACAGGTAGGGAGGGTCAGAGACAGGGTTGGAGTCCAGGTCTCATGACTCATGCTTTTTCCACTGTACCAAGACACCTGTTCCTTGTATGGTTGGAATAAAACTTGAGGAGATGAAGCATTCTAGGAAGAGAGATGCAAATCATCACTCCTACCATGATGGCTTTGCTGTGCAGAGCAGTGCAACCAATGATCTAAGCACAGAACATCAAATCAAGTTTTTAAGTATGTAATCGTCCCAGATCCAACCACGTCCTTTATCTCTTAGCTTCTATATCAGAGAGAAAAGATAAAAATACTTACCTCCCTCCTGAGATAGGCCTTGGCATGATTCATATTTGTGAAGTACTTTGAAGCTAGATAGGGGCTAGCTTAATGTTAGGAAACTTTTGGTGTTGGAGAAAAGAACTGAGTTTTAATAATATTTTTTTTCTAAATGGTAAAACAGGGAGGGGTTCTTTCTGCCCTCATGATGTGCACATGCAGATTACAAAGGAATCTACTCTGACAAAATATTTGCGGTTCCAACCAAAGCAAATAGCCATTTAACCTGAGTCAGCCTAGATCAACTGAAAGGCCTATGAGCCCTTATCCTGACATCACCAACAGAAGGCAATTATCAGCTATTTTTAATAAGCAATGAAAATAATTTCCATCTAGTTGTAAAACATCACATTTACATGGCTGGATATTTGACATTAAGAGCATCGTCCAAGTTCAAATGACATTATTATTATCAATAATTATTCCATTGGCACTCTTGGGGAAGGAAGATGAAAGCCTTTTATCTCATTAACATGTTTTTGCTGTTAACTGTTTGTAATATTGGTTTCCTTTGATCTCCCTTTTGATTGCTGTGTGCAAACAAAGATTGTATAATCTGTTATTATTCCCATTAATAACCAAGTATCTCTTGTGGTTGACAAGCCAATTTGTTATTATCAGGCTGCCTTTGTGCATCAGGGAGAGGTTTACACCCTTTCTCCCACCCTGCCTATATTCAGTGACAGGTGTTTATCTGGGCCTGACAGCTTGTAGATGCAGGATTCTTAAAAGGGAATCTGTGAAGGGTTTAGCCAGAGAAAGGGAAGTGAGACCAGCACATGAGATTGAGAAAGAGAAAAGCCAGATCCCTATTAGGACATAGTTTGCATCTCAAGGTTTCTGCAGCATTTGGAAGTCTGGCCCTGAGTGTCTCCGTCTCTGTTTCATTCACTCAATAAGTAAATGGAAACTCTAATAAGGTAGCATTTTGGATAATTATGGTTCATTTACAAGAAGTCAAATGACAAAACCCACTTCGATGGGCTGAGTTCAGACTTCTGAGTAGATTCTTAGTAAAATAGAGGATAGGGACCTTTCTTTTAAAATTTCTAGTGTGAGTCCTTAATCTGATGTGTCTCTACCATACTCATCCCAGGAGATACTGAAATACTTGAAAAAACTTGGGCACATACAGGGGCCATTTCCTCACCTCTGAAGCATAAAATGCTCATGGAAATACTATTTCAAGGGATTATAATGTCATTTGTGTGTGTGTGCGTGTGTGTGTGTGCACACCTTGTATTCATACTGATTTGTATAAAACCATAACATGGAGACTTAAGTCTAATTTTCTAGAAATCTGGTTTTCAGGTTTTGCTGATACCAAGAAAAACAGTGATACATGATTTTAAAAATGATCAATCAATAGAAGATGATGTTGCATTGTGTAATGATCCCAGTAGACTCCCCATCTTGCTAAATGGAGAAGTCCTAATGGAATCTCAAAAGACCTGAGTCATGCTTTCAGGGTAAAGTTGGCATAATGGACCCAAAGACCCTTTCCTACAAATAAGGAGTCTGAATATCAACTAGCAGGCAATTCCCTAAGAGTCTTTCTTTTCCCTATTAACATGAACAAGGACCAGAACCCTGATACAAGATCCTTTGTCCTTGCCTTTAATGCCTGGTTCTGCTAGATATAGTTTAGAAGTCTATTTAAAAGAAAAAGAAGTATAGGTTAGGAGGTCCCCCATTTCCTAGAGAAGCCAAATAGGATATGCCCAATTCCAGTCAGGTCCCAACCCAACTGATCTATTTCTACCATTCTCCATGACTACCTTTCACATGTCCCTCAATAAAACTGGCTTATTTTACTGTCTTGTCTTTTTGCTCCATGTTTCTTTATATTAGATTATGAGTATTCTGAACCCTAAGTCTGTATTAAGACATAGCCCAAAACTTTAAATTACAAAACAAGTTATTATGTCAACTTACAATAATTTGCATAACATTAAAGATAAAAGAATAACAATAGGGCATTGACTAGTTTCAGGAGTATTTTCAACTAACTATATTTAAATATGAAAATGAAAATTTCTCTTCTTCTTTCTATTGCTCCTCTTCCTTCTTCTTATTCATCATCATCATCCTTCTAGTGGCCAACTCCACAATGCCAAGGTTCTCAATGCTTAGCTAGGATGATCCTCAGATAACAAGCACAAGTATGTATCATTGAATCCTTACATAAATGCCTTCCATCATCATAAGGCCTTGAGAATTGTGTACCATTATCACGGCCTTTAAGAAACTAAAGGCCTCTTCCATATCACAAATAAGCATTAGTATAGGATTTTAGGAGGATTTTCCAAAGGTAGTAGGCACAAAGCAACACTGGAGTTGGATTGAATCTAATATATGACAATATCTCTTAGGAGAGGAAAAAAGTATAAAGGACCAGATTTTCCAAACATATTGGGTTGACACTGACTACATCAACTGATACAAAATCATTCATTCTAAATCTTTTTTTCCTACAGCTTTGTAAACCCAGTTCTGTTGTGAATAACCTTCTCCTCACATCACAAGTCATTTCATCCTGTCTTAGAAATCAGGGAGGTGAACTCACACACTATATAAAAGATAGGTAATAGATCTGTGATTTCATTGATATAAACAACTCTCAGATAAGGAAATTCCCTCTACCAATGCAAGTCAGCACCAACTCTGCAGCTTATACTCTCAGAGAGTTAGCTAGAATACAGTGTGGGTAAGTAATTTACTAAGTGTTAAACAACGAGTATGTTTCAGAGGGAAGGACTAGGACCTAGGTCTTCCTGACCCTGAGGTCAACTTGCTATCTACAACACTGCCTAACTAAACATGTACCAAATCAATACAAAATAACTTCAAAGTAATTCTTACAGAGGTAACCAATTAGTCAGCAAACTTTTATTAAATTCTACCATGTGCCAAGCAATATGATAAACAATCAAAGTACAAACAGGTAAAAGACAGTCCCTGACCTCAAGAAACTTTGAATCTAATGGAGGAGATAACAAATAAACAAAATTGTGCAAAAACACCATATACAGGAAAAAAATTAAAAAAAAATAAAAGAAGGAAGTTATTAGAGTTAAGACGGGTTAGGGAAAGCTTCCTGTAAGTAGACAGAGATGAAGTGTCTGTGTGTGTGTGTGTGTGTGTGTGTGTGTGTGTGTGAGAGAGAGAGAGAGAGAGAGAGAGAGGAGAGAGAGAGAGAGAGAGAGAGAGAGAGAGAGAGAGAGAGAGTGGGGAATAGGAGTATGGAGGACAGCCAGAGAAAAGGCTCAGAGCTGAGAGATGGAGTGTCTTGGTGTCTTCTTTGAGGAACATCCAGGAAGCCAATGTCGTTAGTGGGGTGTAAAGGGTAAAAAGCCTCAAAAGGTACGAAGAAGACTAGGTTATAAGGGCTGTGAATACCAAGAGAAGCTTTTGTATTAAACCTGGAGGTGATAGACGCTAATAACTGGATTGGAATGCACACATGTGGAAGATGGTGCATCAGTTGAGACTTGAAGAAAACATAGTGTTATGAGAATAGGGAGGGATCCCAAGACCTGTAAAACAGCTTGTACAAAGGCTCGGAGACAGGAACTGGATTGTCATATGTGAGAAATAGCATGCAGGTTTGTCTGGAAAATGAAGTAATTAAATAAAAGTAATAAATCAGTCTGTGAAGGGTGATTGAAGATAGGCTGTTAAGAGCCTTAAATACCCAACAGCAAAGTTTGCCTCTTATCCTAGAGCTCATAGGAAGACATTGAAGCTTCTTGAGCAGGACCATCGTATGTTCGAACTTGTGCTTTAGGATGATGACTTTGGCAGCTGGGCAGAGGATGGATAGGAAAAGGCAGATACTGGAGACAAGCAGGTTAGTTAAACAGTTATTGTGATAGTCCTGGCAAATATTGGATAAGGCCTAATTTATGGTGGCAGATGATAGAGCAAAGAAGAGGGAGTCAATTCACAAGTTGTTATAGAAGTAACATTGATAAGATTTGGAGATTTGTTGGAAATGAAGAGTGAGAACAAGTGAGGATTCTAGGTTAACTCCTAAAATATGAACCTGGGTGACTGGAAAAATGTCTTTCTAGTCTTCTTACAATTATACCACCAGTAACAGCACCACCACCTCCCCATGAGCACACTCTGAGATGCAATGGCACTGATTTCCTTTTTCACACAAGACATTTCCATACTCCGCATTTTTACTGGCTGTCCCCCATGCCCAGAATTCTCTCCCAACTTATCTCCACCTCTTGGCTTCCTTGGCTTTCATTAAGTCCCAGAAAAAATCCCACCTTTTTCAAGAAATCTATTCCAATTCCCCTTAATTCTAGTGCCTTTTTTTCTCTTGATTATTTACAATTTATCTTGTATGTAACTTGTTTGTACACAGCTTTTTGTATGTTATTTCTTCCACTGGAATATGAGATCCTTGAAAGCAAGGACTTTCTTTGTATCTCCAGAACTTATTAAGGTGCCTGACACATAGCAAGGGCTTAATTAATGTTTATTTTTGACTGACTGGTACCTTGACAGAAAGCTGGAAGTAAGAGAAATGGGTTTTGGGTGATAGATAATAAGTTCCATTTTGCATCTATTGATATTGAATTGTTTAGGAAACATGTTGGAGATGTCCATTGTTGTTGTTGTTCAATCATTTAGGTCATATATGACTCTGTGACCCCATTTGTTTCTTTTTTTTTGTTTTGTTTTGTTTTTTTTTTGGCAAGTGTTACCTATTTTGGATTATGTGTCATCTGGGGGAGGGGGAGGGGAGAGAAGAAGAGAGGGAGAAAAAGAGTTTGGAACTCAAAACTTTAAAAAATCATTAAAATTGTTTTAATATGTAATTGGGGAAAATAAAATATTAAAAAAGATACTATATTGTTTTGCCATTTCCTTTTCTAGCTTATTTTTACAGAGGAGAAAACTGAAGCAAACTGGCTTAAGTAACTTCTCCTGGGTCACACAACTTGCAAGTAATATAAGGCCAGATTTAAACTCAGGAAGATGAGTCTTCCTGACTACAAGGATGGCACTCTAGCCATTGTACCACCTACCTGTGCTGGAGATGTCCAGCAGAGAGTTGGTGCTCCAGACAGGCAGACAGGCATTTCTAATTCTGAAGCCCAAAAGAGAAACTAGGACTGGATATATAGATTTGGAAGTTAACTGCTTAGAAATTATCATTGGACCTATGAAACCTGAAGAGGTCACTGACAGGATATGAAGGGAGAGAAAAGAGGGCCAAGGAGAGAGTCTTGAGAGTCATTTTGTAAATCTGGGAGTTACCTTGATTTCAATTGTTTGCATTTGTTCTTTTTCTCCATTACACTTTGGAACTGAGAATGGTGTTGAAGAATGTTAATCTTCAAACTCCACTTCCCTACTATGTAAATACTTGATGGGTATCATTGTGTGAAGTCAAGAAGAAAAAAAAGAAAAAACAACTCTCCTTATATGTGTAGTGTAAATAACAGAATATGGTAGATAATATAGTATAGTGGGATGGTAGCTAGTTTGGGAGTCAGGAAACCCTTTAAATAGCTATGATTTGGCAACTGAAATTGCTTTTTAGGGTATGATTTCCCCTTCTATGAAATGAAGAGTTTGGGTTAGACTTAGCTTCCTCCCACCTCCAAAATCCTCTGATGAAATCCTTGAGGAATCTCAGTCTAACCATATCACCTCCTTGGCTTCATAGGTTTCTAACTGCTTGTGGAAACTTATTTAATTTTAAGGGCATACCCTTTCAGGGGTTCTTTAACAGAGAAATGATTACAGTTCCCCAATTGCCAAATATAATCTAGTCCAGTGCTTCTTAAACTGTGGGTTCTGACCCCACATGATGGTGCAAAAAACAAGAATAAAGGGTCTCTAAACACACAATGACAAAAAATTAATTAAAAAATCAAACAACTAATGAATCTGTGGTGTTTCTGGCAGCACTTGTCCTTGTTGCATAATTGTAATGGAAAAGCAAATTTAAAGATCTTCCCTGCCCCTAGCTTAAGTGCACCTGGAGCCTGCGGTGGGAGGCTTGTTTTTCAGGAAAGCCCACACCTTGATACTTTGTGACTGGGCAGTAGGTCCAGAAGGTTGTTACATTCTCTGAGCCAGAAGAAGGCTATATAAACCCTGAGGCGAGGCTTTGATTTGGGGCTCACTTTGAGAAGTGTTGTGTGATTTGACCAGATGAGACTCTGGGAAGCCGTTGTTGAGAGCCCCCCCGGCTTTGAAAACCCAGATGTTGATGCTTCCCTCTCTGGTAACTGTGATTTGGTATTGATATAATGGTTGGACAGTTTGGAAGCCTGTCTGTTTGATCTGTCTGTATACTCTGAAGTTCTGGGTGCTGACCTTTTTCCCCTGAACTAGGTAATATATGTTTGTTTGATTAAAGTAAGCTTGTTAACCCATTTTGAGTTGCTTTCCTTTTGAAAAGCAGATCTAAAAACCTGTATTGGCAGCTACCCTGGGGATGTTGGGGTGCTTGCTGCTACAATAATGCCACTTCACTGCAGCATTGGTTCTGAACACAAAGCATACGCACCTTGCACAGCATGTGCCCTCAGGACACACAATGCCAAGGAACACTGTGGCAACACAGGAAGTGTTGGAAAAAGGTGGGTTTTTTTTTTGCCTTTTGGAGGGGGGAAGGCAGAGCATTTGGGGTTAAGTGACTTGCCCAAGGTAACATGGCTAATAAGTGTTAAATGTCTGAGGATGGATTTGAACTCAGGTTCTCCTGACTCAAAGGCTGGTACTCTATCCACTATGCCACCTAGCCACCCCTGGAAAAAGTTTAAGAAGCCCTGAAATAGTCTATGTTTTTACCCAAACAGATAAAGAGTAGAGGGACAGCTAATTATAGTTGTCATTACAGTACACTTCTGTGCATCCTACAATTGATTTTCAGATGGGTGTCTTCTAGATGGATTGAATAGGAAGGTCAAAAGAAGATCAACAGATTGGCTATTAACACATATTTCTTATTCTTAAAGTAAATTATTTTAAATATGAATTTAGCATTCATTAGCAGAATGAAAATTTTCAATATAGAAAGAAAAACAAAAAAAGAAAGACTTTATATGAAACTCAACTTCTTTTAATTAGATTTTTAAAAGTGTATCACAAATTTAACAAATTAACTACAAAATTGTCCTGTGTCCTTTTCTGAACTTCTTTTTAAGTGTTTTAATGTTTTATTGATGTTCTTTTATCTCCTTTTTCATGTATCTCTATCACAATCCATTAATTCTTCTCCACTTCCTTTCCCCCTGTAAATAGAAACCCTACCTTGTAAAAAATAAATATAGTCAAACAAAAGAAATCAACACATTGGTCATGTCTGAAAATGAATATCTCATTCTGTACATCTAGTCCATCATATCTCTGCCAAGATGCAGGATGAATGCCTCACCATCAGTCTTTTGAGGTCATGATTGGTCACTGCATTGATCAGATTTCTAACACCTTTCAAAATTAATGATTCACATTTTTGTAAGACCATAGCATCACAGATTTAAAGCAGAGAGGAAACTTAGATCACATGGTCATAGAGTAGCTACATCACAAACGTTTTTTTTTTTTTTTGATTGATGAGATGTAATTAGTCCAAGCCTCTTATTTTATAGATAAGGAAATTGAGTAGGAAAGAATTTAAATGTTTTGTTCAAGGCCACAAAGGACTAAATGACAGAGCCTGTATTTGAACCTTGGTCCTCAGACTTTAAATTCATTACTCCTTCTACTGTGTAATCTTCCCTCCAGTGCTTCAAGGTCTACAAAATGTAAGTTAGACCTTAAATATATTTCTGTCCCCATTTTATGTATGAGGCAGCAGCTAGCTGGTGCCACAGTGTGTAAAGTGCTGGGCCTGGAGTCAGGAGGACTCATCTTCTTGAGTTCAAATCTGGTCTCAGACATTTCCTACTTGTGTGACCCGGGGCAAGCCACTTAACCCTATTTGCCTCAGTTTCCTCACCTGTAAATGAGCTAGAGAAAGAAATGGTAAACCACTCTAGTATCTCTGCCAAGAAAACCTCAAATGGGTTCACAAAGAGTAGGACATGACTGAAATGATAAAACAATTCCACCAAAAAAAAAAAAAGGATGAAGGAATAAAAGTTGGTGTTAATTCATCTGAAGTCAGAGTCATAAGTGACAGAGGCACGGTGGAATTAAACCCAGGCCTTTGACTCTAAATACAATGCTATTTCCATAGTACTATGCAGGGACCTTGGAGATCATTTACTCCCTCACTGTATACAGAAGGAAACTGAGACCCAAAGAAGGGAAATGACTTACCCAAGATCCCTTTGTTAGAAGCTGGCAGAACTAAAACTCTCAGCTCCACATCCAACAGTCTTTTCTACTGCTCCACCATTCATTTAATGGAATTGATCATTTGATCAAGTAATCAAAATTCTGGTTATCAGTTGCAGAGCATGGTTTAGAACTTGTTGCAGTATGTAATTCTTGTTAATACAGTTGTATGAGCATGCATATTGTTTATCAATATAAAGAATTTGCATTTTGGAGTTATTTCTTTCATTCTTGTACAGTCTCTCTCTTCCTTAAGAGCCTAAGGGGTAGGGGCGGGGAGGAGGAGAAAGGTCTTACATAGGCATTCAGAGAGCGGCTCATTCTTTCTGGGTTGGAAATTGTTATCCCCAGCCTCATTTTACCATGGACCACATCTAGAGGGTGACTGATGAAGGCAGCAGCACCATCGCTGACCTATAGTTCCTTGGTACATTTTTTGTCAGGCTATGTTAGGTAACACAGGCATTTATATATATTTTTACTCATTAAAAAGGCTTTTTGTTCGCCTTTACTCATCCCCCAGATTACATTGGTTAGAGAGTACAAGTGCCTTGGGGTTTCCAGCAAAGCACAAAAGCCGTCTGCATCTTATGTGACAGCCCGGTTCTGAGAGGACAGATGTGAAACCGTAAAACACTCCGGAGCATAATATATTCTAGCTAAGCCAGACCATAGCCTTCCAGGAGCTGCTTCTTATTAGCTGGTCTTGTCAAGAACTAATCACCAGCTTTCAAGTTCTGTAAGGCCTCTTTGAAGGTTTACTTTAACCTTACCATACACAAAAATGTTTGCATTGCTACCCACTGATAAGAAAACTATTAGCATTCATTAAGTACAGCCATAAATCTCTCCCTCTTGGAATAGCAATAATGTAGCCTTTCAGTTGCCATAATAAATGTGGTGTTTAATCTCTCCTTGGGAGAGGGCCTACATTGGTGCCTCCACTGCATGGAGACACTGTGGGAAGGGCCTGGTACTGGGAGGAGGAGATAGAGCATAAAGGAGCTGCAGGTTTGCTGTTAGATGGTACAGCTTGAAATTTCCAGACAGATGATTTCTCTCCAGTCTCTATTCCTCACTCTCCAGACTTTTCTAACTCCTTTCTAGCTTCTTTCTTACTCTCAAGATATCTCTATCCCTGCAGGCCTCTTATTGCACCTTGCCTCCCCCTACTTCTTCCCCTCCTCTTCCTGGCTAAAAAAGTACATTGGGCCTCAGGAGGCCTAGATACTGGGCCTGTATCTAGGGAAGATCTGTGACAAAAAGCCTCAAGCTCACGTCTGTTCCCATTTTCTGACAGTGTTCTGTTGTTTGTTCCTGAAGGATAAATTCTCTGGGTTACAGTTTCCCCAAATTATCTACCAGAAGGACCCTGGGTAGAGAAGACCTTATCTTTCATATTATCCCTGTGTGGCTGGAAAGCTATGCCCTGGAGTTCCATCCTTGATGGCCTGCAGGAGGGTTCTATAAGCATTTCTAACTCAATGGACCAAGTAATGAACAAACCACTTGATGCTAATGCCAAATGATCAGCCAGATGGAATTAGGGTTTAGGTATTTCAATGGTTTCTTGTTCTTCTTACTCTCTCTGTACTTTTCCCGGGGGAGCCTCATGTCCCTACTGCTTCAGAAGGAGCATGCTTCTTGAGCAGAAGGTAATGAACGATCCTTATTCCCCATGAGACCTGAAAGCAGAGAAGAGAGGAACTGGATTGCCTAAGTCTGGAAACAAAACCTTCATAGGGTTCTTATCATGTATTCACTTAATGACTATTGTGATGCAGAATATGTATGTGAAGGAGCTTTCCCCATAAGAGAGGTGTAAGTGATGGGATTGGTAGTGAGAGATTGCCCACAGATCAGAGGGATGAAATTGAGAAATATATTGAAAAGTCTTTTGAGACTTCCATACTCTCATCAGTGAATTTATAAAGCACAAATCCAAAAGACTAAAAATAAAATGTGCCAACAGATCTTCTTCCAAAGAGCTGATGTGCTTTTTTGAACATGACTGATATGGGAATTTGTTTTGCTGGATTATGATATTTGTTATGGAGTTTGCTTTTGTTTGTTATTTTTTTAAATTGTGCATGGGGGTTAAGAGGGAAGGATAATAAATGCTTGTAAAAATGAACATTAAATGAATAAATAATCTATAGAACACATGGAAGAATATTGTCTAGAACAAAGGTTCTTAACTTTTGTTGTGTTAAGGATCCCTTTGGTAATCTAATAAAGATTATGCACTCCTCAAGAATGATATTTTTCAAAGCATAAAATTTAATACATAATATTATAAAATATCTTGCAATATTGCTATCTGTCATCTACCAATCTATTTATAACCATCATCATAATCATTACCCTCATCTAGCTAGCTATATTATTCATAGGTTTCAAAGTAAAGACACTTTCAGGGGTGGGGAACCTGCAGTCTCAAAGCCAAATGTGGCCCTCTAGGTCCTCAAGTGCAGCCTTTTGACTGAATCCAAACTTCACAGAAAAAAATTCCCTTAATAAAAGGATTTGTTTATAAAATTTGAATTCAATCAAAAGGCTGCACCCAAAGACCTAGAAGGCCACTCATGGACTCGAGGTCACAGGATACCCACCCCTGGTAGAGGATGGCAATCAATTATTCTATGTAACATCTACAGTTCTTTCATCTTACCATTAAACACAAATATGTGAAATGTCTACTGTGTATGGGGTACTATATTCAAAATATGCATTTTGAATAAGTCACATCTTCTCCATTCATACAGCTGAGATTTGAGTGGTAGGATAAAAAACAAGAACATATAATTACAGTTGTGACAGAGAAATTTGAGTAAGTACCAGGAAAAAATACCATAACTTATTTTCTTTGTGAGGCTATGACTAAGTCAGGGGGATGGATTAAATGACCTTTGGAAGATTTTTACAATAATAGGATTCTCCCGAAAGCATCTATACTTGCTATTAGCTCAGTTTTGTCTTTTTGCCAGTTCGTCACTATTCAACCCAATTTATAAATATTCTGCAGGAATATCAGCTTTAAACAAGCTTTATGTGTGATCACTAGTGTTGGTTTAAAGTTTCATTTAGGCTTTGTATTTTTAGCTTGATCTAATACAACTACCTGGCCTTCTTATTCTGTAAGGGATAGAAAAGGAAATGGGGAAAATCCCATTCACAAAGAATGGGCTTTATAATTATTTCATTATCTCTGCATTTTTTTAATCTTCAACTTAACTTGACTGTGAGTCATATTTGTATTATCCCAACCCCCTAGGAATGACAATAATAGGGATATTCATGAACCAGGGGGAGAGTGTGTGTGAGAAAGAGAGAATTGAAATCTCTTTCTAAATGAATTAAAAATGAAACCTGTGTGATCTTATCATACTTAATAATCTTCGGAAATGGTATTTTGGTCTCAGTAGGAGGTTAACCATTTGCAGCTGATTCCAATTCCCCAGGGTCCCTTGAAGAGAGAAAAGCTGCCAATATCCTCTGTAGGACTGAGTTGGATGAATCCCACACCTCACAGTGGGAGACATCAAAAGGTCTAAGACTGGGAAAGGGGCCAGAAACAGGTTCTTCTTGTTTTTTGCCCTGCTGTGACTATGGGTTTTTGGAGATGCCCCCTTTATTGTTGCTTGTTACTCCTGTTTCATAATTAGAGATGAAACATAAACTATTTTTAAGATGATTGGATTACAAGAACATAGATTTAGCACCTGAAAAAATGTTATGCAGATCATGTAGTCCAAAGGCATTATTCTACAGAAAAAACCAAGGCCCAGAAATGCTAATCACTTACCTAAAATCATTCATGGAATAACAGAGTCAGAATCTGAACTCAGGTCATTTCTCCAAATCCATACTCATGCCTCCTCCTCTCTTTCTCTCCAGAACAACCAACAATGGTTCCATATTCTCTGAGTACTTCACAAAAGTATCAGACCTTGATTCCTTTAGAACCTGTCCAATTTAATCCCTAATATGAACAAACAATAATGTCAGTTCCAAATTCTTCTGTCTCTCCTATTTTTTTTTTCAGTAATTGACTTGAATTTTAATTTAAATGTCTCTCACTTAGCAGATTAGGTCAACGGTTTCCAGACTATGTATGAGGATAATGCATCCTTATAAACAAAACAAAAAACAGCATGTGGACCCTTCATACACATATGAAAGAAGGTATACTATTAGTATCTATTGATCAAAGAAACACAGATCAAAAAATATTGATCTATAATCTGTTCCAGGGATTCATGGACCTCAGATTAGGAAACTTTTGTTTTAGGAAAATCAAAACCTAAGTTTTCAGATAGAATAAATAGAAAATTTGGAGGAAAATTGGGTAAAATATTGTACAACAGTTCTATGGCAGGCTGGCACTATTCAGGCTGAGTATGTGTCCATTGAATATTTGCCATTTATAATGTCTACAGAATAAAGTCAGTCAGTGCCAGCATCTCAGGCAAAATGCATAAATAGTGCTTATGTTTTATGTGTGTTATATAAAATGAAATACTTTTGCACTTTATAAATCCATCCCACTCAGAATTCTCTGTGTAACATGCATTTAGAGCTTGGAGTACCTGTGCAGAAAAACTAAACATCATTTTGATCATTGGGTTTATACTGGATTATTCAAAATACTGTCCATATTTAACAGTTATATTTCCTAGCCAACTAGCTATAACTTTCACATTAATGTTGTTAGATTAATTTGTTTTATGGATAATATTGGACTTAAAGAGGACCCTTAGATCACTTTGGTTTCTTAAACCGACTAGATAATTAGAAGTGATGAATTTAATCTCTCAACCACCCCAGTGACATGTCAATAGGAAGTGGCTATAAGGTTAAGACAAGAAAGAGCATTACCTCACCCTTGTCCTCTTCCCTTCACTGACAAGTTTTCAGGACTATTCATGGTAAGAAAAAGTTGGCATATTGAATTCCCTGTTCTTTTACAGCAAAATGAGAAATTTGAAAGATAGTTCAATGTCCTTTTATTCCAAGTTACTTTGTATTTGATCCCCTTCATGTTCCTGGTACAAAACACTCCATTCCAGCAATGCTATTAAAAGCTGTGTTTTCAGGATCTTTGTTCTGAAGACCTTCAGATCCATTATATATATGCCACCTCCTTCATTCTCAACAGCTATTCCTGAGATAGACCATTATTCTCCTCCTCCTTCTGCTCATCATCAAAGAATGTGTATTGGTCATTCCCATGGGTTGGGCACTGTGGGAAAGAAAATAAAAGATACAGTGTCTTTTCATTTGTACTTTAAGGCTTGAAACAGATGACAGGGATATGGATCAAGGCATACAAATGCAAGAAAATGAGGTGACTAGCAATAATACAGAAGAGCAAGAGGCAACTTTGTGAATAAACACAATTATTAGTTTCATTTTGAGTGCTGTGCTGTGGATATATGAGTGGACCAAGTAGGTGATGGGCAGCTAGGTGGAGCAGTGGATAGAGCACCAGTCCTGTAGTGAGCAAGATGCATCTTCCTGAGTTCAAATCTGGCCTTATACATTTACTAGCTGTGTGACTCTGGGCAAGTCACTTAACCCTGTTTACCTCAGTTTCCTCCTCTCTAAAATGAACTGGAGAAGGAAATGGCAAACTACTTCAGCATCTTTGCCAAGAAAACCCCAAATGGAGTCACTAAGAGCTGGACACAACTGAAAAGACTGAACAGCAACAAGGAGGGGATAAGAGAAACGGATGCATCCTACAACTAGAGAAACAAAAGTGAACTAGTCTGGAAAATACTGAAAAAGAATCCCAAAGGACCTGTTCATCTCTAAAATTAGGTAATTCTATGAATCTTTGGAACTCAGTATTTTCTATGTATACTAGTTTCCTATCCCCTATGCTCTTATCTCCCATCAATTGCTCCTTGGGAGATTAGACTGAAAACCAGAGGAAATACCATCAGAGTTCTTCCATCTCTTCAGAATCTTTCCTATCTCTCCCTACAATTGTATAAATCTATAATTATAGGAGTCATAAGAAGAGAAAATAGAGGAAGCACCATCATTGACATAGAGGTAGGTCCATCTTGATTTAGGCTTACACTGGAACTTTATTAAGGTAATTATGTCAATGAGAGAGCTAAGACTTCAACCTAGTCTTTCCTCACCCCCAGATTCCTAGGATTTGTCCAATTCAGTAACCCAAAACAGTTGCCATTATGTGTCAGGTCTTATTGCTGAGTATTAGAAATATAGAGACAAAAGCACAAGGGTTCCTGTCCTCTGAAAGCTTCCATTCTGCTGGGAAATAACATGTACACAGATAAGTCATTTTTTAGAGGAAGGTGCAAAGTAGATTCAAATTAATTTGGAGTGAGTTTTCATTTAGCTAAGAACTGAGGTATTCAGGAAAAGACTCTTGAGCAGTGGTCCCTGAGCTAGGCCTCAAAGGGAGATAGTGATTCTAAGAGCCAGAGGTGAGAAGGATGAACATGACAGTTATGGGCCATGTATAAAGGCATGGAGGGTAGATAGAGCAGCAATAAAAGTTCTCAAAGGGGAGTAATATGCAATGTTTGGGAAGATAAGTGGTAGTGAGGTTATAGAGGGTTTGAAATACCACTCAAAAGATTTTGTATTTTATCTCAGTGACAATAGGGAGCTGCTAGGGTTTTGTGAGCAGGGGAGTGACCTGGTCAGACCCTTACTTTAGGAATGTCAATTTGTCAGCTCAATGGAGGGATGCATGGGAGAGGGAAAATGAATGGAAGGGGTGGGGGTGGGAGGTTGAAAGAGAAAAACTGAGAGGCTGTTGCAATAGCCCAGATGCTGCCAGGCTACATGGGGTGGTGTCTATAGAGCTGTATATGAGGGTTGCGGAGGTAAACCATTACATATACCCAAAAACCTTCCCATTACTTGCACCAATGAGCCAATTACAGAAAAGGAGAGGAAACATGATGTTCAGGTAGAGGAAATGAACTGCCCTTTTTGAAAGATAAAGAGCCCATTGGCTTACCTGCACCTAGTACAGGTATCCCCAGTGGGAACAACGTGCTTCAGTCTCCAGGAAAAACAAAATCCCACATGACCTAGAGATTTTTAGATTCATTAATCTTACATGACTGGCTCTCAGGCAGTTCAGAGGAACTGCTCCATATACTATATCAGAAATGATTTTTTGGTATTTTTTTCATTTTAAATTAAATACAAAAGTAAGAAAAGAAAAAAGGAAAAAACTTAAATACTAAAACTAAAATAATACAAAATAAGAAAAAAATATTGCCAGGTGCACAGCAGAATGTGAGAGAGGATTCAAAACATAAAGGTATAATTTTTTTTCATTTCAAGAAAGCCTATATAATAAATACTATGCATTGTACTGAGAGCTGTACATCTTTTCTTAGCTTCCTTATAAAGAATTTTTTTTCAAGAGAAATAAGATACAAGCAGCAAACTTAGAGTCCATTCTAAACATCCTTAAAAGTTCAACACCAGTGTCATTTAGTAGGATTCAGTAGCAACTTGTTTGCTCCTCTTTTGCAAATAGAATCAAGTCTCCCCTGCTCCCTCCAGTCTCAGTCTCAGGAAAATGCTGCTACTCTCCTATGAACACCCACACCTGTGCAAAGTATGGGGGTCCAGATTCTGAGCTTCCCCAGGTCTTCCTTTGAGACTGGTTGGCTGGCTGCAAAGGCAGCACACCTGCTGGGGAGGTGCCCAGAACAGTAGATCATCAAAAATGCAGATGCTTCTCTGGAGGACAGCCTGGCTTTGCTGAAGGATCTGTGCCAAGTATTTGCTTGGTGCATCTCTGTTTCTATTGTGATAGAAAATCTGCGTATCTAAGTGGTGAAATATAAAGGCTATTGAACGGCCCGGTACTGTAGGCAGCATGGCTGTCTACAAGCCAGTAGAATCTTTGTCACTCAATTGAAGACTGTATTGACCAACTGCAAACAGCTTGACACCTGGCTTAGAAGTTGGGCACAACATTTACTCTTTCACTAATTAAAAAAAGAAATCATTACTTAAATCATTGTCATCTTCAAGTAGTGATTTATGATTACTCACATTATACTAAAACCTTCTTCTTCTTCTTCTTCTTCTTCTTCTTCTTCTTCTTCTTCTTCTTCTTCTTCTTCTTCTCTTCCTTCTCCTCCTCCTCCTCCTCCTTCTCTCTCTCTCTCTCTCTCTCTCTCTCTCTCTCTCTTTCTCTCTCTCTCTCTACTTCATTATGATTAATGTGAAGGTGTTATCTCCCGCAGTGAGACAGTTACTTCAACATGTCATGTAAGGCCCTCGATTCTTCCATACCATAAATCCTTTAAGGAAGGGAGTGTCCACTTGATGCACTTGGGGCCTTCCTCAAGATTTTTTGGCATTGCTTATTAACAGAGTGAATGTGCTTTCTATTTATTATTCCTAGCACAAAATATATAATTGCCTGTGCCACTTCCTTCTGTGATAACACCTCTTTGTACTGACATCCTTTATGCCAATTTTGCAAATTCTTTCAGCATGGTGCACTGCACAAAGGACTAAATCTAGACTCAGAGAACCTAAGTTCAAATCTCACCTGTGTCACTTATTATATTTCTGACCTAGGGAAAGTGATTTAATCTGTTTAGTCATTGGTTTCCTCATTTGTATAGTGATGGGGTTATACTAGGTGGCCTGTAAATTCTCTTCCAATTCTCTTCAACATCTATAATCCTAGGATGCTATGCTTCAAATTACTCAAGCCCATCCTGCCTCTGCTCCATTGGCCTTTGGATAATGTATGATTAATAATAGCATAGCTATGTCATGACTACTATGAATAATAAATCCACATGTATTCAAATAGTGCTATTTGAAATTATAATTATATAAAATATGACAATTAGCTCCAACTCAGTGGAAATATTCAGTGCAAATTCACATAATATGACCAATTCCCAGTGTTCATACTAATTGGGATCTAGCTATGATAATTGCTAGTATTTATATAGTGACTTAACATTTGTATTTGTTGTTCAGTCATTTCAGTCATATCTAACTCTTTGTGACTCTGTTTGGGGTTTTCTTGGTAAAGATACTAGAGTGTTTTGCCATTTATTCTCCATCTCATTTGACAGATGAGGAAATTGAGGCAACCAGGGTTGGGTGACTAGCCCAGAGTCACACAGCTAGTAAGTGTGTGAGGCCAAATTTGAACTCAGGTCTTCCTGACTCCAGGCCTGGTGTTTTATCCTCTGTGCCACCAAGATGTTCATTAAGGTTTATATAGTGCTTTACAAGTATTATCTCAGATCATACTCTAAAAAACCTTCTGCAGCAGGTGCTATTATTATCCCTGTTTTACAGATGAGGAAATTGGGGAAAATCGGGGAAAATTGAGGAAAATAGAAATTAATGATTTGCCTCAGGTCACACAACCAGTGGATATCTGAGACTGGATTTGAACTCATTATCCTGCTTCTAGATCCAGTGTTCTATTCATCACGGTGCCACCTACATGCTAGCATACAATTATATATATATATATATATATATATATATATATATATATAATAGAACTTTACAACATATATCAAGCAACTTTAATTCTTTAGAGACTATAAGTAGAACTGGGAGAATATTGGTGTTAGCAAGATTGATCTTTATTGCAGACAGAAGCACTACATCATTTCTCAAATGCAATCCAAGCTGTTCTCATACTTCTATTGAATTCTGGGTCCAGTCCATTGTCCATCTGTAGAGTCTTTCTAAAATGTATGTACTGATGGACCATCTCTATTGGAGTCGCATCCAACTGCACATCATCGTTTCCACAATAGGCACTCATACCATTTTAGTCCCATAATATTGACACCACTTTCCCTCTGCCAATCTCCTATTTATGAACAGAGATTTTTCTGATCTCAATCTTTCTGAGAGCAGATTGAAACCCATGTGACCCCCAGGAGCAGATGAAAAATTTCTTAGCAGTGCCTCTGAAGACTTGCTAAGAGCATTTTAAGTTCTCTATATAGCAGTTAAACTTTCCTTTCTTTTTCTTCTTTATAACCAATCTTCCCACTAATTTACCTTCTTTTCTCAGGATTTAAGTGTCTTCCTGCTGGATGGGGGTGGGAGTGGGAATAAGGTGGCAGAAATTAAGCAGACAGGAAAAAAAATCCTTTTCAAAATGATAACGTGAATGATGCAGAATAGATGAAAGCATAGACTATTTGGCGTTTGTGTTGTTGTTATTGGGCAGCTGGGTGGCACAGTGGAGAGAGCACTGGGTTTGGTGTCAGGAAAACTCTTCTTTAAATCCAGCCTCAGACCCTGGACAGGTCACTCATCTCTGGTTGCTACAGGTTCCTCATCTGTAAAATTATCTGGAGAAGGAAATGACAAAGCACTCCAGTATCTCTGCCAAGAAAACCCCAAATGAGTCATGAAAAGTTAGACACAACTAAAATGACTGAACAACAAAAGGTGAATAAATTTGGCATTTGTACAGATATAATTTTGTCTTTATGCCCTTTCATCTTTTTTTCTCTTGGTCTAGGTTATCTGTTTTAAGCTATAATGCCCTTTTAGATGCTAGACATTTTTTAATAACAAAGAAGTAGTAACTTCTTGAACCAATCAATCAATAGACAGTACTAGGTACATAGTAATTGTCCAATATCTGTCTCTTCCAAATGGCTCTTACTTATAGACAATGGATCAAATAGCACTGGGTGTATTGGATAACAACAGTAATAGCTTATAATTATATTTATGGATATCAAGTACTCTAGCATCCATTATCTCATTTGAGCCTCACCATAGCTTTAGGAAAAAGAAGTGAACATATCATTATCCCTCTTTTACATTTGAGGACACTCTGTTTCAAGGAAGCTAAATGATTTGCCCCACCTCAACACAGTTTAGTAAGCTGTATAACGAGGATTCAGAAGTAGGTCATCAGGGTCTCTACTATGTTGTTTTTTCATTCTTCATTCAGCTGTGTCTGATTCTTTGTGATCACATTCAGGGTTTTCTTAGCAAAAATACTGGAGTGGTTTTCCATTTCCTTCTCCAAATCCTTTTGTGGATGAGAAAACTGAGGTAACCAGGTCAAGGTCACATGGCTAGTAAGTGTCTGAGGCCAGATTTGAACTCAGGAAGATGTGTCTTCCTAACTCCAGGCCTGACGCTATCTACTGTGTGACCTAGCTGCTGTGGGTCTCTACTGTACCTCACTATGACTACAGTATAATAAAAATGACGATGTCAATATCTTTTATTTTAGTGATTTAGAACTTGCTGGAGGAAGTGTCCTCTGAAGCTAAGGGTGTACCCTATTTAACACTAAGTATGTATCTTATTTCCATAGACTTCCTATTTCTTGGTTACCCATCCTGGAAGAGCAAACCCATGGTAGAAAGAACACTAATTATGACCTGAATTCTAACCCCAATTCTCTTTCTTATTGGTTGTATGATAATTGGGAAAATCCCTATTAGCCCTCTAGGTCTCAGTTCCCTTACTGGAAAGTGAGAGTTTGGGAACAGATGTCAGAAGGAGCAATGGAAGAAGTGTGTGACCTTCAGAATGTTTCTTAAAAATCCTGTGTAAAATGAAGTAGGTAGTCTATATGACCTCTCGGATTCCTTCCATCTCTAAAATCTTTGCTCCTCCCTGACTTGTCTCTAATATTGAATCTTTCTTGTGACAATATCATTTAACCTAGGGCATCCCTTCCTTAAGTGTAGTTTGGCTTATGATTTCAGTGTTTTGTTCTTTGAGGGTTAAGAGCTTTTTTGCTAAAGTTCCTATGATCACAGATCTGGTATTTTAGAGGGTAATGCCCCGGATTAACTAAAGTGATATTACTGTTATCACTAAAATCAGACTGATGACACATAGGCATTTGGAGTTTAGAGTTTTACTGGAACATCTAGAGGTATGATCCAAAGAAGGCCCTGGCTAGGACTTTCCCCTCTCCCATCTTCAATTACTTCTGTTCCTAAATGCTACCTGTTTCTGGACCTCTAGTAGTACAAACATCCTGTGCATAGTCCTGTTTGAATCATCATGTACTCTTATCAGTTCTGGTAACCACCAAAGAATTAAATCCTTCCTCAAATGAAGTGGGCCATACTTTGTGGGATATATATTCTCTGAAAAGCTGTACATAATTTGATTTAATTAATTAATTTTTAGTTTTCAATATTCACTTTTATAAGAGTTTGAATTCCAAATTGTTTTCTCCCTCTCTCTTTCCCATCCCCCTTCCACAAGAAGGCAAGAAAATTGATACAGACTACACATGGACAATTACACATTTCCACATTGGTCATGTTGTGAAAAAAGAATAAGAACAAAAGGGAAAACCCATGAGAAAGAAAAAAAAGTGAAAATAGTATGCTTCTATCTGCCTTCAGACTCCAAAGTTCTTTCTCTGGATGTGGAAACCATTTTCTTAGATCATTGTATTGCTGTGAAGGGCCAAGTCTATCAAAGTTGTTCATCACACAATGCTGCTTTTACCATATACAATGTTCTCTTGGTTCTGCTCACTTTACTCGGCATCAGTTCATGAAAGTCTTTCGAGGATTTTCTGAAATCTACCTGCTTATCATGTATTATAGCACAATAATATTCCATTACATTCAAATACTACAACTTGTTCAACCCTTCCCCAAGTGATGGGCATCCCCTCAGTTTCTAATTCTTGGCCACTACAAAAAGAGCTGCTATAAATTTGTACATGTAGGTCCTTTTCCTGTATTTATGATCTCTTTGGGATAAAGATCTAGAAGTGGTGTTGCTGGGTCAAAGGGTATGCACAGTTTTATAGTCCTTTGTGCATAGTTCCAAATTGTTCCCCAGAATGATTGGGTCAGTTCACAACTCCACCAACAATGCATTAGTGTTGCAATTTTCCCACATGTTCCCCAACATTTATAACTTCCCTTTTCTGTCATATTTGCCGATCTGATAAATGTGATGTGATACACTTCAGAGTTGTTTTAATTTGCATTTTTCTAATCTATAATGATTTAGAGCATTTTTCATATTATTATAGATAGCTTTAATGTCTTCATCTGAAAACTGACTGTTCATATCCTTTGAACATTTAGCAATAAATGTATTTTTCTTAAAGGCTGATCCAGATATTTAAAATGTACTAGAGGAGACAGGTATTTTAAAAAAATATTGTGGTGACTTTTGAAAATTCAAAGAAATATGTAAAATATGAGTATCAACCCTCCATTTAATTGTTTGGTCAGTGTGGATTTTCTGTATTTGGGGCATTTTTCTTTATGAAGCAGGACATACCCATAATGGATTATACATATCCTTTTCCCTCCCCCATGCCAAAAGGAAACTTCCATCTGGTTGTGATAGTTTCCTTTGGGGAAAGGGAAGTGGAGCATAACAGCAAGCACCCTAGCACACCCAAGATGGCCTGCTAAGACAGATTCTTTGATATGCTTTTCTTACAGGAAAGGCAACTTTTAAAGGGGTCGAGAATCTACTTTAATTACATTCACTAGTTCAGAACAAAGGTCTGCACTCTGAATGTGGAAAAAATACAAAAAGAGAAAATACACAGAACAACAAACAGGGCTCCAGCTGTCTGAGTAAAGTAACATTGCTATACATTTTATATGCATCACCAGATCCAGGGAGCGCAGACACCTAAGTAGTCTGGGGGCTCTGAACATACGGTTACTCAGGGTGTTGACTAGGAAATAAAAAAGATCCTTCTCATGAGCAAACCCCTAAAGTAAAATACTAACCTCCCCAGAATATATAACAAAGACTTAGCATCTTATTGGCTGAATGCCAAGGAGTTGGAAAATCTTTATGCCCCAGCACTTAATTGGAAACTGCCCATAACCCAGTGCCTGATAAGCTCTGGGCCAGGACTCTATGTGCCTAGTAGTGGGTAGGGAAGATCTTCAAATTCCCTTAACATTTCAGGGAGTAACAGGAGAATGTGATCAGTCAAGGAATCAGAAGAGGGGAAAAGCCTTTGTATTGGCTATGGGGTCTATCTATTTTCATGATGAAGGGAGAAATTAGTAGAGACTTTGGGAAAGAACTTTCTAAGGATAGAGGGCATGGGCAAAGTCATAATCTAAGTGAGTACAAGGAATTCCGTTCTGAGTTAAGACAAATGTTACAGGCTCCTCCAATTCCACTGGAAGTGGAAAAGAAAATTCATAACACTGTATTAAAGCCAGAAAAGTCAGTCAAGAAGAAGTCATTGTATGAGATGAGAGTACTCAGAGACCAAAAGGAAGGGTACAATCCAAGAATTATAGGACATGCCTTTAACAGGAGCCTAAGGCTAGCAAGATCTTTTCAGCTCAGGAATTTTGAACTTCATTGAGCTAAGATGATCTCATGTACCAAAAAAAAAAAAAAGCCAGAATCAGTATACTGAGCCCCCAGGAGTGGGATAGATTGCCTAAGGAGAGAGGAACTGGCAAAGATGGAAAATGGAGTAAGTCAATCAGTAGTGAGATCAGTCCCATGAACAGGTCTTTATACCATTAGTCTAGGCAAGCTAGGGAGGCCCAGTCTTTTCAAAAAGAAGAACAATACTACATATTTCAGCTGGAGCTCTTCTTTAGAAAATCTATCTGCATTTCATATGACCTTTTGTTTTAGGATGTGGTAGCCCTGAAGTATTTTTCCCAAGTCCTCTGTTTCAGAGTTCCATATTCTACAGCAGTGACATTTTCTTCCTAGATTGCTATTGTCTCCAGAACTGAGCACCTGCCATGAGGCACAACAACATACTTGGGATATGCATCCAAATGTCCTGGAGTAGATATATTAGGGGTTATCAGAACATATTGCTGGAAAACAAAAAAATTAATCAAAATGTCCCATTTTAGCATTGCTAGCAGCAGCGGGACACAGCAGCTCTGCAGAACTGATTAGCTCCTTATTAAATAAGAACAGTGGTGACAGAGCTTTAAAATATCAAATTAGCCCAACACAGCTCCCAGCAAAATAGAAAAATGCAAGTGCGAATTTAGCTGCAATCACAGCATTGTTCAGTCCATGAAAGGTGCTGATACTCCAGAGGCTCTTGTCTCTAAATGTCTCTAATTTCAAATTTCCCCTGCTTGTGAACATTGAAGATGCTTTCTCTGAACTTGCTTTCTTGCTACTTCTACTTTTCTCCTTTGGAATAAACTCAGTCATCTCAGGGGTAGCAGACAAGTTTATAGATCAATGTGATCAGAGACCCTCCAGAGCCTAGACCTGAATTTCTTCTTGAACTGCCTCTGTTTGGAAGACCCACTCAATGATGGACAGGCTCCAATGTAGATATGCCTTGCAATCAATTCCAACTAGTTGAAAGACTCATCAAATTCTATTATTTCTCCCCTTGTTTAAATTCTCCCTATTCATTCTAATTAGATCCCGACTGATCACTAGCAATTCACTTCAAGTCAATACAATTCAGTAAATACTGATGAATTACTTGCAGTGAGTGCCATATTATGCTAGATCTGAAGTTTAGGTAATATGTGGTCCTTGGCTTCATAAAGCTTATAATGATGTAGTTGAAGAAAAAAATAGACCTGAGTCAAATGACCTTGCTAGCTATGTAACCTTGGGCAAGTCATCAACCTCTTTGAGTCTCAGTTCCTCATTTGTAAAATGATGGGGTTGCATTAGATGACATCTAAGATTCCTTTCAGCTCTAAATGGTCTCAGGACATAAGACACATACATGAAAAATGCAATAATATGCAAAAAGTACTTGATAATCATGGTCCGGTGCCTAGGAGGTGGGGACAGGTAAAACAGTTACTGACCATTTGGGAAAGCTGATATAGAAGTTTAAAACAATGGGATTCATGTGAAAAAATACATGTAGAACTTTCCTATCTTAATGATGTTGGGCAATGGTGGTGCCAACTGAAAGGTTTAATTTTTCCACATGTCCAAATTCTAAGAAGGGATTTCTGAAGGTAATAGCTAGGGGAGTGCTGTAAATGTTTAATAACCAATTCTCCTCGGTGGAAAATGTGCATAGGACAAACTTTTAAATTTTACCTGCATCATTAGTATTTTCCCTATCTGTTTCTTAAATCTAGACAATAAAAAAAAAAAACAAAAATTGAGCCCAGATTTTTAGCCTTTTTGCATTTCCATCATGTAAATTCTCTCACTGAAAATTAAATGATTGGCTCTCGTGAGTTAGGGTGAGCTAGTTCTAACACTCTGATAGCATTCTCCAAAGGCCATTTCTATGAAACTTAGCAACATATATCAGTGTAGCTTAAACTCCATCACAATCTCAGTATGATAAGTGACACTTTCAAATGTGTTGAACATAGTAGTGTATTTAGTGCTGTCTGAGTATGGAAAGGCTAGTGGTAAAAGAATCAAAAGAGGAGACAAGATAATTTTTGCCCCTATTAGGAAGGCCACTGGTAACAAAGAAATTGTCCAGAAGAGGGCAACTAGGATCATGATTATTAGAAAACTTCATCTAGTATTAGAAAGAGCAGTACTCATGATCATGGGGAAGAGAAGACAGTGAGGTGTGGAGATATTGTGATAAGAAGTAGTTGAAGCATTCTCATGTTTGAGTAGACTTAGACTTCTCCTGGATGACTGAACAAAAAGAACAAGAAACAATTAATGTGAGTTACAGAGTCAGATTTTGTCAGAGGTTAAAAAAGTCTTTCTAATAATTAAAGTTATCCAAGGTATATCATGAGCTGCTTTAGGATGTAATAGGGTCCCTCCCTCCCTCCCTTGAGCTCTTCAAGGAAAAGTTAGTTTGCTATTTCTTGGGAAATTTGTAGATGGGATTTTTGTTCACAGTGCAGGTTAGATTATTTGACCTCCGAGTTCCCTACCTGCTCTGTGCTTCCTTGAGTCTGTTATTCCTTAAAGCATACATGTCTTTGTATGGGTCATCTCTCTGTATCCAACTTCCCTTCCTCACTAACACTGAGATAGTTAAAAGGGTACATTAAACCGCTGCATGAAATAGATTCATTGTGAGTATGACTTGGTAGGGATATGGTGAGCTAAGACTGTTTATACATTCCATTATCTCTTCCAGCTCTCCTCTATGACTAATTGACATGACCTTGAGTGTATCTGCTCTTGAATATCCTTGACATCCATCTGCTATGAAGATGAATTAGTTATTTAGGTAGCAATCAGCTTTCCTGGTTTAGCCAAAGTGCATCCATTCCTCTTCAGTCCTATTAAGCAGTGGATGAACTTTCATGCTAATGCACAATACAATCACTACTGTTCTGCAGATGTCACACACCTAAATATTTGGTATTCACTAATGAAAAACTTCTTTTAAAAAAAAAGAGAGAGAAAGAAACTGTGGGGAGGGGGCAGGAGAGAGGGGAAAAAAGTCAATAAAATACTAAGTATCCAATTAAGAGTTTAGGTAGCTGTCAACTTTTATTAGCTCCAACTCTGACTTATATTGCTAAGGTCAGCAAGTGGTCAGTGAGGAAGAATCTAGATAGGGGGTGTGTCTTGTACAGTGAGAGCAACAAGCATTCTTAATGGATGAGGAGAGGAAATTGGTGCTAATGGTGGAAATAATCACAATTTATTATTGGGGAAGGACAGGCTTGTCCTGTTTAGTATCCTACTCAGTGGCACAGCTGGTGTAGGGATAATCACTCAATATATCATAAGACCAGCACATACCTTTATATCCCTTGAGGCTACACTTCCTCCCACCAAAATAAACAAGTTATGGGGACAAAAAAATAAATTCTGCTCTATGTCAGATTCCAAAAGAGACATAATCTGATAAAGTGAATTTGCCTTTAGTGATTAAAGAATGGGTGGAAAGCTTGATTTCTATACCAAATATATGTAATTGCTCGTGAGAGGTGCTAAGTTGCTTTTTCCCTTATTTATTTTTCATCACGACTGATTGCTATGACTTTTAGGATTTCATTTATTTATTTTTCTCTCATTCAAGAATTACTTCCATTTGCAAGGATCATTTGGTATTGTAATGGGGCCAAATAGAGATAATGATATTTTAGCTGATTAATTCAGGTTTTCCCCATTTTAAAGTAATGATATCTCACACTTATACAATACTTTAAGGCTTTTCTATGTATTTTCTCATTTTTTTTCAGCACAAAACCCTTTGACGGCCATGCAAAGATTATTGTACTCATTTTCCAGGTGAAATAATTGAAGCTTCTGCTGGTTAAATGACTTGCCCATGGTCACACAACTGATAAGTGGTGGAGCTCCAACTAGAATACCAGTCTTTCAACTCCAATTCTAGCATCCTAAAAAGGGTTGGCTCAATAAAGAGACCTGTCAGAAAAGTGAGACCAAGAGAATGTCATGTTTGTCTCAACATCACAAAAAGGATAATCTCATAGGTGGGATTTAGGCTCTTAGATCTGAATTGTTTTCCTGCAACTCTTTTCTATTAATTAACAAACTTGTCCTTCTCTAGGGAGTTAGCTTCTGCCTTCCCTTGATACTTAACTAAGGGGCTTCTGAGAAGACTGCTGCACATTTTGGTGGTCATTCCACTCTGATTAACAAGTCTTGTGTCTCATATATGTTTAAGATATGTACTTAACATGGGGCAGAAGCATTCATGGCTTAAATATTTAATGCTTTGACAACAAGGTTGAGAGAAATGCTGAGACTAGATGAATGAATGCAGATAATCACACACAGTCAACCACATCAAAGACTATGCTCTCTTTGTGAAGCTATAAATAGAAAACCTGACTGGGCTACCATTTTCTCATGTTCAAGTTGTTAGAATTATCTCGTGTGTGTGTGTGTGTGTGTGTGTGTGTGTGTGTGTGTGTGTGTAGAGGTCAGATTTCAGCTCTAATGTCTCTAGTCAACAGACAGAATCCTTACCCTACAGGCTCATAATTGAATAAGAATTTCTCTAGGAGTGAATTAAAAAAGAAAAAATTTGAAGTTATAGATCAGACAGAAGATCTATAGGATGATAGGAGAAAGAAAACAGAAGACTATGTGCTCAGTGGTAGGACTGAGTTTGCTTTTCAGTCAATACACGGAGATCAAAATCCTACCAAAATTTCTGAGACATTTGATTAAGCATTTAATGATATCTTGATAATCCCAAGGGCATAACTCAAAGAAGGCACATTCCTTTCATTGTGTTATTCACCACTTATACATGCAAACATTATTTCTGCAGACTTTTCTTTGACTCCCCAGTGCCTATCATATGACCTGGCACACAGAAGATGCTTAATAAATGCTTGCTGATTTTTCAACATGAATAATAACCATTTCTAAAGCAATTGTTTCATTTTGGTACTGTTCAGTAGTAAGTATGTGGCCGTGTTTCAGGGTTAGGAATGAAGCATTTCCTCTTTTCAATAGCTAGAGACATAGACTCCCATGAGCTTATGGGGATGGCTTAGAGAAAAGAACAGGTCTGCCATTCACTTGGTTTCTTTGTATCTTGCATATTCCCTCTAATGGCTCAGTGGTTAGTCTATGGGCTGCCTCTTTTTGAGCAGATGGTTTCCCTGAAGCTTCCTATCCCATGGATTATGCTCCTGCCACGTGCCTTGGAGACTGGACAGTATGACTGCAATGGACTGCAAAGGATTTGGGAGCTTTCTGAGCCCTGCTTTCAAGACAGACATTCTGAATATACTTTCAAGCTGCAGCTAAATCAGCCACCGATTCATTTGTCAGAGAAAATACATGGGGCTTTCAGTGCATAAGCTGCTGAGATAAAATGCCCAAAGATGATATAGGAAAAAAAGGAACAGACTGGAGAATCCATTATCAAATTAGCAGTGCCCTTTTAAACAGTCAAAGGAGCCTGTGGCATGTGGTAGTGAGTTATAAGTGTTGGCAAAAAGGGAATTCAAAAGATTGTCAATTGTAATTAAGAAGGGGGGGAGGGCAAAGAGAAGCTGGGAAATTAAGTGCGTCCCAATTCAAGAAACCAATGATCATGATGGCTCTTCTTTATATTTATGTCTATGGAGGAAAGTGGCAGAAATGCTAATTTTGCCATTTTGAAATTTACTTAAAACTGAAACCAATCGAGCAAAAGAAAAAACCCACAAGTTCAGCCCAGCCTTATGGTTTGGATAATGTCCATTGTGTGGTTCATTAGTTCTACAGGTCATTTATTATCCTCTCAAGTCCCTTGACAGTTTCAGGTAAGAGAAAGAGGCAAAAGATCTGCAGGAGGGTCTGAAAGAACCCTCCTATTCCCATTGACCTTGCCATCTAAAAGGGGCAATTTAGACTGATGGAAAGGAACACATAAATATGCATACAGTTTTATTAAAGCATAGCTTTAGAGCTGGAAGGGACTTCAGAGAGTCACATAATACAGTCCTCTTTTGACAAATATGGAAACTGAGACTTAGAGAAATAAAGTGACTAGTCTGAAGTCATATGTGCACATACACGTGTGTGTGTGTGTGTGTGTGTGTGATTACTGTCAGGCAGAGAAGGGATAAGAACCCATGTCTTCTGGCTCTAAATCTGGCATTTTCCACCATATTACCTTAACTGAGAGGTATCATTCTGTTGTACCATTGAGAGGCATCATAGTGTCACAGATTGGAAGCTGAACTTGGAGACAGGAAGAGTTAGGTTTAAATCTTGCATCGACTCTGTGTACCTGGGCAAAGTTCAATTCAACCTCTCTGTGCTTCAGTTTCCTCATCTGTAAAATGGTCTCAGTTTTAAATTTATGAATCTATCAATCCATTCAATTTGGAAAACATTTAGCAAACAACTACTATGTGTAAGACAAATGTGAGGTGCCAGGAGATGAAAATAGGAATGGTAGGATCTCCAGGAATTTAGCACTTCAACACAGTAGGTGCTTAATAAATGCCTGTGAAGCTGGTTGGGGGAAGATATAGTGAAAATGTAATATTCCAAAAGACAAAGGAATATACATATAAAGGAGAGGTCAAAGCAAAATTCTATAAGAGATGTATGAAAAAACAGGTCATTTTCATGTTGAAGGGTCCGATGAATGAGGATGCACCTCAGGGATGACCTTTGAAAGAAGTGAGGGGGAAAGCACCAAGATAGAGGCATAGAAACAGGAAGACACCCTGAGCTCCACCCCTAACCACCTCAACTTTCTATAAAAACTGACTCTAAACAGATTTTAGGGCTACATAACGCACAAATTGACAGAGAGAAACAAACCTGCCTCTGAAGAGAGACTGGCAGACTGGGAGGAAGGGTCAATCACAGCATGCTGGGAGGATAGCCCAAGCCCATGTAAGTCCGTGGTTTTAGCCCCAGGGTGGCCCGACCAGCCATGGCTAGAGGGCCTTGGGGAGAGTGGATCACCAGCAGCTGTGGCGGATTCCAGAATTATCAACCCATAAATTGCCAAAGACAAAGTGAGAGGTCAGTGGACTTTGGGAACAGGGGATCTGGGAGTGTGGTCTGGCCTTAGCCCCCGGGAGGAAGAAGGGGCTGAGGCACAGACTACTTCAGAACTCCTGGCCTGCAGATTTTAGGGGGACCAAGAGACTAGTTTGAGGGGTAATCAGTCTTGCTTTAACCTGATTGGATCTGGATTGCTATCTAGGTTGGAGGTCCTGGGATACATAACCAGTGTGCCAGAGGCAGTGGAGGTTTATGAGAGGGCACCCAACTAATAGCTCCAGCAGCTGAGAAAACTCCAGTGATTTGGGACAAACCTCCCCTTGTTTGTAGTAGAGCTCTACTGTGGCAGCAAAGCTCAAAAGTCAAGTAATTGAGTGGTAACATGAGCAAGCAAAGAAAGCAAAAGAAGATCAGAAATCCAACTTTGGACTCTTTTTTGGGTACAAAAAGGATCAAAACATGGAACAGGGGGAAGACAATGAAGTTAGAACTGCACCAAAAGCTACCAAGAAAAATATAAGTTGGTTGCAGGCCATAGAGGAGCTTAAGAAGGATTTTGAAAACCAAATAAGAGAAGTGGAGCAAAAATTGGGAAGAGAAATGAGCATAATGCAAGAAATTCATGAAAAGAGAGCCAACAACCTGACTGAGGAAAATAACACCTTAAAAAATAGACTATCTCAAATGGAAAAGAGGCTCAAAAAGCCAATGAGGAGAAAAAGCTTAAAAAGCTGAATTTTCCAGATGGAAAAAGAATCTCAAAAGCTCACTGAGGAGAATTCCGTCAGAATGAGACTGGAGCAAATGGAAGCTAGGAACTTTATGAGAAATCGAGATACTATTAAACAGATCCAAAAGAATGAAAAAATGGAAGGCAATGTGAAATTTCTCATTGAAAAAACTACTGACCTGGAAAATAGATCCAGGAGAGATAATTTAAAAATTATTGGATTACCTGAAAGCCATGATCAAAAAAAAGACCCTAGAAATCATCTTTCAAGAAATTCTCAAGTAAAGTTGCCCTGATGTTTTAGAACCAGAGGGCAAAATAGAGGTTGAAAGAATCCATTGATTACCTCTTGAAAAAGATCCCCAAAAGAAAACTCCTAGGAATATTATAGCTGGGTTCCAGAGTTCCCAGAACAAGGAGAAAATATTACAAGCAGTCAGGAAGAAATAATTGGAATATTGTGGAAACACAATCAGGAAAACACAGGATCTGGCAGCTTATACACTGAGGGATCAAAGGGCTTGGAATTCCCAAAGTCAAAGGAGCTGGTATTAAAACCAAGAATCACCTACCCAGCAAAACTGAGTCCCATGTTTCAGGGGAAAATATGGTTATTCAGTGGAATAGAGGACTTTCAAGACTTCTTGATGAAAAAAAAAAAACAGAATTGAATAGAAAATTTGACATTTAGATACAAAAAACAAGAAAAGCATGAGGTGGTGAACAGGGAAAAAAATCATAATGAACTTATGAAAGTTGAACTATTTACATTCTTACATGGAAAAATAATTGTAACTTATGAAACTTTTCTCAGTGTAAGAATAGTTGAAAGGAATATAAATGCGTGTGCATACACACACACACACACACACACACACATATATATACATACATATGTCTATATAGGAATGTATATGGGTATATGAATGCATATGTGAGTGTTTGTATATATGTGTACAGGTATATATGGACAGGTGGGTGATGAATAGGAAGGGATGATACTTATAAGATGAAATTGAGAGGTGAGAGAGGAATATAATGAGAGGAGATGGGTAGAGACAGAATGGGGTAAATTATCCCATATAGAAGAGGCAAAGGAAAACTGTTACAATGGCGGGGAAGATCAGGAAGGCAAAGGGGAATGGGTCAACCTTAGTCTCTTGAATTTGGCTTAGGGAGGGAATGACAGATACACTAAATAGGGTATCTCAACCTACAGATGAGTAGGGGGGAAAGCAATGAGAGGGGGTATAATGGAAGGGATGGCAGGCTTGGGGGGAGGGAAGTTGAAAGCACACACTTTTAAAAGGGGGCAGGCCCAAAGTATTGAATAGAACAATAGTTAATCTTTTACAATATATCCCCTGTGGAAATGTTTTGCATAGCTATACATGTACAACCTATATTGAACTGCATATCTTCCCAGTAAAGGTGGGTGATGAGGGAGGAAGGGAAAGAATCTGGAATCCAAAGTTTTAAAATCAAATATTTTATATATATATATAAATGTGTGTGTGTGTGTGTGTGTGTGTGTGTGTGTGTGTGTGTGTGTGGATAGATAGATAGATAGATAGATAGATAGATAGATAGATAGACAGATTATTTTTTTACATGAAACTGGGAAATAAGATATATAGGCACTAGGTATAGAGATACATCTTGCCCTGATGGAAATTTGGAGGGGGGATAAGGCAGGATATAGGAGAGAGCAGATTGGGGGATGTGGTATACAGTGGCATCACTGTTTTGGGGTGGTGGGTAGGGGAAAGATGGGGAGAAAATTTGTAACTCAAAATCTTGTGTAAAAGAATGATGTAAAAGAAAAATAAACATAAACTTAAAAAAAGAAAGAAGTGAGGGGCACTGACAGATGTAGGTATGGGATCACCCCATTCTAGGAATGATCTGACAGAGCCAAAAGTGTACGAGGACATTGAAATGAAGTCTAGTTTGACTAAAATTAGAGTAGCCAATAGAAAGGGAATAATCTGAAAAGAAAATAGGAAAGTATGTTGGAATCAGATTATCAAGAGCCTTAAATATTGGGACAGGGGTTTGTAATTTATTACATAGACAAAGACATATACACTTTATAAAAAGAGGGGTGAGGGGAGGTTAGGTGGCGCAGTGGGTAGAGCGCTGACCCTGGAGTCAGAAGGACCTGAGTTCGGATCTGGCCTCAGAGACTTAACACACAAACAAAAAAACCTAGCCGTGTAACCTTGGGCAAGTTACTTAACCCCAATTGTCCTCCAAAAAAAAGCAAAAAAAAAAAAGAGGGGTGACATTACCAGGGCAGGGCATATAATTATTTTTAAATGAGTTTTTAACCAAGTCATTGGGGAATCAAATTCTGTGAAGCTAGTTCAAAGCTTGAGGACATTCTACTCTAAAAAGATTAGAATGTTTAGCCCTTCCCCACAACATGTTCCATTGATCCTTAACACATGGGATCTGGAGTGGAAGGGAAGAGGGGCTTGAAGAAGAAGAGCAAGACAGGAGGAGCGGGTAGATGAATAATGAACCAACCCCTGAGCATCTATTAAGTATTTACTATATGCTAGATAATTTGCTAGATACAAATACAAACACACAAAAAAATGAAATGATCTCTACTTTTAAGGAACTTACCTTCTAAAGCAGGGAGTAGAAAAGCATTTAGAAACACATACAGAATAAATAGAAAGCGAATAAGCAAAAGTAAAAAGTAAATACAAAGTAGATAAAGGTATGTGAGTTTTGGAGAAAGGACATTAGCAATTGGTGAGGTGTGGGGGGTGCAGATCAGAAAAAGATCTTGGTAATAAGTGTTGCTTCAGTTACATCTTAAAGGAAGTGGGTCATTGTATGAAGCAGAGGTGAGGAAGAAGTGCATTCCAGAAAAGGGGAATGGCTTCTACAAAGGTCTGAAAGTAGGAGATAGAATATTGTGAGCGAGGAGGAGAATGAAGGCTAGTTTGGTTAGAACACAGAGTATCAGTGAGTATAGTATTTATTGTATATAGTATAGTAAAAAACAGTCTGAACACAGACTATATAATGAGTCTGGAATGATAGTTTGGTGACAGGTTATGAAGGACTTTAAAAGCTAAACAGAGGAGCTCATAATTCATTCATAATGGGGAAAGCAGGCAGAAGAGGCTTACTAGAAGTTAAGAGGTAGGCTTTGAATAGATGTGTGTAAACTGAGTAAAAAACAAAACAGGAACAATGCTCTCCTAGCTTCTTTTAGTCATTCATTCACGCATTTGGCTGAGCTGAACATGCAACCATCCTTCCTTAGGTTCTGGTCATGGTTGGATGGGTCCTGCTGGAATTCTGTGGCTGGAAGAATTTTCTGATGTCCATGGAGGGGATGAGAGGCCAGGGTAGATCTTGCCAGGAAGCAAACAGCAAGGATCTAATTAAAGCAAGAACACATCATATGGTACAGACATCCGTGTAAACCGAACTCTTGGCAAGAGTGGCAGGAATAGAGGAAATAAATAATCATCAAAAAGGAAACAGCTGCCTTCAGCCAAACATAGAACAATCTGTCTGATTCTCCATGCTCTGCAGATCTACCACCTAAAGCTAGATCCTTCCAAGATACAGTTGCCAGGTCCTACTCCATACTTATAGTCAGTTGTTTCTAATGGATGCTCCTGTGTGTACTCCAGGCTTTGGCACTTGACAGAGTACTTTTTTATGGATATTATCCTGGTGACAGTCCAAGGAGTAGGAGGCCAACTTAATGCATTTTAATACAGAAGGCAGAACTGTTCCCAACCTTCTCTGCCTGGGAGCATTGCAGCCTGGGTCAGCTTCTTGACAGAGTGCTGTGGACTCACAAATGTAATCCTGGTTAGTTGTGTATGACATATTGAGACAGTGGATTTGAGATCAGAGGGTCTGAGTTCAAATCCAAGCTCTTATACTCAATATCTGTGCAACCCTGAGTAAGACATTTAAACTCTGTCATCCTTGGTTCTCTCCTCTGAACATGAGGAAATGATCCTAGATAACCTCTATAGTCACTCCCAACTATGGAATCCATAAGCCTATCATTTTCTCCTCTTGGAATTTCTGACCCATATGAGAAACAGATATCTGTTAGATGGATACAGATGGCAGTATCAGTATAAACCCAATAGAGTTAAGGAGGTAAACTACAATAAAACAAAATTAGAACATCAGCTAGTGCACCTGGATATTAGTATGTGAGCCTAACTACTGTTCCATTAGAGGCCTTGTTAAGGAATCATCACCATTCTAGGTGCTACATGAATAAAAGTAGTTAGAAGACAACAGCCAATCAAGTGGGCAATCCTTCTGTGACTTTTTAAGTTTTTCATTCTCTGGCTCCCTGCATTTAGACATTGGCTGGATTTCTTAGTGGTGATCTTGGCATTAACTCATGACAATTTTGCCACAACTCCCTATGATTCTACTGGTAGAAGCCTCAGGAAGAAAAATCTGGCAAGGAACTAGACCTAGGCTTTGAACACTCTTCACAGAAGCTATCCACTAGAAAAAGTCTTGATTGGATGATGAAAAAGGGACTTGAGGGTAGAGTTGAAATGAAATTTGAAAATTACACCATACTTCCAACAAAATTTGAAAATTATTCCTTATGAGTAATTGTCCTCTAAAGTCTCTGAGCCTTCCCTGAAACACTCATGCTTTGACATCATATAACAAAAATCCTAAGGGACATGGAGAAATAAGTCTCTGACATCAGAACACTTACATTCATTTAAAAACCATATCAAAAAGTATTTCTTCCTCAGGCCGCAATTTATTTTCTGTAATGCCAATTTTGGATCTGCCTAGAAGTCACAAAGGATTATTCCCTGTAGATATCAGTCTCATGTGGTACTGTGGCCAAAAAAAGACCAAAATAGGGGCGGCTAGGTGGCGCAGTGAATAGAGAGCTGGCCCTGGAGTCAGAAGGACCTGAGTTCGGAGCCGGCCTCCGACACTTAATCCACACAAACAAAAACCTAGCCGTGTAACCTTGGGCAAGTTACTTAACCCCAATTGCCCTAAAGGGGCGGCTAGGTGGCGCAGTGAGTAAGAGTGCCGGCCTCGGAGTTGGGATGACCCGAGATCAAATCCGGCCTCAGAAAATGAGCACCCACACATAAATAATGACTAGCCGTGTAACCTTGAGCAAGTTACTTAACCCCAATTGCTTAAAAAAAAAAAGACCAAAATAATGTGGATATCATTAAGAAGTATATTTAAAAGAAAATACAAAATATTTTCCTTCTGATATACAAACACTAAAACGTGCATGTATCTCCTCCCATTCTCTAATTTTTGCCTGTGTGCTTACTCAATGTTCTGGACTATGTCCTCCATTCACCTTCGATGTGGCTAAAAACTATCCATTCTTCAGGGTCCTGTTCCAACCCTATTTCTTCCATGGTAGTCTCACCTCTGACAGTATCAGCAGTTGGGTGGCACAGTAAATAGAATTCAGAGTCAGAAAGAACTAAATTCAAATCTTACTTCAAAAACATATTAGTTGTATGACCCTAGGCAAGTCACTAACCTCTGCTAGATTCTATTTCCTCATCTAGAAAATGAAGATAATGATATTACAGAAATGTTGTGAGGATCAAATGAAAGAGCATATGTTAAGCACTTTGCAAAACTCAGCTGTAGAAACACAAGTTAATTGATTTCTCCCTCTAACTGCCATGATCATTGTATTATCTCTAGCACTACCTTACAATTGGTCTATAGCATCTGGCACTTGTAACTTTTTTTCCCCAATGTGTGCACATCCATTAATCTCAGCTAGATTGTAACGTCTTCAATGGCTAAATCATCTTTTACTAATTTTTACTGTTCTATCAGTCCACAGCACAGCACCTTATACATCGAAGTCAGCTGATACCTATTTGAATATTGATGTATAAAATTATGCATGCAGTTTTAGTAATTTCATCATGATAAAGTTTTAAGAGTGGATTCTGAGAAGAGTGAACACAGCGATCAAGGGAAAGAAAGAACTAAAGGGACTACAAAGATGAAAATTCTTTGGTCTGGGAGGACAAAGACTGTGGTGGGACAACATCAAATCTAAAAATCAAGAAAAGTATAGATAATCGGGTGAAGGATTGTTCAATAAATTTCATTTCACTAGTATGGAGGTTGACTTTTCTAAAACTGAAAATGTAGGACAATTGAAAAATGGCATTAGTATGCACAAAGATATTAAGCTTATGAAGCTCACTTTTCCAAAGTGGAGCAAGATGAAAGTATAAGTAACAGTCATAAATAAATGAATGATAAGCACTTGATGGGTTGCTGGGGAAAGCATGTCTGTGAGATAAATCCTAAAACTACTGGCATTAACTCTAAGGAATATTCCCATTCATCCCCATGCCATACAGAGGCATACAAGGAAAAAGAGAAAGGTGAAGAAGATGAAGAAAAGGAGACAGTAATGGGAGGAGTAATAAAAGGACACTGTAATGGGTGTCATCACAGTAACATGATTGGTGAGCAGGAGCTGGTGAAGGGAACATTCCTCCTTCCCCCTTCAAAGGCAGGCTGGATTTGGTGTAAGTGGCTGACATGTCTGGATTGAGTCAGAGGGGCTGGCTTCAAATTTCTACTTTGCCACTTTCTATCTGTGTAACCTTGGACAAGATCTAACCCTTCCAAGCCTCAGTTTTCTTAGTTCTAAAAGAAGAGGGCTTGGATTTGGATTTGTCTAAAGTTTCTTCATTTTTGAAGACATGAACCTTTAAGTCATTTCACCTCTCAGCCCCACTTTCTTTATCTGTAAAATGAGCACATGGCATTGGATGAACTCTGTGGTCCCCTCCAGATCTGGCAGGGACATCATATAACAAAAATCCTAAGGGGCATGGAGAAATGATTCCATGTGTCCTACATTCAAATAGGCCATGGTTTAATGGGAAAAATACAAGGTTTAGAATCTGACAATTACATCTTAGTTTTGTCTTAACACTAGTTAGTCACTTTATTTGGAACAACTTATATCACCTCAATAGGTCTTAGTTTATTTATTCACAAGTAAAATGAAGGGTTTGACTAGGTGATATATAATACTAGATCATTTAATGAATCTCTGGTCCTTGGTACCATTGTTAAAGCAGGAGTACTAGGCTTAACTAAATATTGGCTTGATCCACTGTACCATTTCTTAAATTCTTGATCTAAAGTTCTCTAGAGCCTTCTCCCTCTCTTGCTGCTCGAGGAGCCGGCCGCCACCATGAATGACACTGTAACCATCAGAACCAGGAAGTTTATGACAAACAGATTTGTTCAGCGCAAACAGATGGTTATAGATGTCCTTCATCCTGGAAAGGCCACAGTGCCTAGACTGAAATTCAAGAAAAACTAACCAAGATGTACAAGACAACTCCAGACATCATTTTTTGTCTTTGATTCAGAACCCATTTTGGTGGTGGCAAAACAACAGGCTTTGGCATGATTTATGATTCCCTTGATTATGCAAAGAAAAATGAACCAAAGCACAGACTTGCAAGACATGGTCTGTATGAGAAGAAAAAGACATCAAGAAAGCAGCAAAAGGAACGCAAGAACAGAATGAAGAAAGTTAGGGGCACTGCAAAGGCAAATGGCTGTGCTGGCAAAAAGAAGGATTAAAAGACACTATGGGTTATTTTCATCTGTGAAGATAATTTTTCACCTGGCCATGAATAAACTATGTAAAACTTAAAAAAACAAAGTTCTCAGGGGTGGCTAGGTGGCGCAGTGAATAGAGCGCCGGCCCTGGAATCAGAAGGACCTGAGTTCGGAGCCGGCCTCTGACACCTAATCCGCACAAACAAAAACCTAGCCGTGTAACCTTGGGCAAGTTACTTAACCCCAATTGCCCTAAAGGGGCGACTAGGTGGAGCAGTGAGCAAGAGTGCCTTCCTCGGAGTTTGGATGACCCGAGATCAAATCCGGCCTCAGAAAATGAGCACCCACGCATAAATAATGACTAGCCGTGTAACCTTGAGCAAGTTACTTAACCCCAATTGCTTAAAAAAAAAAAAAAAGTTCTCTAGAGATAGACTGAGTGATAGAGCTTTTTGTGGTACACAGGGTTCTTTACATGTCAAATCTTCTTGAATCCGATTAATAATTTTGAGTGATGGCTAGCTTTATTTCTTAAAAAAAATATTATTTATTTCACGTCTGTTAGAAAAATTGAGTCCATAATTCTCCCCCTTTCTCTCACCCTTCCCTCACACAATGAGAAGGCAAGAAATGTTTTATCAATTATACATGAGAAACCACGCAAAATATATTTCCATTGAAAAAAAAAAGAAAAAGAGAAGAAAAAAGTGAAAAAAATATTTCAGTCCGTACTCAGACTCCCTCAGTTTTTTTCTCTGGGGGTGGATAACATTTTTCATTATAAGTCTTTTGTAATTGTCTTGGGTTATTGTGTTGATTAGAATAGCCAAGCCATTCACAGTTGGTTATTATACTATGTTGCTTTTACTGTGTACAATGTTGTCCTGGTTCTGCTTACTTCACTTTGCATGAGCTGATCTAAATTTTCCCAGGTTTTTCTGAAACTATCCTGCTTGTCATTTTTTTAACTAGCACAATGGTATTCTATCACAGCTTGCTCAATCGTTCCCCAATCCATGGGTATCCCTTCAATTTCCAATTCTTTGCAACCAAAAAAGAGCTGCCATAAAGATTTTTGTGCATACAGATACTTTTCTTCTTTCTTTTATATCAATGGAATATACATCTAGTACTGGTATTGCTGCATGGAAAAAAAATGCAGTTTTACAGCTCTTTGGGCATAGTTCAAATTATCAGAATGGTTGGATCAGTTCATAATTTATCTCCAACAGTGCATTATTGTCTTAATTTTTACATGTCCCCTCCAACATTTGTCATGCTTCTTTTCTGTCATAATAGTTAATTCAATATGTGTGATGTGGTATTTCAGAGTTGCTTTAATTTGCATTTCTCTAATCAATAGTGATTAAGAGCATTTTTCCATATGTCTATAGATAACTTTGATTTCTTCCAAAAACTACCTGGTCATATCCTTTGAATATTTGTCAATTGGGGAATGACTTATATTATAATAAATATGCTTCAGTTCTCTATATAGTTGAGAAATGAGGGCTTTATTATGGACTTGCTGTAAGAAAAAATTCCTGGTTTCCTGCTTTCTTTCTAATTTTGCTCCACTGATTTTGCTTGTGCAAAAACCTTTTCAATTTAATGTAATAAAAATTATTCATTTTATACTTTGTAATGCTCTTCATCATTTGTTTGGTCATAAATTCTTCCCTTATTCATACATCTGGCAGGTAAAATTTTCCATGCTCTCCTAATTTACTTATATTATCAGACTTTATTTCTAAATCATATGTCCATTTTTACCTTATCTTGATAAATGGCATGAGATGTTGGTCTATACCTAGTTTCTGCCAAACTATTCTCTAGTTTTTCCATCAATTTTTACCAAAAAGTGGATTCTTATTGCAAATGCTTGGTATTTCAGTTAATCAAACACTAGATTAATATAAACATTTACTACTTTGTAACGTGTATCTAAACTATTCTACTGATCCAGCACTCTGCTTCTTAGCCACTATCAGATTGTTTTGATGATTACTGCTTTCTAATACAGTTTGAGATTGAGATTGGATACTATTAGACCCCCTTCCTTCACTTTTGTTTTCCATTGATTTCCTTGATATTCTTGACTTTTTATTCTTCCAGATGAATTTTACTATGGTTGTTTCTAGCTTTACAAATATTTTTGGTAGTTTGATTGTTATGACAATTTAGGAAGAATTTTTATTTCTATTACATTGACCCAACCTACCAATGAGCAATTGATATTTCTCCAGTTGTTTATATACATTTTTATTTTTGTGAAAAGTCTCTTGTAATTGTATTGATATAGTTCTTTTGTTTGTCTTGGCAGTTATTTTTCAATGGCATTTCTCTCTCTCTCTCTCTCTCTCACTCTCTCTCTCTTTCCCCTCTCCCTCCCCTTCTCTCCTTCTGTATACACACACAAATATATATGAAGTACTACTGGATTATACTGGTAATATATACAAATGCTGATGAAGATATGTGGATTTATTTTATGTCCTGCAACTTTACTAAATGTGTTAAATGTGTCATCTAGTTTTTAGTTGATTTTCTAGGATTCTGTAAGTATACAATTATGCCATGTAACAAGTGATAATTTTGTTTCCTCATTACCTATTCTAATTCTTTCAATTTTTTTCTTTTCTTTTTTGCTATTGCTAGCATTTTAGTAGAATATTGCATAATAGTGGTGATTATGAACATTCTTGCTTCACCCTTGATTTTATTGGAAAGGTTTCTAGCTTAACCTCATTACAGAAAATGTTTGCTGAAAGCTCCCTTTATTCTCATGTTTTCTAGTGTTTTAGTAGGAATGGGTGTTGAATTTTCTTTTTTTTTTTTAGAATTTTTTTTATGTTTACTTTCTTGTAGGGCAAGATAGATTTTCACACGCCCGGCTGCATGTAAAAACCGTTTTAAAAACTTTGAGTTCCAGATTTTCTCCCTTCTTCCCTACTTACCCACTCCCATTAAGAAGACAAACAATTCCATATAGGTTATATATGTGTAGTTATGCAAAACATTTCCATAGTAGTCACATTGTAAAATACTAATTATATTTCCCACTATCCTATCACACTCCCCCTTTATTCTGTTTTCTCCTTTTACCCTGTCCCTTTTCAAATGTGTTTGCTTCTGACTACCCACTACCCTAATCTGGCCTCCATTCTATCATCCCTCTCTATTATCCCCTTCCTCCCAATTTCCTTTAGAGTAAGATACCCAATTGACTGTGTATGTTATTCCCTCCTTAAGCCAAATTCAATGATAGTAAGGTTGACTCATTCCCCTTCACCTCCCTGGTCTTCCCCTTCATTGCCTCTTTTAGATGAGACAATTTATCCCATCCCTTTCTCCTTCTCCCAATATATTCTTCCCTCACCCCTTAATTTTATTTTTAGATATCATCCCTTCATATTCAACTCATCTTGTGCTTGCACTCTGTCTCTGTCTCTCTCTCCCCATGTGTGCATGCGTGTATAGACAGATAGATATGCATATGTATATATGGTTTCTCTTTCCTGTTTACCTTTTCATGTCTGTCTTGATTCTTGTATTAGAAAATCAAATTTTCTGTTCAGTTCTGGTATTTCCATCAAGAATCCTGAAACTCCTCTATTTCATTGAATATCCATTTTTCCTCTGAAGGATTATATTCAGTTTTGCTGGGTAGTGATTCTTGCTTTTAATCCTAGTTCCTTTGACCTCTAGAATATCATATTCCAAATTCTTTGATCCCTTAATGTAGAAGCTGCTAGATCTTGTGTTATCCTGATAGTATTTTTGCAATACTTGAATTATTTCTTTCTACTGCTTGCAACATTTTCTCCTTGACCTGGGAATGCTTGAATTTGGCTACAATATTCCTAGTTTTCTTTTGGGAATCTTTTTCAAGAGGAGATCAATAGATTCTTACACTTTTTATTTTACCCTCTGATTCTAGAATATCAGGATATTTTTCCTTGATAATTTATTGAATTATGATGTCTAGGTTCTTTTTTGTTTGTTCATGGTGTTCAGGTATTCCAGTAAATTTTTAATTTAAATTATCTCTCCTTTATCTGTTTTCCAGATCAATAGTTTTTCCAGTAAGATATTTCACATTGTCTACCATGTTTTCCTTCTTTTGGTTCTGTTTTATAATATCTTGATTTCCCATGAAGTCTTTAGCTTCAATTTGCTCCATTCTAATTTTGAAGGAATTATTTTCTCCAGTGAGCTTTTGGATTTTCTTTCACATTTGACTGCATTTTTCTCCTCATTGGCTTTTTGGACCTCTTTTGCCATTTGGGTTAGTCTATTTTAAGGTATTATTTTCTTCTGTATTTTGGGGACCTCCTTTGGCAAGCTGTTGACTTGTTTTTAATGATTTTCTTGCATCACTATCATTTCTGTTCCCAATGTTTTCTCTGCTTCTCTTGATTTTCAAAATCTTTCTTCAGCTCGTTCATGGCCTGTGACCAATTCCTATTTTTCTTTTAGGTTTTTTATGTAAGAGTTTTTACTTTGTTTTCTTCTTCTGGTTCTATGTTTTGTTCTTTCTCAGCAAAGAATGATTCTATAGTCTGATTTCTCTCCCTCTGTTTGCTCATCTTACCAGCCAATTCCTTGATTCTTAAGTTCTTTGCCAAGGTAGAACTCTGCTTCCAGAGTGGAGAGTGCTGTGTCCCAAATTTCTGGAGTTTTACATAGCTGTGGTCAGATCCTCTTCTAGGCACCTGCCTCAAAACTGTGAGGAGGACTGCCTCTCCACAGCCTCAACAAGCTCTGCCGTGCCAGCACTCCTCCTCACCCCAGAATCACCACCCAAAACTGAGACCTAGATCCAAGCAGGGTGAAGCAAGAGAATCCTGCCTCAGCAAAAGCAAAGAGAGTTCTGCAATTGCCCTCTGGTCAGCCTGTACCACCACCCCCACCCCCGCATTTGTGGCCTTGGAGCTCCAGAAGCAACCACCTCCCATCCACTGCCCCCTCTTACTTACCAGGTGTCAGGGCTAGACTGCTCTTCTCTCACCCAGGTCCAACAGAGCTTCCTCATTGATCTTTTACTTTCTCTTTGGCCTTTATGGGTTGAGATGTCTGTAAACTACCACATCTGGCAGTGATTCAGCCCCCTGAGGTCTGCTCCAGCTGGTTTGTGCCACCAATCTGTGCTGGCATGGCCCTCATGAGATTGTGCTCCAGTCCCAGCCCCGTGTGACAGATCCTCCCTATCAACCTGCCAGGGTGCCTTCAGCAGGAGATGTATTTCACTTTTGTCATTTTTGGGGTTCTGTAGTTCTAAAATTTGTTTATAGAACTTTTTTACAGGTTTTGGAGGTAATTCGGGATGAGCTCAAGATAGTTCCTGCTTTTATGCCTCACCCTCTCTCCCTTCTTTTTTTTTTTTTTTTTTTTTTTTTTTTTTAAAGCAATTGGGGTTAAGTAACTTGCTCAAGGTTACACGGCTAGTCATTTGATTTATGCGTGGGTGCTCGTTTTCTGAGGCCGGATCTGATCTCGGGTCATCCAAACTCCGAGGAAGGCACTCTTACTCACTGCGCCACCTAGCCGCCCCTTTAGGGCAATTGGGGTTAAGTAACTTGCCCAAGGTTACACGACTAGGTTTTTGTTTGTGCGGATTAGGTGTCAGAGGCCGGCTCCGAACTCAGGTCCTTCTGATTCCAGGGCCGGCGCTCTATTCACTGCGCCACCTAGCCGCCCCTCTCCCTTCTTTCTTAATGAAACTGAACAATAGTTTGTCTTTTTTATTGAATTTCCACCCCCCGCCACAAAACTAACTCCCATTTTTATTTATTAATGATTATTTTTAAGTTTCAATTTTATTACTTTATTATTAATTTTCAGGTTTTCCAATTTGGTGTTTCAGTAAGGATTTTAATTTTTTTAGAGTTTTTTTTAATTGCATGCCCAATTCATTAATTTGATCTTGTTTTATTTTATTCATGTGACAATTTAGAGATGTAAATTTTGCTTAAGTACCACTTTGGCTGCACCCCAAATACTTTGGTATGTTTTCCCATTGTTTTGATTATCTTTAATTAAGTTATGTATTATTTCTGTAACTTGTTCTTTGACAACTCATTCTTTGGGATTAGATTATTCATTTTCCATTTTCTTTTAAAATTTGTTATTTATTTATTTTAAACATTTTATTTATTAAAATTTTGAATTTCAAATTCTTTCTTTCTTTCTCAGCCTCTTCCAGAACCACCAAGAAGACAAGCAATACAACATCAATTATACATGTGAAATCATGCAAAGCATATTTCCTTATTACTCATATCTTGAAAAATAAGAAAAATGAATAAAGTAAGAAAATAATACTTTAATTTGAATCAGTCCTGTCTTTTTTAATCATTAGTCCTTCAAAATTGTCTTGGATCTCCTGGTCTGTGCTTCATTCTTTATCAATGAAGGGTTACTGGTCTCCTTAAGCCATAACTGATCAGACTCCTTTCTATGAAATTGTGATCAGAGCTCTGCTCCCTTGTGACCCCACTGGTATGCCTTTTCACCCAGGAACTGGAACTCAGAATTGTATATGGGAAACAGATTCCAATCTGTGCCTACTGTAACCAGTGCCAGAAAAGGATCCCCTGTTATCTTTTTGGGGGGCCAATATTATTATCACCTTACACTCTCTGGACTGAAAGCTTTCAAAGCTACTGCCATAAGTGGCTGCTGTTGCTACAGTCATATATGTGTGCTCTGGAAGGGTGTCTACCCCAGTGTCTTGGAATTCTCCCACTGATATCTTAAGTTTTCTTAGATTAGGAAAAAAAAAACATTTCACCCTGACATTTTATTGGCTCTGCTGCTTCAAATTTTGATTTGATGTGTTATTTTAAAGTTGGAAGGATCAGAGAGTCCAGTTAGTTGGCTGTCCCTGATCTACCATCTTGACTTCACCACCCCTGATTTATTTTTAATCTATGTTTACACAGCCCTTCATTGTATGTAATTTTTATTTTATTATGGTCTTAAAGTGAAACATTTCATATTTCTGCTTATCCTCTGTATTGGAACTGAAACCAAAACCTCCACCCTCCTGTAAGGGCCTAGAGTCAGTATTGTTTTCAATGTTCACTTCTTTAAGATTTTTTGTTATAAAATTTTTCCCCCCTCCTTCTCTTCCCTCCCCAAGACAGCATGAAATCTGATATAGGCTCTACATACACATTCATGTTGAACATTTTCATATTAGTCACATTGTAAAAAAGAATTAGAACCAATGTGACGAACCACAATAAAGATAAACAATAAAATAACAAAAGAAAAAGAGAGCACACAGTATGCTTCCATCTGCATTCAGACTTTAAATGTCTTTCTCTGGATGTGGAGAGCATTTCCATCATGAGACTTTTAGAGTTGGCTTAGATCCTTGCATTGCTAAGAAGAATTAAATCTCTAATGTTCTCCTGGTTCTGCTCACTTCACTCACCACGGATTCATATAAGTCTATACAGGTTTTTCTGAAGTCCTCCTTCTCATCATATCTTATAGAACAATAGTATTCCATTCCAATAGTATTCCATATAGATTCATATACCACATTTGGTCAGCCATTCCCCAATTGATGGGCATCCCTTCAATTTCTAATTCTCCACCACCATGAATAGGGCTGCTATAAATGGTTTTGTACATGTGGGTACTTTTTTTCCATTTATTTATGATTCTCTGGGATACAGAACTAAAAGTGGTATTGCTGAGTCACATTTTAATAGCTCTTTGAGCATAGTTCCGAATTGATCTCAGGATGCTTAGATCAGTTCACAACTCAACCAACAATGCAGTAGTGTTCCAATTTTTTCCACCTTCTCTCCAACATTTATCATTTTAACATGTTTTGTCATGTTAGTCAATCTTATATGTGTGATGTGGTAACTTAGAGTTGTTTTGATTTGCATCTTTCTAATTAATAGTGATTCAGAGCATTTTTTCATAGGATTAGATGGCTTTAATTTCTTCAACTGAAAAGTGCCTTTGCATAGCCTTTGACCATTTCTTAATTGGGGAATGACTTGTATTCTTATTAATTTGACTCAAATTCTATATCATTTAGAAATTAGGCCTTGATCAGAGACACTGGCTGTAAAAATTGTTTCCTTGTTTCTAAAAGGTGAACTATTCCTTGCTCTCCCAGTTTGCTCATAGTATCAGTCTTTATATCTAAATTGTGCACCCATTTTGATTTTTTCTTAGTATATGGTGTGAGATCTTGGCCTTTGCTTACATTCTGCCATACTGTTTTCCACTTTTTCCACCAGTTTTTGTTAAATAGTGAGTTCTTATCCCAGAAACGGAAGTTTTTGGTTAGTCAAATAGTAGATTACTATAGCTATTGACTATTGTAGAGCTATATAACCTATTCCACTGATCCACCAATATATTTTTTTAGTTAGTACCAAATAGTTCTGATGATTGCTGCTTTATAATACAATTTAAGGCGTGATATGCCTGGCCACCTTCCTTCAAATTTCTTTTCATTAATTCCCTTGATATTCTTGATGTTCGTTCTTCCAGATGAATTTTTTGTTGTTTTTTTTTTAGCTTTATAAAATATTTTTGGTAGTTTGATTGGTATGACACTGAATAAATAAATCAATTTAGGTAGAATTGCCATTTTTTATTATATTAGCTTGGCCTTCCCAGGAGCAACTGTTTTATTTTGTTTTCAATTATTTAAATCTGACTTTATTTGTGTGAAATTTTTTTGTAATTGTGTTCTTGGTTTTTTTGGCAAGTAGACTCCTAAATACTTTAGAATGTTTATAGTAACTTTAAATGGAACTTATCTTTTTTTTTTAATTAACCAAATGCTTTATTTACTTCTGGTTTACATCATTCATTTCCACCAGATTATGAGTTACATTTTTCCCACATTTTTCCCTACCCACCACCCCAGAATAGCAGTCCCACTAGATATCCCCTCATCCAATCTGCTCTCTCCCATGTCTTCTCCCATATCCCCTTCGACTTTGCCATTAGGGCAAGGTCAATCTCTGAGCCCCAATGCCTGGACATCTTATGAAACATTTAATTTTAAGACCTCGAATTTCAGATCCATTCCCTTCCTCCCTTGTAACCCACTCACTCTGAGAAGATAAGTAATTCAGTATGTGTTGCACATGTATAGCTATGCAAAACATTACCACAGTAGATATATTGTAAAAGACTGCTTATCTTTCCCTCCCACCTGTCTCACCTCCCACCTGGTCCATTCCCTACTTTGATCCTGTCCCTCTTTGATAGTGGGTACTTCCAACATCCCCTCCCCCCAGAATGCCCTCCCCTCCATCATCCCCCCTCTCATCTCCCTTTCCCCTACTCAGGAGAGTGAGTGAGGGTAAGATATTCCATTTAGTATGTATGTGATTCTCTCCTTGAGCCAACTTCAATGAGAATATGCTTTTGCCTTTTTGCCTTCCTGTTCTTCCCCTCTTCTGCAACTACTTCCCCTTGCCTCTTCTACATGAGATAGTTTACCCTACCCTGTCTCTCTCCATCTCCTCTTGCCACTTTCCTCTCTCACCTCTTGACTTCACCCCTTAAGAATCATCCCTTCCTTGGGGTGGCTAGGTGGTGCAGCGAGCAGAGCACCGGCCCTGGAGCCAGAAGGACCCAAGCTCGGATCCGGCCCCAGACACCCAACACACACACAAAAAAAAAAACCCAGCCATGTGACCCCGGGCAAGTCACCCAACCCCAACTGTCCTCCAAAAAAAAGAAGACTCATCCCTTCCATCAAATTCAACCTGTGCCCTCTATCCATGTATACCTGCGAACATATGCCATGTACCCTTCTTCAATTATTTTCGTAATGAGAAAGGTTTCATCAAACACAGCTATTGTTTTTCCATGTAGGAATGTAAATAGTCCAACTTTGATAAGTTCCTTTTGATTTCTTTTCCCTGATTAACTTCTCAAGCATCTCTTGCTTCTTGCGGCTGAATGTCAAATTTTCTATTCAACTCTGGTTTTTTCATCAAGAATGCTTGAAAGTCCTCTATTCCACTGAATGACCATATTTTCCCCTGAAACAAGATACTCAGTTTTGCTGGGTAGGTGACCCTTGGTTTCAATCCCAGCTCTTTTGCCCTCTGGAATATCATATTCCATGCACTTTGATCCCTGGTCCAGGGCTATTCTGATTGTGTTTCCACAATATTGATATTGTTTCTTCCTGGCTGTTTGTAGTATTTTCTCCTTGATCTGGGAGTTCTGGAGCCTGGCTATAATATTCCTAGGAGTTTTCTTTTTGGGATCTTTTTCAGGAGGTGATCAGTGGATTTTTTCAACCTCTATTTCCCCCACTGGGTCTAAAACATCAGGGCAATTTTCCTTGAGAATTTTTAAGGATGATTTCTAGGTTGTTTCTTTGATCATGGCTTTCAAGCAGTCCAATAATTTTTAAATTATCTCTCCTGGATCTATTTTCCAGGTCAGTGGTTTTTCCCATGAGATATTTCACAATGCCTTCTATTCTTTCATTTGTTTGGATCTGCTTAACAGCATCTTGATTTCTCATAAAGTCACCAGCTTCCATTTGCTCCAGTCTAACTCTGAAGGAATGAATCTCCTCAGTGAGCTTTTGAGATTCTTCTTCCATCTGGCAAATTCGACTTTTTTTTCCTTTTTTTTTTATTAATTTATTAGTTTAGTTTCAGTTAACAAGATTCAATTCCATAGTTCCTTGATTTTCAAATTTCCTTTACTTCCCTCCCCCTCCCCTCACGACAGCATATAGTACAGTATAGGGTCTGCAAATGCATTCATATTTGACATTATTCCAATTACAAAGGCATATTGTACTAGGTGGGATGAAAGATGGTAAAGAAGAAATAAGACCAAACAAAGAGAAGAACAAGATCATTTAGTTTGCTTCCATCAGGATTCAGGCTCAGTTCTTAATAGTTATATCTCTGGATGGCGCATTTCTCACTTTCTTGAGTCATTCGGGATTAACTTATATCACTGCATTGCTGAAAAGAGTCCAGTCTGTCATAGTTGGTCGTCACAGATACGGTATGTCTGTGATTGTATACAAATTTCTTCTGATTCTACTCTTCTCGCTCAGCATCAGTTTGTATAAGTCTCTCCAGGTAATTATGAAATCCGACACCTCCTCGTTTCTTATAGCACAATAAAATTCAATTACATTCATATACCACAACTTGTTTAGCCATTCCCCAATTGATGGGCACCCCTTTAGTTTCCAATTCTTTGCAACCACAAAAAGGGCTGCTAAAAATATTTTTGTACATATGGGTCTTCCTCCCACTTTTATGATCTCTTTGGGATATAATCCTAGAAGTGGTATCGTTGGGTCAAAGGGTATGAAATTATTTATAATCCTTTGGGCATAATTCCAGATTGCTCTCCAGAATGGTTGGATAAGTTCACAACTCCACCAGCAATGTATTAGTGTTCCAATTTGTCCACATCCTCTCCAGCATTTGTCACTTTCTTGTTTGTCATCTTAGCCAATCTGACTGGAGAGATGTGGTATCTCAGAGTTGTTTTGATTTGCATTTCTCTAATCAATAGTGATTTAGAGCATTTCTTCATATGCTTATAAATATCTTTAATTTCTTTCTCTGAAAACTGCCTGTTCATATCCTTTGACCATTTATCAATTGGGGAATGACTTGTATTCATATAGATTTGGCTCAGTTCTCTATAAATTTTATAAATGAGTCCTTTATCAGAGACACAAGTTGTAAAAATTCTTTCCCAATTTCCCACCTCCCTCTTGATCTTGGTTACATTGGCTTTGTTTGTACAGAAGCTTTTCAATTTCATGTAATCAGAATCATCCATTTTGCATTTTATAATGCTCTCTAATCCTTGTTTGGTTCTAAAATCTTCCCCTCTCCACAAGTCTGTCAGGTAAACTATTCCTTGCTTTCCCAAATTGCTTACAGTATCATCCTTTACACCTAGATCATGCACCCATTTAGACTTGATTTTGGTATATGGTGTTAGATAGTGATCTATGCCCACTTCCTGCCATACTGTATTCCAGTTTTCCCAGCAGTTTTTGTCAAATAGTGCATTCTTTTTTTTTTCTTTTGTAAAAAAGTTTTATTGATGTATTTTGTCTTTACATTGCAAGCATTTAGATTACCTCTGCTCTGTGAGAGGTCTCCTGTAACATAGTAAAATAAGTAAACTAACAATACAAAGACCTTATCTGAAATTGCATGCAGCATTTTGTATCTGTAGTACCCACCACCTCTATTGAAAATGAATATGTATGTATATACATGAATCTACTTTCCCACCCACCCCACCCCACTGGAAAAAAAAATTCCTTGCAACAAATGTGCATAATGAAGCAAAATATTCCCTCAGTGGCTGTATAAAAAAACATTTATGGTTCATTCTTCATGCTGCTTCCATCACCTCTCTGTCATGGATAACATGTTTCATTATTAGTCTTCTGGAATGATGAACAAGTCTTTGTATTCAGCATAGCTCTTACAACTTTGAAAGTTTTTTGTTTTTACATTCTTGTTATTGAATTATTATTAATAATATTAATAATTAATTATTATTATTAATTATTCTCCCCCTTCATATTTCATTCTTCAGAACTTTGTAAGTCTTCAGAATGGTTCATTTTTATAAAATTGATATTATAGTATAAATTGATATTCTGGTTTTGCATAGCTCATTATCATTTCATATAAGACTTTACATGTCTTTGAAATCTTCTATTTTCTCATTTTTTACAGTACAGTAGAATTCCATCACATTAATACACCACAACTTATTCAGCCATTCCTTGATTGATGGGCATTCCCTTAGTCTCCAGTTCTTTTTTTTTTTTTTGCCAGCACAAAAAGAGTTGTTATAAATATGTTTTCATATAGGCCTTTTCCATTTTTCTTGATTCCTTTTGAGTATGGGTTTAGCAGTGGTGGAGTTGGTTCAAATAGCAAAGATCTAGAAGTTGTAAACGGTCCTTGGCCATGACCAAATTAGTCATCATTTTAGCTTGAAGGCGCCTAGCTCTGTCACACTGATCACCTTGTCCTGAGACTACAACAGCTATTCCTTTCTCTAGCTCTTCAATTCCTTTCTTATACCATTCCACAGCTTGATCCTTTTGTCCTGCTTTCTCGTCCTCGTCTATGCGCAGAGCAAAGGAGATGTACTCAAAGGCCTGCTTGTGGAAGGCGCGGACCCGCTCGGCCTCCCCCCCCCGCCGGCATGGGTGGAGGGGCCGGGGCCGAGACTGCTGCCGTCCCCGGCCCCGTGGCCGCCTCGGCCGCCGCCCGGGTGCTCCTCTTGGCGGCCATGAGGGCGCGGGAGAAGCGCTGGCAGAGCCACACGAAGAGGAGCCCCAGGTGGAAGGCGACGAAGCGGAGCAGGGCGAAGGTGGCCAGCAGCGGGTAAGAGAAGTAGCACCCAAATAGTGCATTCTTATCCCAAAAACTGGGGTCTTTGAGTTTATCGAACAATAGATTACTATATTCATTAACTGCTGGGTCTCCTGCACCTAATCTATTCCATTGATCCACTACTCTACACCTCTGCCAGTACCAAGCAGTTTTGATGACTGCTGCTGTATAATACAGATTAAGATCTGGCATAGCTAGTCCACCTTCCCTAGCGTTTCTTTTCATTAATTCCCTTGATATTCTAGACCGTTTGTTTTTTCAAATAAATTTTGTTATTATTTTGTCTAACTCTAGAAAGTAGTTTTTTGGTAAACTGATTGGTATGGCACTAAATATATAGTTTAGTTTGGGTAAAATTGTCATTTTTATTATATTAGCTCGACCCAGCCATGAGCAATTGATATTTTTCCAACTATTTAGATCTGCTTTTATTTGTGTGAGAAGTATTTTGTAGTTGTGATCATATAGATTCTGGGTTTGTTTTGGCAAGTAGATTCCCAAATATTTTATAATGTCTACAGTGACTTTAAATGGGATTTCTCTTTCTATCTCTTGTTGAGTTTTATTAGAGATGTACAGGAATGCTGAGGATTTATGTGGGTTTATTTTATATCCTGCAACTTTGCCAAATTTATTTATTGTCTCAAGTAGTTTTTTTACTTGATTCTCTAGGATTCTCTAAGTATATCATCATATCATCTGCAAAGAGTGACAGCTTGGTCACTTCTTTGCCTAATTTGATTCCCCTGATTTCTTTTTCTTCTCTAATTGCTACTGCTAACGTTTCTAGTACCAGATTGAATAAGAGGGGTGATAGTGGACACCCTTGTTTCACTCCTGATCTTATTGGAAAGGCTTCTAGTTTATCCCCATTGCATATAATACTTGCTGATGGTTTTAAATAGATGCTAGTAACTATTTTAAGGAAGGCTCCATTTATTCCTATACTTTCTAGTGTTTTTAATAGGAATGGATGTTGTACTTTGTCAAAAGCCTTTTCTGCATCTATTCAGATGATCATGTGGTTTCTGCTAGTTTTATTGTTGATATGCTCAATTATACTGATGGTTTTCCTAATATTAAACCATCCTTGCATTCCTGGAATGAATCCTACCTGATCAGGGTGTATTATTTTTGTGATAAAAAAAATCGGCAAAACTGAGCATAATCTTTCAGGCAAGGAGATGGACGTTTAATGAAGTAAGGGACTTCCAGACTTTCCTAATGAAAAAGTCAGAGCTCAATGGAAAATTTGATCTCCAATTACAAGACTCCAGAAGGACATAAAAAGATAAACAAGGGTAATATAGACTCACACATGCAGAAGTGAACACACCCACACCCACAAACACATGCTCATTACTTGGGATGCAACAAGAGCAAAATGTTCACATTCTTATATGTGGAGCTGATAACTGTTAATATTTGAAATCTTTATGATTATCAGGACATGCAAAAGGGTTATACTTAGAGGGTGTGGGTATGAATGCACTAACATGGAGTCTAAAAAAAAAAAGACTATTAAGGGGATCAAAGGTACTGTAATGGGAAAAAGGAAAGGATGAGCTAGGAAAAGGTAAAATATGCCATCTGAAGAGGCATCAAAACACACTATAGAAGAGGGGAAAGAAAGCGGGAGAGGAACATCATTTAAACACTATTCTCACTGGTTCTGGTTCAAAGAAGGATCAAATCAATCAGTGAAGTTTAAGATTCTAACATGAATAGACACATAAATTCATTAAATAGAGGAAAAGGAAGGAGGGAGAGGAGCACTGTTTGAAATTTACTCTCATTAGTTTGGAATCAAATGGGGAGTAATTTACTCTGATAAGTATAAAAATTTATTGTGTCCTATAGATAGTGGGAGGGTAAGGGGTGGGGTGAAAAGGAGGAGACTAAAGGGAGGGACTAGAAGGGAGGGAAATAGTAGTGAGGGGAGAGGGTAGGTTAAGAAGGGGGGTCACTGGGTGGGAACACTGAGGGAGGGGGCGGTCAAAAGGGAAAAATTCAAGGAGGGGAAGGGAGAAGGAAGAAACAAAAACATAAACAGGGGAGGGAATAGGATGGAAGGGAAGAGACAGATAGTCATCATTACTAGGAATGTGAATGGGATGAACTCTCCCATAAAACAGAGGAAGATAGCAGAATGGATTAAAAACCATAATCCTACAATATGCTGTCTTCAAGAAACATATTTGAAACAAAGGGATACCCACAGGGTAAAGGTAAAAGGTTGGAGTAAAATTTATTATGCCTCAGCTAAAGTAAAAAAAGCAGGGGAGCAATACTTATCTCAGATAAAGCAAAAGCAAAAATAGATCTAATTAAAAGAGATAAGGAAGGAAACTATATCCTACTAAAAGGCACCATCGAGAATGAAGCAATATCACTACTTAATATATATTCACCAAGTGGTATAGCATCCAAATTCCTAGAGGAGAAGTTAAAGGAATTAGAGGAAGAAATAGATAGCAAAACTATACTAGTGGGGGACCTTAATCTCCCCCTCTCTCAACTCGATAAATCTAACCTCAAAATAAACAAGAAAGAGATTAAGGAGGTGAATAGAATCTTAGAGAGACTAGATATGATGCATCTCTGGAGAAAACTGAATGGGGATAAAAAGGAATTTACTTTCTTTTCAGCAGTACATGGTACATGCTCAAAAATAGACCATGTACTAGGGCATAAAAACCTCACAATCCAGTGCAGAAAGGCAGAAATCTTAAGTGCATCATTCTCAGATCATGATGCAATAAAAATTATATGCAATAAAGGGCCAGGGAAAGATAGACTAAAAAATAATTGGAAATTAAACAATTTAATCCTAAAAAATTGGTGCATCAAAGAAGAAATTATAGAAACAATCAATAATTTCATTCAAGAGAATGATAATCATGAGACAACATACCAAAATTTGTGGGATGCATTAAGGCAGTTCTCAGGGGAAGTTTTATATCCCTGAGTGCATACTTAATTAAAGCAGAGAGAAGGGAGGTCAATGAATTGGACATGCAATTGAAAAAGTTAGAAAAAGAACAAATTTAAAATCCCCAATTTAGTACTAAATTAGAAATATTGAAAACCAAGGGAGAGATTAATAAAATTGAAATTAAGAAAACTATTGAATTAATAAATAAAACTAAGAGCTGGTTCTATGAAAAAATCAACAAAATTGATAGACCCTTAGTCAATATGATAAAAAAAAAGAAAGAAGAAAACCAAATTATGAGTATCCAAAATAAAAAGGGGGAATCTACCTCTAATGAAGAGGAAATCAAAATAATAATGAGGAATTATTTTCCCAACTGTATGCACATAAATATGACAATCTTAGTGAAATGGATGAATATTTACAAAATCACAAATTGCCCAGATTAACTGAAGAGGAAGTGAATTACCTAAATAACCCCATCTCAGAAAATGAAATCAAAGAAGCCACCAATGAACTCCCTAGGAAAAAATCTCCAGGGCCAGATGGGTTCACTAGTGAATTCTATCAAACATTTAAAGAACAATTGATTCCAATACTCTACAAACTATTTGGGAAAATTAGTGAAGAAGGAGTCCTACCAAACTCTTTCTATGACACAAATATGGTACGGATTCCTAAATCAGGAAGAGATAAAACAGAGAAAGAAAATTATAGACCAATCTCCCTCATGAATTTAGACGCAAAAATTCTAAATAAAATATTAGCCAAAAGACTCCAACAATTTATCACAAATTCGACTTTTTAAGGCATTCTTCTCCTCATTGCCTTTCTGAGCCTCTTTTACCATTTGCGTTAGTCTATTTTTTAAGGTGTTATTTTCCTCAGTCAGGCTGTTGACTGTCATTTCATACTTTTCTTGCATCTTTTTCATTTCTCTTCCCAAATTTTCCCCCACTTCTCTTATCTGCTTCTTAAGGTCCTCTATGGCCTGTAGCCAGCTTGTATTTTCATTTGGGGCTTTTGGTGCAGGAGTTATGACCTCACAGTCCTCCTCCATGCTTTGAGCCTCTTTGCTCCTAAAATAGGAGTCCAATTTTGAACTTTTCTGTTTATTTTGTTTCATTTGCCTAGGTATATTGCCACTTAATTATTTGATTTTGGGGCTTGTTGCCACAGTAGGACTCTGCCACCAGACAGGGGAGCTTCCACCCAAGCGTGGGGTCTTCACAACTTCCGCCAGTTGTGTGGCCTCTGTAAAGCCTCCACCCACTCTGGCAAGTTGGATACCCACCCCAAACTTACCCCCAGACCCCAAACCAGATCCAGGCAGTTTAAAGCAAGAGCGATTAACCCCCAGACTGATTGCTGGATCTCCCTACAGTTTGCAGACCAGGAGCTAGAGCCACTACTGATGCTGCAAAATTTCTTCTGTGCTCCTGTTTCTTCAGCAGCTTTTCGCCCCTAGGGGAGGAAGCCAATGCGTTCCCCAAATACTGGTCCCAAAGTCCATAGGTCACTAACCTCTCACTTTGTCCTAGGCATATCTGTGCTGATAATTCTGGAATCGCTAGAATTGCTGGTGTTCTGTGGACCCTCCAGCCGGCTGCTGGCCCAGCCTCTCTGGGGCTAAAACCTCGGACCTGGGCTCGGCTATGCGCTGTTGGTTCCCAACGTGCTGTGCTGCCTGCTCTCAGAGCGCTTCGCTGGCCGCTCCCTGCAGGGCTACTGGGCTGTCCTCAGCAGGAGGTTGGCTTCTCTATGCCTTTCTGTGGGTGCTGGGGCTCCAGAAGTTGTTCGGAGTCCCCTTTCATATTGTTTGAAATTTGTGTGGGGCAGAGCACATTGGAAATGCTGTTTCTACTGGAACTTCTCTTTCTATCTCTTGCTGCTGGGCATTGTTAGCAATGTGTAGAAATGCCCATGATTTATGTGGGTTTATTTTATATCCTGCAAGTTTATTAAAGTTGTTTATTATTTCAAATATGTTTTACTTGATTCTCTAAGTATATAGTCACATCATCTACAAAGAGTAATGGCTTTGTTTCTGCTTTGCCTATTTTAATTCATTAAATTCCAATTTCTTCCCTTATTGCTAAAGCTAAAATTTCTCCTACTGTATTGAATAACAGTGTTGCAAATGGATATCCTTGTTTCACCCCTGATCTTATTGGAAATGCTTCTAGCTTTTCTTCATTGCCTATAATACTTGCTAAATGGTTTCTGACAGGTTAATTATCATTTTAAAGAAGACACCATTTATTCCTGTGCTCTCTAGTGTTTTTAATGGGAATGAGTGTTTTAATTTGTCAAATGTTTTTTTTTTCCTGCATCTCTTAAGATAATCATATGATTTCCATTAGTTTTGTTATTGATATGATCAATTATGTTGATAGTTTTCCTAATATTGAACCAACCCTGAATTCCTGGAAGAAATTCTACCTCTTTATAGTGTATAATCCTTGAGATAAATTGCTGTGATCTCTGCTAATTTTCTTTTTAACCTTTTGCATCAAAATTCATTAGGGAAATTGGTCCATGATTTTTTTTCCTCTGTTTTGGTTTTTCCCAGTGTAGATGGCAGTACCATATTTGTATCATAAAAAAGATTTTGATATGACTCCTTCTTCACCTATTTTTCCAAATAATTTATATAGTATTAGAAGTAATTGTTCTTTAAATGTTTCATAGAATTCACTTGTAAATCCATCTGTCCCTGGGTTTTTTTAGGGGGGTTATTGATGGCTTGTTCAATTGCTTTTTTCTAAAATGAGGTTATTTTTATTTTATTTTATTTCCTCTTCCATTAATCTGGACAATTTATATTTTTTATATATTCATACATTTTGGGTGGAGCCAAGATGGAGGAGTAGAAACAGCACCTCCAAGGTGCTCTGCCACAGAGCACCTCCAAACAGTATGAAAGGGGAATCTGAACAACTTCTGGAGCCACAGCACCCACAGAATGACACAGAGATGCTAACCTCCTGCTGAGGACAGCCCAGCAGCCCTGCAGGGAGTGGCCAACACAGCGCTCTGAAAGCGGGCAGGAGAGCATGCTGGGAACCAACAGCACAGTGCTCTGGGAGCTAAGCCCAGGCCCTCATGAGCCTCGGTTTTAGCCCTAGGGTGGCTGGGCCAGCAGCCAGCTGGAGGGACCCCAGAACACCAGCAATTATGGCGATTCCAGAATTATCAGCACAGGTATGCCTAGGACAAAGTGAGAGGTTAGTGACCTATGGACTTTGGGACCAGTATTTGGGGAACGCATTGGCTTCCTCCCCTGGGGGCGAAAAGCTGCTGAAGAAACAGCAGCACAGAAGCCATTTTGCAGTGTCAATAGTGGCTCTAGCTCCTGGTCTGCAAACTGTAGGGAGATCCAGCAATCAGTTTGGGGGTTAATTGCTCCTGCTTTAAACTGCCTGGATCTGGATTGTGGTCTGGGGGGGAAGTTTGGGGTGGGTATCCAGCTTGCCAGAGTTTGTGGAGGCTTTACAGAGGCCACCCAACCTGGGGAAGTTGTGAAGACCCCATGTTTGGGCGGAAGCTCTCCTGTCTGGTAGCAGAGTCCTACTGTGGTAACAAGCCCCAAAATCATGTAATTAAGTGGCAATATGCCTAGGCAAAAGAAACAAAATAAACAGAAAAATTCAACATTGGACTCCTATTTTAGGGGCAAAGAAGATCAAAGCATGGAGGAGGACTGTGAGGTCAGAACTCCTGGACCGAAAGCCCCAAATGAAAATACAAGCTGGCTACAGGCCATAGAGGACCTTAAGAAGCAGATAAGAGAAGTGGGGGAAAATTTGGGAAGAGAAATGAAAAAGATGCAAGAAAAGTATGAAATGACAGTCAACAGCCTGACTGAGGAAAATAGCACCTTAAAAAATAGACTAACGCAAATGGCAAAAGAGGCTCAGAAAGGCAGTGAGGAGAAGAACGCCTTAAAAAGCCAAATTTCCCAGATGGAAAAAGAATCTCAAAAGTTCAGTGAGGAGATTCATTCCCTCAGAGTTAGACTGGAGCAAATGGAAGCTAGTGACTTTATGAGAAATCAAGATGCTGTTAAGCAGATCCAAACAAATGAAAGAATAGAAGGCAATGTGAAATATCTCATGGGAAAAACCACTGACCTGGAAAATAGATCCAGGAGAGATAATTTAAAAATTATTGGACTACCTGAAAGCCATGAACAAAGAAAGAACCTAGAAAATATCCTCAAAGAAATTCTCAAGGAAAATTGCCCTGATGTATTAGATCCAGAGGGGGAAGTAGAGGTTGAAAGAATCTACTGATCTCCTCCTGAAAAAGATCCCAAAAAGAAAACTCCCAGGAATATTATAGCCAGGTTCCAGAACTCCGAAATCAAGGAGAAAATACTATAAGCAGCCAGGAATAAACAATTTCAATACTGTGGAAACACAATCAGAATAGCCCAGGACCTGGCAGCTTCTACACTGAGGGATCGAAGAGCATGGAATATGATATTCCAGAGGGCAAAAGAGCTGGGACTGAACTCAAGGGTCACCTACCCAGCAAAACTGAGTATCTTGTTTCAGGGGAAAATATGGTCATTCAGTGGAATAGAGGACTTTCAATCATTCTTGAGGAAAAAACCAGAGCTGAATAGAAAATTTGACATTCAGACACAAGAAGCAGGAGATGCCTGAGAAGTTAATCAGGGAAAAGAAATCAAAAGGAACTTATCAGAGTTGAACTATTTACATTCCTACATGGACAAACAATAACTGTGTTTGATGAAACCTTTCTCATTATGAAAATAATTGAAGAAGGGTATATGGGCATATGTTTACAGGTATACATGGATAGAGGGCACAGGTTGAATTTGATGGGAAGGGATGATTCTTAAGGGGTGAAGTCAAGAGGTGAGAGAGGAAAGTGGCAAGAGGAGATGGGGAGAGACAGGGTAGGGTATAGTATCTCATGTAGAAGAGGCAAGGGGAAGTAGTTGCAGGGGAGGGGAAGAACAGGAAGGCAAAAAGGCAAAACCATATTCTCATTGAAGTTGGCCCAAGGAGAGAACCACATACATACTAAATGGGATATCTTACCCTGCAGGTTCCCCAAATACTGATCCCAAAATCCATAGGGCACTAACCTCTCATTTTGTCCTACGCATGTTTGTGTTGATAATTCTGGAATCGCCACAGCTGCTGGCATTCTGGGGACCCTCTGGCCAGCTGTTGGCCTGGCCACCCTGGGGCTAAAACCGTGGCTCACGTGGACCTGGGCTTGGGTCTTTGGTGAGCTGAGCTGTTGGCTCCCAGAGCACTGTTCTGGCCCTTTCTACAGGGCTGCAGGGCTGTCCTTAGCAGGAGGTTAGATTATCTGTGTCGTTCTGTGGGTGCTGGGGCTCCAGAAGTTGTTCAGAGTCCCCTTTTACATGGTTTGGAGGTGATCTGGGAGAAGAGCATCTTGGCTGTGCTGTTTCTACTCTGCCATCTTGGCTCTGCCCCCTATTTGGGTATTTTTAATTTGTTCTTTTCTTAGCTTTTTTTGGGTTGTATTTCCAATTCATTGTTCTCCTCTTTCTCTATTTTATTCTATTTAAGCTTTGAGAAATATAATACTTCCCCTAAGAACCTATTTTGCTGCATCCCAAAAGCTGTGTTATGTTGTCTCATCACCATTCTCTTGGATAAAGTTATTGATTATTACTATAATTTGTTGATTGATCTACTCATTTTTATTATTAGATTATTTAGCTTACAATTAATTATTATTCTATTTTCCCATGGCTTTCTTTTATATGTAATTTTATTGCACCAATATTTTAAAATGATGAATTTAATATTTCTTCCCTTCTGCATTGAATTGTGAGATTTTTAAACCCTAATACATATTCAATTTTCGTGTAGGTTCCATGTACCACAAAGAGAAAGGTATATTGCTTTCTATCCCCATTAAGTTTTCTCCAGAGGTCTACCACATCTAACTTTACTAAAATTCTATTCAGCTCTTTAACTTCTTTCTTGTTTATTTTGTGGTTAGATTTATCTAGCTCTGAGAGGAGGAGCGTGAGGTTCCTCACTAGTATAGTTTTTTTATCTCTTTCTTCTTATAACTCCATTAAGTACTACTTTAATAATTTGGAAGTTATACCAGTTAGTGCGTATATGTTTAGTAATGATATTGCTTCATTGTTTATTGTAACTTTAAGCAGGATGTCGTATTCTTCTTATCTTTTTTAATTAGATCTGTTTTTTTGTTTGTTTGTTTGTTTTTTGGTCTGAGATCAAGATTGCTACTGCTGCTTTTTTTGTTGTTGTTGTTTTTTTACTTTTGCTGAACTATAATATATTCTACTCCAGCCTTTTACTTACTCTGTATATATACCTCTGTTTCTATTGAGTTTCATGTAAACAATATACTGTAGGATTATAATTTTTGGTCCATTCGGCTATCCACTTCCATTTTATTGGAGAGTTCATCCCATTCACATTCAATAGTTATGATTAATCTCTTTTTCACCATCCTATTCCGCCCACCCCACTTGTTTACACTTCTCTCTCTCTCTCTCTCTCTCTCTCTCTCTCTCTCTCTCTCTCTCTCTCTCTCTCTCTCTCCTTTTTTCCTTTCCCTTCTCACTAGAGTTTTATTTTGACCATCACTTTCCTCAATATACCCTCCCTTCTATCACCCCTGTTCCTTTTCTTTTCCTTTTCCCTTTCTCCTTCTTCTCTCCCATTTATTTTATGTGTCTATTTGACCAAGCTATTAATTTTCTTTTCATAATTTTCTCACATCATTCCTATTTACTTCCCAATTTTTCTTTAACCTTTTATTTTCTTTTCAATAGCCTTTTAGAGCTCTTCCAGGAATTCTTTTTGGACTTGTTTCAAATTATCTTTTTTTTTACTTTTGAGGCTTTGCTTGTATTTGCTTCTGTTTTCTGAGTTTGTATCTTAATCTTCCCGTTTCATTCTTTCTTTTTTGTTTGCTTATTTTCCTAGCATACTTCTTATTTTATTTTTTTTATTTTAAACAATACTTTATTAACTTCTGTTTTACATCATTCATTTCCGCCAGATTTTGAGTTACAATCATTTTCCCCCCATTATTCCCCTACCCAACCTCCCAGAATAGCAGTCCCACAAGATATCGCTTCCTCCAATCTGCTCTCTCCCATACCTTCTCCCATACCCCATCGACTTTTCCATTAGAGGAAGATGAATCTTTGTGTCCCAATGCCTGCACATCTTATTTCCCAATTATAGGCAAAAGAGTATTAATAATAGTATTTATATATATATTTGAAACATTTAATGTTACGACCTCGAATTTCAGATCCATTTCCTTCCTCCCTTGTCACCCATTCCCTCTTGGGAGATAAGTAATTCAGTGTATGTTGTACATGTCTGGCTATGCAAAACATTATCATAGTATATATATTGTACAAGGCTGCTTATAATTCCCTCCCGCTTATCCCACTCCCCACCTGGTCCATTCCCTACATGATCCTGTCCCTCTTCTATAGTGGGTACTTCCAACCTCCCCTCACCCCAAGGATGCCCTCCCCTCCATCATCTCTCCTCCCATCCCCCTTCCCCCTATCCTGCTGCAGGTTGAGATATCCCATTTAGTATGTATGTCATTTTCTCCCTGAACCAAATTCAATGTAAATGTGGTTTTGCCTTTTTAGCCTTCCTTATTCTCCCCCTCCTTTGCAACCACTTCCCCTTGCTTCTTCTACATGGGATAGTTTACCCTACCCTGTCTCTCCCCATCTCCTCTTGCCACTCTCCTCTCTCACCTCATAATTTCATCCCTTGAGTATTCTCCCTTCCCAACAAATTCAACCTATACCCTCTATCCATATATAACTGTAACCATGTACACACACATTCGCATATGTATTCATATGACCACACCCCCTTCTTCCATTATTTTCATAGTGAGAAAGATATCATCAGTCACAGTTATTGCTTTTCCATATAGGAATGTAAATAGTTCAACTTTCATAAGTTCCTTTTGATTTCTTTTCCCTGATTACCTTCTCAGGCATCTCTTCCTTCTTGTGTCTGGATGTCAAATTTTCTATTCAACTCTGGGTTTTTCCTCAAGAATGCTTGAAAGTCCTCTATTCCACTGAATGACCATATTTTCCCCTGAAACAAAATACTCAGTTTTGCTGGGTAGGTGACCCTTGGGTTCATTCCAGTTCTTTTGCCCTCTGGAATATCATATTCCATGCCCTTCGATCCCTCAGTGTAGAAGCTGCCAGGTCCTGGGCTATTCTGATTGTGTTTCCACAATATTGAAATTGTTTCTCCCTGGCTGCTTGTAGTATTTTCTCCTTGATCTGGGGATTCTGGAACCTGGCTATAATATTCCTGGGAGTTTTCTTTTGGGATCTTTTTCAGGAGGTGATCAGTGGATTCTTTCAACCTCTATTTTGCCCTCTGGATCTAAAACATCAGGGCAGTTTTCCTTGAGAATTTCTTGAAGGGTGATTTCTAGGTTCTTTCTTTGATCATGGCTTTCAGGTAGTCCAATAATTTTTAAATTGTCTCTCCTGGATCTATTTTCCAGATCAGTGGTTTTTCCTATGAGATATTTCACATTGCCTTCTAATCTTTCATTTGTTTGGATCTGCTTAACAGCATCTTGATTTCTCATAAAGTCATTAGCTTCCATTTGCTCCAGTCTAACTCTGAAGGAATGAATCTCCTCAGTGAACTTTTGAGATTCTTTTTCCATCTGGCAAAATTGACTTTTTAAGGCATTCTTCTCCTCATTGCCCTTTTGGGCCTCCTTTGCCATTTGAGTTAGTCTATTTTTTAAGGTGTTGTTTTCCTCAGTCAGGCTGTTGACCCTCATTTCATACTTTTCCTGCATCCTTCTCATTTCTCTTTCCAATTTTTCCTCCACTTCTCTTATTTGATTTTTAAAGTCCTTCTTAAGGTCCTCTATGGCCTGCAACCCACTCATGTTTTCCCCTGGGGCTTTTGGAGCAGGACTTCTGACCTCACAGTCCTTTTCCCGCTCTATGCCCCCAAAATAGGAGTCTAGGGTTGCATTTTTCTGTTTCCTTTGCCTTGGCATGTTGCCACTTAATTGCTTGACTTTTGGGCTTGTTGCCACACTATGGCTTTAAGGCCAGATAGAGGAATTTTCGTCCCGAACGTGTGGGGGGCAACTTCCGTTTCTGGCAAGCTGTAAACCCACCCACAACTTCCATCCTAGATCACAATCCAGATCCAGGGAGGTTAAAGCAAGAGCGATTACCCCCCAAGACTAATCGCTGGATCTCCCCACGATTTGTAGGCTGGGAGCCGGAAATGCCTATGAAAACTACAAAATGGTGCATCTCCTCAGCGGCTTCTAGCCCCCAGGGGAGGGAGCTGACGCATTCCCCAAATACAAGTCCCAAAGTCCATAGGACACTAACCTCTTACTTTGTCCTAGGCAAGTCTATGTTGATAATTCTGTAGTCTCCACAGCTCCTGGTGTTCTGGGATTCCTCCAGCTGGCTGCTGGCCCTGCCGCCCGGGGGCTAAAACCTCGGCTCACGTGGACCTGGGCTCGGCTCGGCTCCTGCGCTCTGCGCGCTGCCGGCTCCCAGACCACTGTGCTGGTCCTTCCTGCAGGGTGCTGGGCTGTCCTCAGCAGGAGGTTAGCTTCTCTGTGTCGTTCTGTGGGTGCTGTAGCTCCAGAAGTTGTTCAGAGTCCTTTTTTACATAGTTTGTGGAGAATCTGGGGGCAGAGAGGCTTGGACGAGCTGTTTCTACTCCGCCATCTTGGCTCCGCCCCCCTAGCATACTTCTTGACTTTAAACTTTATGTTAAAGTGTGTCTCTACTTCTGGAGCAGAGTAGGTACTGACTCATGCTTTACATTTTTATGCTACTGTTTTCAACACTAGTTTTTAGAATCTATAAGTTTTTGATGCTTCCCAAATGGTATGATTCAAGGTGAGGTATAGATGCTACTCTTCTGGCCTGTGCTTTTGTCTTCACCCAGGAAGGTACCTTGCTCTCCTGCTTCGACAAGTTCTAGAATGCCTCTTGGTCCTGGAACTGTGGCAGGTCTCCTGTTTTCCTGTAGCCTCAAGTGATAATGCTCCTTTCTGCCTTGGAACGAAACCAGAGTCCCCACTCCATTGTGTTCACGATGCTAATGCTCCTTTTTGTCCAGGAACTGAAATCCAGAAATGAGTGTAAAGAATAAAACAGGGCCCTGTACCCAGCACCAGCAAAGGTTTCCCTGTAATCTCTTTCTGACCAGTTGTATAATCCCCTGACCTTTGACTGAGAGCTCCTGAAGCTACTGCTACCACTTTTGCCCTGCCTGCAAGGCCTGCTGATGGCATTGCTAAGCCCTGTTCTGTGTTCTGGAATGACTCCCACCCCAAGATCAAAGACCTCACCTGCTGACTTTTGTAAACTATTTTTAGTTCTAAAATGTCTTCCTCTGACCTTCTGTTGGCTCTACCACTCCAGAATTTGATTTGAGACATTATTTCAAAGTGGCTTGGAAGGGACTATTAGGAGAGTTTAGCTCAGTTGTTGCCTTTACTCTGCCATCTTGGCTCTGCCCCAGCCTTCCTTCTGACGGTTCACCTACGATCTAGCTATTGTTTCTCTTCTTTAACATAACCTCTCCATTTCTTTTCTTTTTCTCTCAATTAATATCTGGCTGGGAGCATTTATACCCACTGAAACTTCTCTAAGTGGACTTCCCTTCCACTGATAGCAAATGCAAGAAGTTATTCAGATGCACCTGAGACCCGTACTTCCCTACAAAATTCCTCTCCTCATAATCATCTCTTAGTATCCATCCATGATGTCTGAGAAGCTGAGTATCCTCTCTCTGAAATGAAATGGATATCAAGAACCTACAGTACTTTGAGTGCTCAGTTAGGGGCAAGAGACGTGATTGCCTCCTATTGAATTATAGCACCCTTACTTCCTCTAACTAGAACCTAAAGATTATCTGGATTGCAGCTAGGTTGGCCCAGTGCATAGAGTGCCAGTCCTAGAGTCAGGAAGACCTGAGTTCAAATCTAGCCTCAGACATGTACTTACCGTATGACCCTGGGCAAGAGACTTAACCTTGTTTACCTTAGTTTCCTCATCTGTAAAATGAGCTAGAGAAAGAAATAGAAAATCACTCCAGGATTTTTCCAAAAAAACCCTTTCCTTCCCAAAAGGGGGAGGTCAGTGCATGAAGAGCCAGACATTACTGAAAAATGGCTTAACAATGACAAAAGATTATCTTGGCTAAGGCTCAAGTCCATTCCCTACTCACTGAGTCCTAGATGTGTCCTAATTCTCTAGGGATCCTGTTGTTTCCTTGTCTCTCTAGTGACTTTGATCTAAATGTATAATTTGCCATTATTCTAATGTATCTGATTATATTAAATTTCCCTGTTTGGTCTCTCTATCCACAAAAAGTCATCACAAAGGACTGAAACATCAATACTACACAAGTATCACTATTTTGATTTTGAAATTAGAAAACTGAGGCTCAGAGACATCATTAAGTCTGCTAGTTCATACAGCGGTGAACTCAGAGTCAGTTTTGCATCTTCTGACTACACTGTACTAGTATTATTTTGGATTATTTGAATTGCCATTGGGTCCTCTCCCTTAGCACAAAAAATTGAAAATTGACTTTTAATTATAAAATATTAGCAGCACACCTTCCCTGCAGGAGGTACAGAGGGAATAAAATTAATCTAATCTCCATTCTTTCTTTTTCACCCCTATCCTGAAGCATTACTCACCATAAGTGACAAAACTAGTAACTACTTGCCAAGCTGTGCTTAAGTGATGAGGTTGCTTTTGTACCAGCTCCTTTCCTTTGCCAAGAACATGGGTTGGATAATTCTTGTGTTCACTGTTTAGCAGAATCTCTGAGGGAGTTCAGAAGCCAGCTTCATTAGCAAATAACAAAGGGCGACCAAGAAGTGTGTTTGAGGCTTCAAACTAGAGTTATTCTAAGATCCAGGTGTTTGTTCTACTCATTTGCTCAGGCTTGTTTAGTCAGCTAAGATCTATGATGAAAGGGTGGTAGAAATGGGACTCCTAGTGCATGGAATAGAAAGGTTGGGACTGGAAGGGCTCAAATGAGATACCATGCATTTATGGGTGGACAAAGAACAAAGGATCACTCAATGTAATTAATTGCTGCTATATTTAGAATTAATAACATCAAACAACACTTTGTACACATTTTCACCAAGGAACACAGAGTTGTGGGTAGTGCATCAGTTCCAATGTCAAAGAAAATTGTAATAGACCTGGAAGAACCTTTCCAACTGAGAATAGCATCAATGATTATGTGGCTAATATCAGAATAATGACTTCACTGGTTCCTGGTAGGAGATGATTGTTGGCAGAATGGCAAGTTTTATTCACATCCCAGCAATACAGAGATTGGAGTCTAATGGATGATTGGGAGCAGACCTCAATTAGTAAATCCAAGGGTTGGGGTGGGGGCAGGGAGCTGGCAAATATGTCATCTTAACTATTGTACATTTGTGGGGGGGTTAGCATCAGTGATTTCATGAATATAGAAATTCCTGGTGTGGAAACTCTCTCAACTGTCACCTGCTCTGCAGTTTATAGAGTTACAGAATTGCCTGGGTTATGAAGAATTTCAGTGACTTGACCAGTATGTGTCAAAGGCAGGATTGAACACAAGTTTTCCTGATTTTGAGACTAGTTATTACACCATGCTGCCTCTCTTTTGGCAAGAGGGGAAGTCCCTTTAAGAATTTTAATTCAGAGAGAGAAATGTCAGCAACTTTGCCCTATTACCACCAATCAAAGCTCTCTCTCAATTTTCCCTCCAAGGTTCAAGAGATAGAAGAGGTGCCTGGCAGGTGGCAGCCACAGCATGAAACCAGATGGGGAGGAGTTGGAGATGGGATAGTTTCCCTGGAGGGCAATGTCAACTCATAACATTCTTCTCTCTAATGTCTCAGTTTCAGGTTTTAAGATCCTAGATGGTGGGTATCCATTTGTTTTAACAACTTTAAGAGTCTGGGTTTCTTAACTGAAAACCCATTGTACCATCATTTCCCGGGCTGTGCAACTGACAAAACCCCCTCTGCGCTTCTGTGATCTTGGGAAGACCTTGGTCTATCACCTGATGTACTCCCAAATCAAAAGTGATAAAATGTAAAGGAATAGTTTTCCAGATACCCTGAGCCAACTCTCAGCAAAATAATGAGTTAGGTACTTTGTTGACAGGTCCCCCCCTTCCTTTCTGTACAGTTTCTCCCATTTTCTCACCTCAATTCCCCTTTTCAAGCGCCCAGGGAAATCCTTCCCATCTCACTCACCAAAACCTTGGATATTATAGCATCAGTCACTGACACCTCTGTATAAATGGAACATGTTCCATTACCCTCTAGGGCACTGGCATTTTAAGCCTTCTTTTGGTAAGTGGAATAAAAGGTTTTGTGCCCTAAGAAAGCAATGCTAGGTATCTGAGAGAGGTTTTCTAGGAAGTGTTGGGGGTGGGGGAAATGGGAAGTAGCCAGTACAAATTCCAAGATTTGTTCTGTGAAGTTTGTATTTGGTCAAAGGGTCACACTTGAGGACCCAGAGGGCCACATGTGGCCTTGAGGTCACAGGTTGCCCACCTCTGGAACAGCTTCTGAAGACATCACAGATAGAAAAGAACAATAACTGTGAAATCATATGTCTTGATTTTAAAATTTTCCTGTGATGCTTGCTATTTGTGTAGCCTTAAGAAAATCACATAATCTCTTTAGCCCCAGTTTCCAAATCTGTAAATCTAAAAGTAGATTTCCACATCTAAAATAGTTTTCTACATGTAAAATAATTTCCACATCTGGACTCAAAATTCCCTCTTTGCTCTGGATCTATGATGTTATAATCAATTTCCTACCCTGCCTGAATTGAAGAAAGAACCTTCATAATGAAAAGCATTATTTCCTTATTCTTACTCAACACAAGTTATTTAGGAAGACAAATGAAAAAGACACTGGGGAGGCCTTGAACCAATGCAAACTCTGAAGGACTGAACCTTCCACTAGTGGGTTTTTTCAAGAAAAACATAGCACATAATGTTAATATAATGCCCCTACAATCAAGTAGTTATTCAAATAGCCTTTATTAGCCAATTTTTTGGTGCCATTCACTTACACACACACACACACACACACACACACACACACACACACACACACACACACAGTCCCTGCCCTCAAGGAGTTTATATTTTAATGGAGGAGAAAACATGCAAATTATAAGTATGTAAAGGATCCATAAAGAGAAGGAAGACAGTCTCTTGCAAGGATTTGTTTTCTTCAGTGAGACTTTTTTCCAATTCCGTCACTGTAGATTTATTTTATTTAAATTTATCTTCTACCTCCCTAATTTGGCTTTTAAAATCTCTCTTGAGCTCCTCCAAGAATGCTTTTGGGGCTTGAGACCAGTTCATATTTCCATCTGTGGCCTCAGGTGTAGACACAGAGTTTATGGTGTCTTCTGAAAGTGATTCTTCTCCTTCAGAATAATAGGATTCAGTTGTCTTTGGTCTTGCCTTTGCAAGTTGCTTCTGGCCCATTGTAATTGCTTATTTACTGTCCTTTAAAGTGTATTTCTGCTTCTGGGGTACAGAGGGCTCTGACCCAAGCTTCTCATGCTGGGAGCTAGGTGCCTGGTTATTGGCTTTGTGTGCTGTAGCCTCTGGGTGTCTAGATTGAGGCCAAGGGCAGGACTCTTAATGTTTCCCCTGAGTTACCCTGAGGCTTACAGTGTAATCTGTGGGTGAGGGGTGGTCTGGCTGCTTCAGATTTCTGCCTCTATGCCTCTGGGCTATAGCTCAGGCAGGCTTTTGGTGGTCAGGTGAGGTGAGGCTTATTGGGACCCCTCTGGTTCTTCTCTTCAGACTCCTTACTGCCTCAGTCACACCCTTTTTCCATGACTCCTAAGCCTGAGGCTATTCTGCTGTTTCAGGATTTTACTCTGGGAGGGACATTTATTTCTGGGTTTTCTTGATCATAGATGGGGAATTAGAGCAGCCAGAGTTTACTTTGTCATCTTAGCCCCCAGAAAATCAGGCAGGTGATTTTTAAATTTCCAGAGTGGAAGCTGATAGCCCCAGGGGAAGCTGCTATCTCTGCTGAGGGCCCTGAGCTTTCTCTTACCCAGCTCCTATGGATTCTCCTGTCCTGTGGTGAGATGGCTGTGAATGGCCCTTGGGGTCGGTGAGTCTGCTGGCTAGGGCTCCTTCTCATTCCTCTGTAGTCCGCTGTCTAGTCTAGGGTGGTGCAACCCCCATGTGCTCCACACTCCCCCTGCCCCAACCTACATGAGCACTTTTCTGGGCTGGATTCAGCTACACTCTTTCCCCCCTTGTATTCTGACACTACTTCTATGTACTAGAACGCTGCTCCAATTTTTGTAAAGTGAGTTTCCATACACTAGGTTGAGCAGGCATTGTTTATCTGAAAGAGCCCCAACTCTGTAATCAGAGGATGGACCTGAGTTCAAATCCTGTCTGTTACCTTGAACCAATCACTTGATCTGAATTTTCTTCAGTGTCCTCATCAGCACATAAATTCTAGATACACATTGAGGTCCTATATAGCCCTAAAACTACAATCCTATTTTTGAATATTATTTGAATTTTTTGAATTTGGAAGTCTACCAAGCTGGAAAGATTTGGAGCATAGGCCTAGTAACTGAACTTAGGTAAGATTATTTTTCTTTCTAAAATTGTCATAAAATCTCTTAGAATCGTCACTCTTGGGGTGACCAGAAACTGACATCTATATCTTTAATTTGTTTTTTTTTGCCACAATCTCAAATGAAGATTGTCTCCTAATTTTAATGTTTGTGGATTGTGTTGGATTATGATATCATAGATGAAATAAGAAGTAAAAGAAGCTACTTAACCACAAGTCAATAATGGCTTCAAACTTCCATGTCTCCATTTTGCACAGCAGTCCTTCACTGCCATTAGCCTTTTCCTGGTTCTCTTCCTCATCAAAGAAAGACACTGTCAATGGAGTTAGAAAGTGTTGGAGTTGGAGTTCATCTTAGTTCAAACAACAAATATTTATTAATCTCTTGCTATAATCTAGGCTTTGAACTAAGTGCTGAGGTTACAAAGAAAGATAAAAACACTAAAACAGGATCTTACATATCGATAGATGGCATCATGTAAAAATAAATAGACATATATAAGATTCATACAATTGTAGGAAAGTAGTTTTGGAAAGATTTAAATGTGTGGGGCAACCCAGAAAGACCTCCTGTAGAAACATTTGAGTGGAGTCTGGAAAGAAAACAGGCAGGACAAACACAGAAGTGAAGAGGGAGAACATTCCAAGCAAGAGGGAAATTATCTAGAGTAATCTCCACTATTTTCTATATGAGAAAATTGAAGTCTAAAGATGTCATATGAATTGCCCAAGATCATGTGACAAGGTAGTGTCAAAGTGCTTTTATTTCAAAAGAAGACCTAGAAATTAAGTAGAAATAGCTTGTTTTTGTCTCCAAAGTGCTCTCTAGCACTAAGAAATAAAAACCAAATGGAGATAAAATAATAACAACAATAATAATAATAAAATAGCAAATAGAAATGTTTCAGTGGATTCTATTGTACAAGTTTCTTGTAATAACACAGATTTGGGCTGCCATTTTCTTTGGCACAGTGGATAGAGTATGAGGCCTAGAGTCAGGGAGACCTAAATTCAAATCCAGCTTCAGACACTTAAAAACTGTGTGACCTTTGGCAAGTCACTTAACTCCTCTTTGTCTCTTCCTCATTTGTAAATGAAGAAAATAGTAATACCTACCTCTCAGAGTTGTTGTGAAGATCAAATGATACAATTATAAAGCACTTAGCACAGTGCCTAGCACTTAAAAACACTATATAAATGTGTAAATAATATATTTAAGAGATGACTTTGAAAGCCACCCCTGTCAGTAAAATATGATTGACTTATCTCTCTCCTGCAAATAAATGCCTTGTGCTGCCTACACAGGAAGAATGTCTTAGATGGGTTCATTTAAATCTCGAAGGATGGAGAAGTGCACAGTTAGTTTCCTGTGGTTAAAGAATTTTCACTTTCATTAAGATAGAGAAAACTGAGAAGTAGGGAATTGATTGACCTCGGAATGGAAAGAGCTGAGTTTGAGTCCTCCCTCAGATAAAGCCTGGCTATATGATCCTGAACAAGTCACTAAATCTCTCAGGTTTCCAGACAGCTCCCTAAGACTAAAGGGCAAACCTCATCTGGGCATTCCCTGTATCAATTAAGTCATAAAGAAATCCCTTTCCCTTTCCTAGAAGGAGAATTTCCTCTCACTCCTTTGCTTTAGCAACTTGGCCACAGAGTGAAAACAAGGGATGACGGTGGTTGAGGATGGTTGTGGGTGACGTGGAGATTCACTCAACCATGACTTGGTACATAGGAAACCTTAATAAATTCTTGTTGACCAAATGACTGACCTTTAGCTGTTTTGCTTTTGTGTTCAAGTAGGATTAGTAATGGCATCTTGCCTCCAGCTAAAACTAAGCCATTTTCTTTCTCTATTTTTTGTTTAATTTCATGTATTGCATTGGCATCTTGTTTTCCTCACTGTTTCTTCCCTTTCTGCAACTTTCTCAGCTGCCATCCCCTTTATGTCTTCCCTCGTGTTCTTTCCTATTTGCCTCCATTTACCATTTCCTCCCCTTATTGCAGTTTCTCCTTTTAATCCGTTACTCAGTCAGGAACATGGATTGTGTTCCTGCCCAGTGTCAGAATTGGAAGGAGCCTTGGATCAATCAATCAACAAGCATTTATTAAACTTATGATGTTTTTTTGAAAAGGGATAGGGTTAAATGAGAAATTAGAATGGGGGGTGTAGCAGCAAGCACCCCAATATCCCCAGGGTGTCTGCCAACACAGGTTTTTAGATCTGCTTTTCAAAAGGAAAGCAACTCAAAATGGGTTAACAAGCTCACTTTAATCAAACAAACATACATTACCTAGTTCAGGGGGAAAAGGTCAGCACCCCGAATTTCAGAGTTACAGAACTTACAGATCAAACAGACAGGCTTCCGAACTGTCCAATCATTATATCAATACCAAATCACAGTTACCAGAGAGGGAAGCATCAACATCTGGGTTTTCAAAGCCGGGGGGCTCTCAACAACGGCTTCCCAGAGTCTCATCTGGTCAAATTCCACAACACTTCTCAAAGTGAGCCCCAAAGCAAAGCCTCTCATCAGAGTTTATATAGCCTTCTCCTGGCTCAGAGAATATAACAACTTTCTGGACCCATTGCCCAATCACAAGGTATCAAGGTGTGGGCTTTCCTGAAAAACAAGCCTCCCACCACAGGCTCCAGGTGCACTTAAGCTAGGGGCAGGGAAGATCTTTAAATTTGCATTTCCATTACAGGGGGTGGGACAGGATGGAGAGAAATATAGTCTTTCAAAATTTAGTCTTTTAAAATATAACAATTGTGGAAATGATTTGGGTAACTACACACATATAACCTATATTGAACTGCTTATCTTCATGGTGGGAGTGGGTGTGAAGAAGGGAAAAAATCTGGAACTCAAAGTTTTAAAAACAAATGTTTAAAAATTGTTTTTTTACATGCAACTGGGAAATAAGATATATAGGCACTGGGGTATAAAAATCTATCTTGCTCTACTAGAAAGTTAGGGGGGGTAATGGGGGAAGATATAAGAGAGAACAGATTGGGGGAAGGGGCATTCAGTAGGCTTGCTATTTTGGGGAGGGAGATACGGAAAAGACTGGGAGAAAAAACAGTAACTCAAAGTTTTGTGGAAATGAATGTTGAAAAGTAAAAATAAATTAATTAATTAAGCAGCTACAAAAAAAAAATAAACACTTATGATGGGCTCAGTGTATGCTGAAACTTGACTAGGTGCTTTGGGGAGAGGGAGAAGAAAGTAAAACTAGGATACTGCTTTCTGAGAATAATCAGCAAAGTGAGATTTAAAAAACAACAACAACAACAACACTCAAAATAAATTATTACATTTGGGAGGTGTAGGGACTTTAGAGATCACAAAGTCTTACTGTGTTTTCCCCTAAAAATGGTTTCCATTTCCAGTTGGTTATTTCTGTGTGCATGCATATAATTACCAGCTGTACAAGTACAAATATGCATATGCATGTATACATAGATATACATAGACATAGACACTGAGCAGCTTATCTGTAAGGCAAGGGGAAGTCTTTCATCATTAGTCTTAAGGAATTGTGTTTGATTATTCTCCAGAGTATCAAGCACAGAGTGGAGATGGTAGTAAATATATATTCTTAGAGAGGGCATGCAAGGACGACCTTTTGTTTTGTTTTGTCTTCTTTGCTCTTATATATTATCTAGAGGAGAATTATATTTGGGTGGGACTAATAAATACCATTCTATTTTAGGATCTCCATCGTCTTCTATATTCTCCGTTGTCTCAGTAACGGATTCTTACCTATTTCCAGTGATTTCCCAAGTTTCAGGAAATTAGCTCCAATCTGTTACTTTCTGGTTCTTTGCTTGAGTTAGCATATAGTGAATTTCTGAAAGCACCTTCCAATTTTAATACATATACGTATGTATGTATGTATGTATGTATGTATGCGTGCGTGTGTGTTTGTGTGTGTGTGTGTATTTTTTTTTTTTTATTCAGATCCATTTCCTTCCTCCCTTGTCACCCATTCCTTCTTGGGATATAAGTAATTCAGTATATGTTGTACATGTCTAGCTATGCAAAACATTATCATAGTAGATATATTGTACAAGGCTGCTTATAATTCCCTCCCACTCATCCCACCCCCCACCTTGTCCATTCCCTACATGATCCTGTCCCTCTTCTATAGTGGGTACTTCCAACCTCCCCTCACCCCAAGGATGCCCTCCAATCCATCATCCCTCCTCTCATCCCCCTTCCCCCTATCCTGCTGCAGGTTGAGATATCCCATTTAGTATGTATGTCATTTTCTACCTGAACCAAATTCAATGTGAATGTGGTTTTGCCTTTTTAGCCTTCCTTATTCTCCCCCTCCTTTGCACCCACTTCCCCTACATGAGATAGTTTACCCTACCATGTCTCTCCCATCTCCTCTTGCCACTTTCCTCTCTCACCTCATAATTTCATCCCTTGAGTACTCTCCTTCCCAACAAAATAAACTATCTCTATCATATATAACTGTAACCATATACACACACATTCACATATGTATTCATATGACCACACCCCCTTCTTCCATTATTTTCATAGTGAGAAAGATATCATCGTCACAAATATGCTTTTATATAGGAATATAAATAGTTCAACTTTGATAAGTTCCTTTTGATTTCTTTTCCTGATTACCTTCTCAGGCATCTCTTACCTTCTTACGTCTGGATGTCAAATTTTCTATTCAACTCTGGTTTTTCCTAAGAATGCTTGAAAGTCCTCTATTCCACTGAATGACCATATTTTCCCCTGAAACAAAATACTCAGTTTTGCTGGGTAGGTAACCCTTGAGTTCATTCCCAGGTCTTTTGCCCTCTGGAATATCATATTCCATGCCCTCGATCCCTCAGTGTAGAAGCTGCCAGGTCCTGGGCTATTCTGATTGTGTTTCCACAATATTGAAATTGTTTCTCCCTGGCTGCTTGTAGTATTTTCTCCTTGATCTGGGGATTCTGGAACCTGGCTATAATATTCCTGGGAGTTTCTCTTTGGGATCTTTTTCAGGAGGTGATCTGTGGATTCTTTCAACCTCTATTTTGCCCTCTGGATCTAAAACATCAGGGCAATTTTCCTTGAGAATTTCCTGAAGGGTGATTTCTAGGTTCTTTCTTTGATCATGGCTTTCAGGTAGTCCAATAATTTTTAAATTGTCTCTCCTGGATCTATTCTCCAGGTCAGTGGTTTTTCCCATGAGATATTTCACATTGCCTTCTAATCTTTCTTTTGTTTGGATCTGCTTAACAGCATCTTGATTTCTCATAAAGTCACTAGCTTCCATTTGCTCCAGTCTAACTCTGAAGGAATGAATCTCCTCAGTGAACTTTTGAGATTCTTTTTCCATCTGGCAAATTCAACTTTTTAAGGCATTCTTCTCCTCATTGCCCTTTTGGGCCTCCTTTGCCATTTGAGCTAGTCTATTTTTTAAATGTTCATTTTCTCAGGCTGTTGACCCTCATTTCATACTTTTCCTGCATCCTTCTCATTTCTCTTTCTAATTTTTCCTCCACTTCTCTTATTTGATTTTTAAAGTCCTCCTTAAGGTCCTCTAAGGCCTGCAACCCGCTCATGTTTTCCCCTGGGGCTTTTGGAGCAGGACATCTGACCTCACAGTCATTTTCCCGCTCTATGCCCCCAAAATAGGAGTCTAGGGTTGCATTTTTCTGTTTCCTTTGCCTTAGCATGTTGCCACATAATTGCTTGACTTTTGGGCTTGTTGCCACACTATGGCTTTAAGGCCAGATAGAGGAATTTTCGTCCCGAACGTGTGGGGGGCAACTTCCGTTTCTGGCAAACTATAAACCCACCCACAACTTCCACCCTAGATCACAATCCAGATCCAGGGAGGTTAAAGACAAAGCGATTACCCAAGACTGATCACTGGATCTCCCACGATTTATAGGCTAGAAACCAAACTGCCACCTGAAAACTACACATTGGCGTGTCTCCTCAGCTTCCCCCCAGGGAGGGAGCTGACGCATTCCAAATACAGGTCCCAAAGTCCATCAGGACACTAACCTCTTACTTTGTCCTAGGCAAGTCTATGTTGATAATTCTGGGATACACAGTACAGTCTCTGAGCCACTCCATCCGGCTGCTGGCCCTGCCGCCCTGGGGCTAAAACCTCAGTCACGTGGACCTGGGCTCGGCTCAGTTCCTGCGCTCTGCGCACTGCCGGCTCCCAGACCACTGCGCTGGCCCTTCCTGCAGGGTGCTGGGCTGTCCTCAGCGGGAGGTTAGCTTCTCTGTGTCGTTCTGTGGGTGCTGGGGCTCCAGAAGATTTTCAGAGTCCTTTTTTACATAGTTTGTGGAGAATCTGGGGGCAGAGAGGCTTGGACGAGCTGTTTCTACTCCGCCATCTTGGCTCCGCCCCTGTGTGTGTGTGTACAATAGTGGTGAGGGCAAGGATCCTGTTTTAGTTCTTCTTCAGGAGGAAATAAAAATTCATTGTAAGAAGAGCATGGTATTAGGTTTGGTAAAAATAAAAAACACTAAGTTATGGTGACTGGAATCCACATCTTTGCATTCCATTTCTCCATTGGTATAATAGAGTAATGATGTTTCTTTTCCTTTACCTCCTCACATCAGAAAATTGTTGTAAGGATAAACTAGGGCAAGCCTGGGTCGGTCCCAAGAGAAAATCATTTGCATATCTCAGTAATGCAGGTTTGAATACCCTAAAAATAGCCAAAAGGAAGTAGATTGCAAACTTTACCCCTTAGCTCCCAGATCTCTTGACTATGGAGCCTGACGGAGAGGCATATATAGATCAATGCCTAACCTCATTATTATCATTGAAAAACTACATTTAAGACACAACAGAATGTAAAACTGGTGTCAAACTGAAAGAGAAATAAATCCTCAAGGAAAGCATATTGACTTAGAAACCCATAAATTAACATTATCTATGTGGTACTTTTTGTTTATTTTGTTAAACATTTCTCAATAATTTTAAAGTGGTTTGGTCCACACTTGAGAGTATTGTGAGCCGTGAGTTTGACACCTCTGATACAGTGAATATGGAAATGACAACAGAATCACCTGATCAATCAATCAATAAACAATTATTAAGCATGTACTACATGCCAGACCCTATACTGTCCTTAGAGCCAGGAAGAACTAGCTTCCAATTTCATCATACTGGCTATGTGACCCTGAGAAAATCACCTAATCTCTCAGTGTCCTAGGCAACATTGTCAGACTGTAAATTACAAGGGAGTTGCCAGTCTAAATTGGTAAATGGTGATTTCCTCACCACAGGAATTCCCTATACAAAATATATCACAAGTCCAGTTCCTATTCTTTTTTTTTTGGAGGGGGGGAAGGCAAGGCAATTAGTGACTTGCCCAAGGTCACACAGCTAGTCTGAAGCTGGATTTGAACTGAGGTCCTCCTGACTCCAGGGTAGGTGCTCAATTCACTGCACCACCTAGCTGCCCCCAGTTCCTATTCTTTACTACAAATTATAGAGCAATGGCTGGAAATGCTATCATGATGAGTGTCCCTGAGTGTCCCTGCCCACTTCACTGGCTACCCTGCTCTAGCTATCTTATTTGTCTGGAATCTACATAATGGAGTTTACTTAACTCAGTGAGTTATTTGATAGTTGCAGTGGGGCTCTCATAAAAGGATTAGATGCTTTGAATGTCTTTTAGCTTAATCCAGAGAAAACATCTGATCCATGGCCATAATCTACATCTTTAACCAACATCAGCCATTTCCAAATGCATGTTACTGGTCAGGGGAGGTCCCATTCAACAAAGTAAGAATGCACAAATCCAAAGCACATTTCCTGATGTACATGGGTCAGGGGTGTCATTGTGTGGGAAAATTTGAACTCCATTACAGCTCATATTTGGTTCAGAAATTGCAGTGTCAGACAGAATAGGTAACAAGATGGGTTACATTCCATTAAGAAGCTGGGTACATATGTGTGTGTGCATGTGTTTGCATGTGTGTGCATAAGTACATGTGTATATGTAAATGACTGAACAGCTATAATAGATATAAAACTATAATTATATAACTACATATCTAATTGTTTGGTCAATTTCAGTCATGTCTGACTCTGTGATTGTGCTTGGTTTTTTTGTTTTGTTTTGTTTTGTTTTTAGGTGAAGTTACTAGAGCAGTTTGCCATTTCCTTCTCCAGCTCATTTACAGATGAGGAAACTGAGACAAATAGGTTAAGTGATTTGCCCAGGGTCACATAGCTACTAAGTAACTGAGGCCAGATTTGAACTCAGGAAATTGAGTCTTACTCTCTGTCCATTGTATTACCTAGCTTCCCATTATATTTATATGTGCATGTATGTATGAATCTATAGCTATATGTCTATATCTAGAAGTAAGCATGTATATATGTATAAAATATACAAAATGAACACATAATTATAAAGTAATGCATGCATAGGTACTAATAGCTGGGGAGATCAGTTTAAGCTCTACATAGATGCTGACATTTGAACTAAGTTGTGAAGGAAAAACTGGGAAAGACTGAGGTGATGAGGGAGTGAATTCCAAACTTAGGAACATACTCTGCAAAGGCACAGAAATGGTAGATGAAGTATGGTTTTTGAGGAGCAGCAAGAAAACCAATTTGCCTTGATGTGGAGTATGTGAAAGGAGATAATATATAATGAGACTAGAAAGGTGGGTTGGAACCAGGTTTTAAAGGACTTTAAATGCCAAACAGAGGCATTTGTATTTGACCCTGAAAGTAACAGAGACCCAACATTTATTTAGCAAGGGACTGACAAAGCCAGTACTGAGCTTTAGGAAATTCACTTTGGCAGGATGAATTGGAAAAGGGAGAGGTATGAAGGTCATTAAGCTTGACTTGTTTACTTGTCTTTGCTGAGTTGCCAGTGGGAAGTAGAAAAGGGGTGCATATGTATTCACCTGTGAGAGTGAGATGGAAAAAAACAGCAACAAATTGTTGCCATTTTGGAAAGACTACTGGGAAAGTTGCTTTTATGGGCAAAGCATAATTATTTTTCCTTACTCCTTTCTCACAGTGACTTAGTACTATAGGATGAAAGGAGCAGAAAGATGCTAGCTAGTAAATGCAGCATTTCAGCCTTCCCTGATATTAATGGAGGCCAAATTAAATATAATGGCAAATAAAGAGAGACCTTGGTGTCCACTCCTGATTAATGGTAAGGAGAATACATAAAGTTAATGTCAACATGCTCCCAAATAATCATGAAGGAAATTTTGCAAATAAGATTTTTTTAAGTGGCATTATATCCCTCAAGATTTTTTTAATACCTTATCAACAACTAAACTGTTTGGAGTAAAAATAGGAGTAAGAAGAGAGAGGAAGAGAACCAAACAAACAGTATTGAGATAATAATATTTCAATATGTTGATCAATACTCATATTTTGTTTTCCTTTCCAAATCTCATTTCTGCCTGTGTGTTTTCATTAAAAGATGTATACAATACTCAAGCACACATGTCAACACCACCCCCACTACCACCTCCAATATGATGAATGAATTTCTTTAGAGAATAGCAGCATAATGGAAGCCTGGGCCTTTATGAGTAAGGTTTTTAAGTTTTTTGCATATTTTAAGGTCATTAGTTCTTCTGAAGATGAGGAGCAGGTAGCCTTTAGTTCTGGAAGATATGGGACCCAATAAAGTCTTGAAAAACTAAAGGGAAAATTATTTTTCAAGTTTTAGTTTATCCCACAGTGATAGACTCCCCCAATGAATTCAATTTATGAGAGTTTGTGCTAAAGAAAACAGTGCAATTTTCTAGCCTTGATTTCTCACACAGGGGATTATATCATCCCAGAGAGGTCATTTCATCCATATATTTTCTATATAGACAAAAGTCATTTTAATAAAATCTTCAATGCAGCTACCTGTGAAGTTCTCAGAGACTTTTAGGGTAAAAGATACCCTTAATTCTTTTGTTAGCAAAAACATATTTACAATAAATTCTGTCAATTGTTCCATGGTCTCACAAGTTCTAAAGTAAAGAAGTCTTACCTTGTATCTAATCTGAGTTTTCTGAGCTGTTATTAGCCCAATTCTCTGTTATTACAACCCTTGTCAACACAATGAAGAGATCCCCTTTTTTCATCTTTTGCTGAGATCTAGCTTTCTCTTTTCTGGTTAGGTCATTTCTATCCAAATCATTTTGCAGATATTTCTTTATATATATATATATATTTTTTTTTCCCCTCCACCTCAGCTAACTTCTCCCCATCCCTAAAATCTATTGGTTTTCATTATTGGTCTCTTGCATTAGTAGAGAAATTGTATTCCATTACTACAGGGTACTCATCAGTCCCTGGTGGGTAAAAAGATGGATGTGCTTCCCCAAGTAGCTACCAGAGGGACACTTAAGCATAGTGGGGATATTGAGTTTTAGCTATTCATTAAGCCCTATGGGAGAAACCAGAAGAGAAACGCACAGGGCCAGCATTAACCAAATGTTTAGAAATCTGGATTAAGTTTGAGACTACTAGTGATACTTTGCTTTTCTAATTCAGTCATGGCACCTGGATGGGATTATGGGTCCTGAGATATGAAAGATGGGAAAGTAGTTTTAAGTTGGAGGAGTCTGTTGGTTGCAAGTTGAGGCTGACTTGAAGGAAGTCTTATCACTTATTTCTGATTGTCAAAAACACAGACATTCAGGACTATGTTTGGCACATATATGCCAAAGCCAAAGCTAATTGCCTTTGGGGAAGGGAAGGTCCTTTAGTTAATTATCACATTAAAGTTATCCCATTCAAGCTCGAGGCTTCTGTTTGTCCTAGGTGCTTGGCTCAAGAGAGGTTTGTCACTGTTTCTCTTCTGTATTATGATTCCTTTCAACAGACAAGTGGGTAGCCGGTCCTGGAAGATTGAAAACACTCCTCACAGTGGGAGAGTTGGCTCTGTCAGGCAAATGCTTAGCCTGTCTCAAGATCCTAACAGAAGAGACTAAAAGAAGACTGGGGATGACATGGTAAAGTGCAATAGATTGTAAACCTGGAAGTAACTCTTATTTGAGAGCCTATGTGATATGGTGGTTAGAGAACTGGCCTAGAAGTCAGGAAGACTTGGGTTCCAATTCTAATTCTGACACACACTGGCTGTATAACCCTGAGCAAATTTATTTAACGTTTCATTGCTTTAGGCAACATTCTAAGATTGTAAGTTGTGGTGAAGGTTCTGACCTGCATGGGCAGAAGGAGAGTTTCCTAAAGTGAATGAAATTATTGCTGCAACTCTTATCCTTAATTCCTGGTTTTCTAATCCTGCCCATTTTAATTGATTATATGGGACCTGCATTTCTCCTATGTTAAAGGGATCAAGGTCTCCTTCTTGGTGGATGCTTGGAAAATTATTGGATTATTATGTTCTATCACAAACACAAAAACAACCAAACTTTAAGGAACGTTGGCATTTAGGGACCAATATTGTCCCTCTCCCCTCTCTTAAAGAAGAAACTTAGGAGAGTTACTGATATTCTTTTTTTTTCCCAAATGCTTTATTAACTTCTGGTTTAAATCATTCATTTCTGCCAGATTTTGAGTTACAATTTTTCCCCATTTTTCCCCTACCCACCACCCCAGAATAGCAGTCCCACAAGATATTCCCTCATCCAATATGCTCTCTCCCATATCTTCTTCCATACTCCCTTTGACTTTTTCAGTAGGGCAAGGTGAATCTCTGTTCCCTGATGCCTGCATATCTTACTTCGCAATTATATGTACAATAGTCTTAATAAAGTATTTATATACTTTTAAACATTTTATTTTAAAACTTTGAATTCCAGATTCATTCCCTTCCTCCCTTGCCACCCACCCTTAGTGGGAAGATAAGCAGGTTAGTATATATTCCACATGTACAGCTATGCAAAACATTATCATAGTGGATATATTGTAAAAGACTGACTATATTTCCCTCCCTCCTATCCTACCTCCCACTTGGTCTATTCCCTACTTTGATCCTGTCCCCTTTTTTTTTTTAAATTAATTTATTAGTTTAGTTTCAGTTAACAAGATTCAATTCCATAGTTCCTTGATTTTCAAATTTCCTTTACTTCCCTCCCCCCTCCCCTCATGACAGCATATAGTACAGTATAGGGTCTGCAAATGCATTCATATTAAACATTATTCCAATTACAAAGGCATATTGTACTAGGTGGGATGAAAGATGGTAAGGAAGAAGTAAAACCAAACAATGAGAAGAACAAGATCATTTAGTTTGCTTCCATCAGGATTCAGGCTCAGTTCTTTCTAGTTATATCTCTGGATGGCGCATTTCTCACTTTCTTGAGTCATTCGGGATTAACTTATATCACTGCATTGCTGAAAAGAGTCCAGTCTGTCATAGTTGGTCGTCACAGATATGGTATGTCTGTGATTGTATACAAATTTCTTCTGATTCTACTCTTCTCGCTCAGCATCAGTTTGTATAAGTCTCTCCAGGTAATTATGAAATCCGTCACCTCCTCGTTTCTTATAGCACAATAAAATTCCATTACATTCATATACCACAACTTGTTTAGCCATTCCCCAATTGATGGGCACCCCTTTAGTTTCCAATTCTTTGCAACCACAAAAAGGGCTGCTAAAAATATTTTTGTACATATGGTTCTTCCTCCCACTACTATGATCTCTTTGGGATATAACCCTAGGAGTGGTATGGCTGGGTCAAAGGGTATGAAATTATTTATAATCCTTTGGGCATAATTCCAGATTGCTCTCCAGAATGGTTGGATAAGTTCACAACTCCACCAGCAATGTATTAGCGTTCCAATTTGCCCACATCCTCTCCAGCATTTGTCACTTTCTTGTTTTGTCATCTTAGCCAATCTGACTGGAGAGATGTGGTATCTCAGAGTTGTTTTGATTTGCATTTCTCTAATTAATAGTGATTTAGAGCATTTCTTCATATGCTTATAGATATCTTTAATTTCTTTCTCTGAAAACTTCCTATTCATATCCTTTGACCATTTCTCAATTGGGGAATGACTTGTATTCATATAGATTTGGCTCAATTCTCTATAAATTTTAGAAATGAGTCCTTTATCAGAGACACAGGTTGTAAAAATTCTTTCCCAATTTCCCACCTCCCTCTTGATCTTGGTTACATTGGCTTTGTTTGTGCAGAAGCTTTTCAATTTAATGTAATCAAAGTTATCCATTTTGCATTTCATAATGCTCTCTAATTCTTGTTTGGTCCTAAAATCTTCCCCTCTCCACAGATCTGTCAGGTAAACTATTCCTTGCTTTCCCAAATTGCTTACAGTATCATCCTTTACACCTAGATCGTGCACCCATTTAGACTTGATTTTGGTATATGGTGTTAGATAATGATCTATGCCCAGTTTCTGCCATACTGTATTCCAGTTTTCCCAGCAGTTTTTGTCAAATAGTGCATTCTTGTCCCAAAAACTGGGGTCTTTGGGTTTATCGAACAATAGATTGCTATATTCATTAACTGCTGGGTCTCCTGCACCTAATCTATTCCATTGATCCACTACTCTACACCTCTGCCAGTACCAAGCAGTTTTGATGACTGCTGCTGTATAATACAGATGAAGATCTGGCATAGCTAGTCCACCTTCCCTAGCATTTCTTTTCATTAATTCCCTTGATATTCTAGACCGTTTGTTTTTCCAAATAAATTTTGTTATTATTTTGTCTAACTCTACAAAGTAGTTTTTTGGTAAATTGATTGGAATGGCACTAAATATATAATTTAGTTTGGGTAAAATTGTCATTTTTATTATATTAGCTCGACCCAGCCACGAGCAATTGATATTTTTCCAACTATTTAGATCTGTTTTTATTTGTGTGAGAAGTGTTTTGTAGTTTTGATCATATAGATTCTGGGTTTGTTTTGGCAAGTAGATTCCCAAATATTTTATAATGTCTACAGTGACTTTAAATGGGATTTCTCTTTCTATCTCTTGCTGTTGAGTTTTATTAGAGATGTACAAGAATGCTGAGGATTTATGTGGGTTTATTTTATATCCTGCAACTTTGCCAAATTTATTTATTGTCTCAAGTAATTTTTTACTTGATTCTCTAGGATTCTCTAAGTATATCATCATATCATCTGCAAAGAGTGACAGCTTGGTCACTTCTTTGCCTAATTTGATTCCTTTGATTTCTTTTTCTTCTCTAATTGCTACTGCTAACGTTTCAAGTACCAGATTGAATAAGAGGGGTGATAGTGGACACCCTTGTTTCACTCCTGATCTTATTGGAAAGGCTTCTAGTTTATCCCCATTGCATATAATACTTGCTGATGGTTTTAGATAGATGCTAGCAACTATTTTAAGGAAGGCTCCATTTATTCCTATACTTTCTAGTGTTTTTAATAGGAATGGATGTTGTACTTTGTCAAAAGCCTTTTCTGCATCTATTGAGATGATCATGTGGTTTTTGCTAGTTTTGTTGTTGATATGCTCAATTATATTGATGGTTTTCCTAATATTAAACCATCCTTGCATTCCTGGAATGAATCCTACCTGATCAGGGTGTATTATTTTTGTGATAAGTTGTTGGAGTCTTTTGGCTAATATTTTATTTAGAATTTTTGCGTCTAAATTCATGAGGGAGATTGGTCTATAATTTTCTTTCTCTGTTTTATCTCTTCCTGATTTAGGAATCAGTACCATATTTGTGTCATAGAAAGAGTTTGGTAGGACTCCTTCTTCACTAATTTTCCCAAATAGTTTGTAGAGTATTGGAATCAATTGTTCTTTAAATGTTTGATAGAATTCACTAGTGAACCCATCTGGCCCTGGAGATTTTTTCCTAGGGAGTTCATTGATGGCTTGTTTGATTTCTTTTTCTGAGATGGGGTTATTTAGGTAATTCACTTCCTCTTCAGTTAATCTGGGCAATTTGTGATTTTGTAAATATTCATCCATTTCACTAAGATTGTCATATTTATGTGCATACAATTGGGAAAAATAATTCCTCATTATTTTTTTGATTTCCTCTTCATTGGAGGTAGATTCACCCTTTTTATTTTTGATACTCATAATTTGGTTTTCTTCTTTCTTTTTTTTTATCATATTGACTAAGGGTCTATCAATTTTGTTGAATTTTTCATAAAACCAGCTCTTGGTTTTATTTATTAATTCAATGGTTTTCTTAATTTCAATTTTATTAATCTCACCTTTGGTTTTCAGTATTTCTAATTTAGTACTAAATTGGGGATTTTCAATTTGTTCTTTTTCTAGCTTTTTCAATTGCATGTCCAATTCACTGACCTCCCTTCTCTCTGCTTTAATTAAGTATGCACTCAGGGATATAAAACTTCCCCTGAGAACTGCCTTTAGTGCATCCCACAAATTTTGGTATGTTGTTTCATTATTATCATTCTCTTGAATGAAATTATTGATTGTTTCTATAATTTCTTCTTTGACCCACCAATTTTTTAGGATTAAATTGTTTAGTTTCCAATTAGTTTTTAGTCTATCTTTCCATGGCCCTTTATTGCATATAATTTTTATTGCATCATGATCTGAGAATGATGCGCTTACTATTTCTGCCTTTCTGCACTGGATTGTGAGGTTTTTATGCCCTAGTACATGGTCTATTTTTGAGTATGTACCATGCACTGCTGAGAAGAAAGTAAATTCCTTTTTATCCCCATTCAGTTTTCTCCAGAGATCCATCATATCTAGTCTCTCTAAGATTCTATTCACCTCCTTAACTTCTTTCTTGTTTATTTTGAGGTTAGATTTATCGAGTTCAGAGAGGGGGAGATTAAGGTCCCCCACTAGTATAGTTTTGCTATCTATTTCTTCCTCTAATTCCTTTAACTTCTCCTCTAGGAATTTGGATGCTATACCACTTGGTGCATATATATTAAGTAGTGATATTGCTTCATTCTCAATGGTGCCTTTTAGTAGGATATAGTTTCCTTCCTTATCTCTTTTAATTAGATCTATTTTTGCTTTTGCTTTATCTGAGATAAGTATTGCTACCCCTGCTTTTTTTACTTTAGCTGAGGCATAATAAATTTTACTCCAACCTTTTACCTTTACCCTGTGGGTATCCCTTTGTTTCAAATGTGTTTCTTGAAGACAGCATATTGTAGGATTATGGTTTTTAATCCATTCTGCTATCCGCCTCTGTTTTATGGGAGAGTTCATCCCATTCACATTCACAGTAATGATGACTATCTGTCTCTTCCCTTCCATCCTATTCCCTCCCCTGTTTATGTTTTTGTTTCTTCCTTCTCCCTTCCCCTCCTTGAAGTTTTCCCTTTTGACCACCCCCTCCCTCAGTGTTCCCACCCAGTGACCCCCCTTCTTAACCTACCCTCTCCCCTTACTACTATTTCCCTCCCTTATAATCCCTCCCTTTAGTCTCCTCCTTTTCACCCCCCCCTTACCCTCCCACTATCTATAGGACACAACAAATTTTTATACTTATCAGAGTAAATTACTCCCCGTTTGATTCCAAACCAATGAGAGTAAATTTCAAACAATGCTCCTCTCCCTCCCTCCAATTCCTCTATTTAATGAATTTATGTGTCTATTCACGTTAGATTCTTAAACTTCACTGATTAATTTGATCCTTCTTTGAACCAGAACCAGTGAGAATAGTGTTTAAATGATGTTCCTCTCCCTCTTATTTTCCCTTCTTCTATAGTGTGTTTTGATGCCTCTTCAGATGGCATATTTTACCTTTTCCTAGCTCATCCTTTCCTTTTTCCCATTACAGTACCATTGATCCCCTTAATAGTCTTTTTTTTTTTAGACTCCATGTTAGTGCATTCATACCCACACCCTCTAAGTATAACCCTTTTGCAGGTCATGATAATCATAGAGATTTCAAATATTGAAAGTTATCAGCTCCACATATAGGGATGTGAACATTTTGCTCTTGTTGCATCCCAGGTAATGAGCTTGTGTTTGTGGGTGTGGGTATGTGCACTTCTGCATGTGTGAGTCTATGTTACCCTTGTTTACCTTTTTATGTTCTTCTGGAGTCTTGTAATTGGAGATCAAATTTTCCATTGAGCTCTGGCTTTTTCATTAGGAAAGTCTGGAAGTCCCTTACTTCATTAAACGTCCATCTCCTTGCCTGAAAGATTATGCTCAGTTTTGCCAGGTAGTTAATCCTTGGTTGTAGTCCTAGCTCTCTTGCCCTACGAAATATCAAATTCCAGTCCCTCCGCTCTTTTAATGTAGAAGCTGCTAGGTCCTGTGTGATCCTAACTGTAGTCCCTCGATATTTGAATTGTTTCTTTTTGGCTGCTTGTAGAATTTTTCTTTAATCTTATAATTCTGGAATTTGGCTACTATATTTCTTGGAGTTTTCAGTTTGGGATCTCTTTCAGGAGGAGTCCGGTGAATTCTATCAATAGCTATTTTATCTTCTGATTCCAGGACCTCAGGACAGTTTTCTTTGACAATCTCTTGGAGGATGTTGTCTAGACTGCTTTTCTCATCGTGGCTTTCTGGTAGACCAATAATTCTTAGGTTGTCTCTCCTGGATCTGTTCTCTAGGTCAGTTATTTTTCCAGTGAGATATTTTACATTTTCTTGTAATTTTTCGATCATCTTGTTTTTTTCGATTGACTCCTGCTGCATCATAGAGTTCTGAGTTTCAGTTTGGTTGTATCTAATTTTTAGTGAATTATGGTCTTCAGTAAGTTTTTGAAGTTCCTTTTTTAGGGAGGTATTTTCTTTTTCCAAGTTGGTCATTGCCTCCCTGATTTGGTCTTTAAAATTTTTCTTAAGCTCCTCCAGGAATGCTATTTGGGCTTGAGACCAGATCATGTTTCCTTCTGTGGTCTCTGGTGTGGGCAGAGAGTCTATATTGTCCTGTGTGTTTTGTTGTTCTTGCCCTGCATAGTATGCTCGAATAGACTTTCTTGCCTTCCCCTTCTCCTTTTCAGCTTCCTTCCTTCCCATTGTGACTTCCTGTTTCTTAGTGTCTCAGGCTATGAGTTTGGGGCCTGATCCTTGACTTTGAATACCTCTGGGTGGCTAGTTTATGGCTAAGTCAGGGAAGTCAGTGAGGAATGTAGATGTGTAGGTGGGGATGAGTCTGACCACTTCAGATTTCTGCCTCTATACCCCTGGGCTATAAGTAGGCTTTTGTTGGTAAGGTGAGGTGGGGCTAGTTGGGTCCCCTCCCTCTCTTCTCTTCAAATTCCTGGCTGTCTCAGTTACACCCTTTCTTGGAGATTCTCAAGCCTGAGGCTATTTCCATTAACTTGGGATTTCAATCTGGGTGGGAGACTTATCTTTGGGTTTTCTGCTTCATGAAGGAGGGATGGGAGGATCGGAGCAGCTAGAATTTACTTTGCCATTCCAGCCCCTGTATCATACAGGCAGGCAGTTTCTAAATTTCCAGGCTGGGGGCTGAATGCAGCCTGAGAAGCCACTCTCTCCACTGGGGGCCCGACTCTCCTACCTGGCTCCAATGATCCGTTCCCTCTGCCAGATGACTGCGATTCGTCCTTGGTAAGTCTGCAGGCTGGGGCTTTTTCTCTCTCTGGTGTAGTCTGCTTGCCTGCTCTTAGGTCTGAGCTGTGCAGACCCCACGCGCTCTGCGCTCGACCTGTGCGGACACTCTGGGCAACCTCCTGGGCTGGATTCTGCCACACTCTGTCTTCCACTGGGCTTCGTCACTCCGGAATCTGCTCAGATTTACCCTTTTGGACTTAGTGACAGAGGAGCTCAGCGAGGTTACTGCTTCCTTTCCGCCATCTTGGCTCCGCCTCCAATGTGATCCTGTCCCTTTTCAAAAGTGGGTGCTTCCAACTTCCCTTCCCCCCTTCCCTCCTGCCCTCCCTTCCATTATCCTCCTCTCATCCCCTTCCCCCCTACTCTCCTGTAGAGTGAGATAATCCTATTTAGTATTCATGTCATTCCCTGGGCCAAATTGAGAATAAGGTTTTGCCTTTTTGCCTTATTGTTCTTCCCCTTCCTTATAACCGTTTTCCCTTGCCTCTTCTATATGAGATAATTTACCCCATTCTGTCTCTCCTCATCTCCTCCTGTTATATTCCCCTCTCACCTCTTAATTTCACCTTTTAAGGATCATCTCTTCCTATTAAATTCGACCTGTGCCCTCTATCTATGGTTACCTGTAAACATATACACACATTCACATATGTATTCATATGCCCATATACCCTTCTTCAACTATTTTCATACTGAGAAAAGTTTCATCAGTTACAGTTATCGTTTTTCCATGTAGAAATGTAAATAGTTCAACTTTGATGAGTCCATTATGATTTCTTTTCCCTGTTTATCTTCTAAAGCACCTCTTGCTTCTTGTATCTGAATGTCAAATTTCCTATTCAACTCTGGTTTTTTCCTCAAGAATGCTTGAAAGTTCTCTATTCCACTGAATGACCATATTTTCCCCTGAAACGTGATACTCAGTTTTGCTGGGTAGTTGATTCTTGTTTTTAATTCCAGCTCCTTTACCCTCCAGAATATCATATTCCAAGCCCTTCCATACCTCAGTGTAGAAGCTGCCAGGTCCTGTACTATCCTGATTGCGTTTCCACAGTATTCAAATTGTTTTGTTTTGTTTTGTTTCTGGCTGGCTGCTTGTAATATTTTCTCCTTGATCTGGGAATTCTGGAACCTGGCTATAGTATTCCTAATAGTTTTCTTTTGGGGATGTTTTTCAGGAAGTCTTTGGTGGATTCTTTCAACCTCTATTTTGCCCTCTGGTTCTAAAACATCAGGGCAATTTTCCTTGAGAATTTCTTGAAGGATGATTTCTAGGCTCTTTCTTTGATCATGGCTTTCAAGTGGTCCAATAATTTTTAAATTATCCCTCCTGGATCTATTTTCCAGGTCAGTGGTTTTTCCCATGAGATATTTCATATTGCCGTCTATTCTTTCATTTGTTTGGATCTGCTTAACAGCATATTGATTTCTCATGAAGTCACTAGCTTCCATTTATTCCAGTCTAATTCTGAAAGAATGATTCTCCTCAGTTAGCTTTTGAGATTCTTTTTTCCATCTGGCAAATTTGGCTTTTTAAGGCATTCTTCTCCTCATTGCCTTTCTGAGCCTCTTTTGCCATTTGAGTTAGTCTATTTTTTAAGGTGTTATTTTCCTCAGTCAGGCTGTTGACTCTCATTTCATACTGTTCTTGCATCATTCTCATTTCTCTTCCCAATTTTTCCCTACTTCTCTTTCTGCTTCTTAAGGTCTTCTAATACTTGTAACCAGCTCGTATTTTTATTTGGGGCTTTTGGTGCATCATTTTGGACCTCCCAGTCCTCCTCCTGTTCCATACTTCGATCCTCTTTGTTCCCAAAATAGGATTCTAATATTGAATTTTTCTGTTTTTTGTTGTTGTTGTTGTTGTTTCCTTTTCCTACGCATGTTGCCACTCAATTACTTGGCTTTTGGGCTTGTTGCCACAGTAGGACTCTGCCACCAGCCAGGGGAGCTTCTTTCTCAAATGCTCGGTTTTCTCAGCTGCCAGAGGTATTAATTAGGTGCCCTCTCTGAAGCCTCCACATGGTCTGGTAAGCTGGTCACACACCCCAAGACCTCCACCTCAGACCACAATCCAGATCCAAGAAGGTTAAAGCAAGAGCAATTATCTCCCCAGACTGATTGCTAGATGCCCCTACAGTCCACAGGCCAGGAACTACAGCTGCAAAATGGCGGGCTGAGCCCAAACTGCACTGTGGCTACTTGCCCCCAGGGAATGAGGCCTATGGCTCTCCCAACCAGTCCCAAAGTCCATACTGCACTGACCTCTCACTTTGTCCTTGGAATCTATGTGTTGATAATTCTGGACACACCACAGCTCCTGGTGTTCTGGAGTCCCTTCAGCTGGCTGCTAGTCCAGCCACCCTCAGACTAAAACCTCCAACTCAGGTGGGCCTGAGCTTGGCTCCTAGAGCGCTCTGCAGGCAGTTCTATGTCAGGCTGCCGGGCTGTCCTCAGCGGGAGGTTAACTTCTTTGTGTCATTTTGTGGGTTCTGTAACTGCAGAGTTTGTTGAGAGTCCCCTTTTACATAAATTTGGAAGTGGTGGGAGCTGGAGGTGCACAGAAATGCTGTCACAACTCAGCCATCTTGACTCTGCCCCTGAATTACTGATATTCTAATTTAGAGATGTTTGTTGTTGAGATGTTTTCATCAATCGTCTAAGGAATGATGTGGGTATGTTGGTTTATATGAATCTCAATATTTGTACAATCCATGAATTAGAGAACCCTTGGAATAGAATCTTATAGGACAAAACCCCTGGAACTGGAGTCAGGAGAGCAGGGTTTGATTTCTCGCCATGACCCTAATTAATCACCATGGACAAACCACATCACTTTTCTGAATGCTAGATTCCTCATCTAAAAATGGCTATGCATCTCTTTACACTGGCTCTTTGCAAGGCTGTTGTGAGGAACGCATTGTTTAAGCTAAAAATCACAATATCAATGAGTTAGCATTCTCTTCTGCTCTTATCTCAAACTTAGTGAAGGAATCTAGAAAGCTTTAACTTGTCCAATAAATAACTTCTAAGGCCCTAAGACAATTTAGGAAGTATTACTCTTAAAAAACCCTACTAACTAATACCAATGAGGTATGCAAAATGTCAAAAAAGTGAAACAACTTGAAATGTTGAATTCTCTTAGCCTTCTCTATGTGTAAGATTCAATAATTTTGAAGGAGACTAGATATGGACTGACCTGAGAAAAAAGTTAATGAGGATTTAACCTAGCATGGCAGCAAGAATTGAGACAAGGGTCCAGACATCAGCAATCTTCCACTAACAGAATTAATAGGACTTAGGATTCATATAAAGAAGGGCAATAGAGAAAATGATTAATGATTCAATTCAACAATAGATCTTTACTAAATATCTTGCTATATCCTAGGAACTGGAGATACAAATCTAGAAATGAAACTCCTGGTCATTAAGGAATCTAACTTTCTATTGGAAATATGTATTTGATGTTCACAAATAAGTATAATTCTGGGTAGGGAGTGAAAGGGGCAAAAGAATGACTAGAAAAAACTGCTCTAAACATATTTGATAAAGGAGAGTCAACTACAGTTGGAGGGGACATTGGAGACTCCATAGAAGAGGTGGCACCTAATCTGAACCTTAAAAGCAGATAAGTGCCCTGAGAGAAGAGGATGAGCAAAGAGTATATTCTGACATGTAAAAGGCAAAAATGACAAAGTGACTTTGGGGAAGAGTAAATAACTCAACTTGTGCAAATATAGATTATGTGAAGGGAAGGAATGTGAAATAAGGATGGAGAAATAGGACGAAATAAGATTGTGCATGGCCTTACATATGAAGCTAAGGAGTGTGTATTTTATCTTGCTGATAATAGGGAATCTCTGGAGGTTTTGAATGAGAAAGTGACTTAGTCAGAACTATGCCTCAGGAAAATTATTTTGGCAGCTGTGTGGAGGATGGATTGTAGAGGAATATGGTGGCAAAGAGACCAATATGAAGTCTATGATACTCATTCAGCTAAGAGGCATTAAGTGTCTGAACTAGGTTGGTAGATGTATAAGTGTAGAGACAGGGGCAGTTAAAAATGAAAGTCTTTAACTCAGAATGTGGCTTGAAATTAGGGGATTTTTTTATTTGTCAGAAATAGCATATTTAAAACTATGTAGATGTATAAGATCCTTGAATAAGGTGTATAGAGAGGAGCAAACAAGATTCAGAATAATTGAAGATTTAGAAAGAGGAAAGAAAACCAGTGAATCAGAAGAGACAGGAAGAGAAATAAGTGAAAAAAGTATCATGAAAAGCAACAAAGATTTTCAGGGAAGGGATAATTAGCAATGTAGCATGTAATGGATAGGACAAGGGAGATAAAGACTAAAGAAAGGCCATTGTGTTTATTTATTAGAAGGGTATTAGGTGTATTTCATGACAGGAATTTCAGTGGGGGTAATAGCATCATATTGGATGAGTTTGGGAAATTAGGGCATAGTGAGGGAATGGAGGCAGAGAACTATTGGAGATGCTCCTACATCCAAGATATCTAATGTATTAGTCCTTTGAAAATGGAAATTGTAGTCCAGTTGCTTGAAGGGGCAAGTAGAGGCAATGACACCACTTTGATGACAGTTTTGCCTATATTGCAAAAAAAAAAATCATGAGAGTCAAGATAGCATAGTGGATAAAGGATTAGCCTCAAAAATCAGAAGATTCAAGTCTTCTCTGACACATAGCAGCTGTGTGAACTAGGGTAAGTGATTTAACCTCTCAGTGCTTCCAAGTTACCCAGTAAGTCTACAAGTTACAGATAGAATATTAATAGGCATTGGTAGAAAAGAAAATCATAGCTTCTATAACTTGGTCCTGGGTAGACATAACTACATGTTCTGCTTGACCATCCCTGTCTGTTGTTGGTGTATCCCAAGGCTCTGTCCTGAACTTTCTTTTCCTCTTCCTCCATACTATTTCACTTGCTAATCTCATTAGCTCCCATGGATTCATTTCTCGTCTTTAGGGATATAACTCTCAAATAAACTTCTTTAGCCTTAGTTTATCTCCTGATCTCTAGTCTGACATCTCTGTCCATTGGACATCTAAAACTTAATATCTCATAGAAATCATATTTAAGCCCCTACAATGTGTCAGGTTCTGTGCTGTGTGTTGGAGACACAAAGGAAAATAACAACAGCAATACTACTAATGATAAAATATTCATAAAAATTCCTCAAGAAATTCTAACGAGGGAGACAACATGCAAACAACCATCTATAAGCAAGATGAATAGAGGATAAATTGAGGATAGTCAATTTCCAAATTTGAAGACATTATATTTTCCCTAAAATCCCCCCCTATTTCTTACTTCTTTATTATTTTGAGGTTACCGTGATCCTCTCAATCACCCAGGCTCACAAGCTAGGCATTATCCTCAACTCCTTCCTTTTTCTCTCTCATCTCTCACATCCAAACAGCTGTTAAGAATTGTTGTTTATAATTTTGTAATATCTCTTGCATATATTTCATTCTCTCCTCTGACACTTTAACCACTTTAAAACTAGTGGCATTCCATTCTTTCAGCAATTGGCCTCTAGTTGGTCTCCCTGCCTCAAGTTTCTACCCATTCCAATGTGTCCTCCTCTCAAATGTCAAATTGATCTTTCTAAACACAGGTCTCACCATATCATCCCCCTCTAGGATACAATATGCAAAAAGTCTCTGTTTGGTTTCAAGTCCTTCATAACCTGGCCTGTTCCTTCCTTTTTAGATGTTTTACCCCTTACTTGTCTCTGTGTCCTCTATCATCAAGTGACACTTGCCTCCTTGTGTTCCTTGTATATGGAACTCCATCTTCTGACTCTGAGCATTTTGTCTGTCTGTTTCTCATGCCTGGAACTATTTTCCTCCTTGTCACCACTTAGCTTTCCTTACTTCCTTCAGGCCTTAGAAAGAATTCCACTGTCTGTAAAAAATGGTTCTTAGTCTTCCTTAATCTTAGTGCCTTCTCCCTGAGACTATCCTCAATTTATCCTATATTCATCTTGTTTATAGATGGTTATTTGTACATTATCTCCCTCATTAGAATTTCTGAAGAACAAAGATTTTATTATTATTATTATTAATTATTATTACTGCTTTTCTTTGTGTATCCAACACATAGCACAGGACCTGATACATAGTAGGAGCTTAATAAATGATAGTTGAGAGACTCACAGATGAAAAGGAATTGGCATAGTTGTACATAACAGTGCTCCTGGAAAGGCCACACATCTGTTGCTACTAAAAACAAGCCCACTACTTATCTTGGCAGTGTGCTTTCCAGGGATGTACACATAGATAATGAAATTGACATACACATTGGTGGAGCTGAATCAATGGTTGGGAGACTCCAAAAGAATGTGGAGAAAAGAGGTATTAAGCTGACTACCAGACTGAATTTCTAGAGACAGTGTGCTGATTTCATAGTTGTATGCCTGTGATCAGTGTGAGTGAGATGAGTGAAAGTATTCTCATAAAATGAAGGAAACAGTCAGCAAACTTGAGCTAGTTCCTCAACCTTCCTAGGCCTAAGTTTTGTTTTCATGTGAATCACCTGATTTCCCTCCCTTTTTCCTGTAAGGGGCTTGTAAGACAGCCCCCTTCTGCTAAATAGGGATAATTATAGTTATAAGGCTTTTGTATTGGGTAAGAGGGGCTTTCTGGGTTCTTATGTAGACCGTGAGGCCATACAGTCCCACCAATGGATTGATGGTCTAACTGAAAAGGGGGGGTAGTGGGAGGAGGATCTCAGGGTTTGGGGGGTGTTTCCTAGAATTGTTTGTGTAAGGGTATATAAATGCTTGCTTGACTCTTGTTGGGTGCCTCCCTATACCAGGCTTGTCTGGAGTAGGTGATGCCCAACTCTTGAGAGATTTGTCTTTAGAATAAAGAGCTTCTGTTTCTACCTGGAGAAACCTCTGAGTTTTATTTGGGTAAGGGTCTGTGGAATCTTTATCCCACACAAGTGTACTAGCACTATTCCAGGAAACCGAATCTCTCTCATTTGAATTGTCTTAGGAAGATTCTGAAGATCACCTGGCAGGATAAGGTACCAGACACTGAAGTCTTTTTTTGAACTGAACTGCCAAGTAATTAAACAACACTGCAGAAGGCATCTCTGATGGACTGGCCCCACTATTCAAATATCAAATGGATGTTTTTCTAAATACTATTTTATAAGACAATTCACACAAGGCAGGCACTCACATGGAAGTCAGAAGAAGCGATACAGAGACAGTCTCAAGGTCTCTCTGAAAAACTTTGACATCAATTGTGAGACATGGGAGACACTGGTACAGGACCATCCAGCATGGTGTACCTGCATCAAAGAAAGCTTGTGTTCTATGAGCAAAGCAGAATTGCGGTAACTCAAAAGAAACATAAAATGTGCAAATTTGGAGACATCTCCATTCCAGGTAGTTATATAGCCTATTTGTGCTCAACCTACATTATAACGTTCTGAGATTATATTAGTATGATGAGCCACAGCCAGACACAGCATACCATGACCCAGACATCGCGATATCATTGTGATCCTCTCTGAGCACAAAGGACAAACAGCAATAACGCCACCACCACCAAACTCAAGTGCTGACTAGCTGCCGCTTGTGTGGATCAGGCTGAAGGAGCTAAGTGAGAAACAGGATAAATGTGTTAAGGGGTTGCAAACAACTTGACCACCACTTCCCTTCAGACTGCAAATGGGACCTATATTCAAGAGTATCTATACTTGCAGTAGCAGGTCCCTCTTCCTTTTGAGACACTGCAGCCCTTATCCAAGAAGCAAGCCATACCTAAAGCCTTCAAGAACAGCTTTCACCAGCTGCCACAAATGGGCAGAGAAGCTCAGGTTTCCCAGGAATATATCAATAGCCTCTATTCTCCTACGTCTGCCTTTAATAACCCTGTAAAAATGAGGCCTAGAAATAGCTTCTCTATGTGAAGCAGCACTTACCTCTTCACCAAAGTCTTTGGCACCAGCAAATAGTTCATCAGAAACTGATATGATCCTATTAATGCATCACCTATTAGTGCATCACCGTCTCTATCTTTCCTTCCACTATACCTTAAGGATATGTGGATATATATGGATAAGGATATATGGCTCTTTCAGTCTTTCCTGCAGATTTTAAAGATTCTCCAAGATCAGTGTTTTCTTCCCCATTAGACTATGAACTTCCTGAGAGCAAGGACTACCTTACATTTCTATTTGTATACAGAGAGCCTAGTTCAAAACTTAGTGACTGCTTTAAAAATGTGTGCATGTTTTATTATTATTAATATTATTATTAATACAGGGAAATTTAAAGGAGACTGAAAAATACATTTAAAGAACAATATAAGGGTAGACAGCAGGTAAGAGACTAGGATCTAGATTTGAGACTACAGATGGAGACGCTCAGTGATAAGTAGTGCTAACTAAGGGGGGAGGTGATATTGGACAAATTTTCAAGTAGGCTTTAAACATCATCCAGAGAGCAATAGTTTCCTGGCCTTCTAAATATATAATATAGGGGTACTTAACTTACTTTTTATTATAGAAGCTTTGGTAATCTGGTGAAGACCATGGACCCTTTAAAGGCAACTAGTTGATTAAGTATAGAGAACACTGGAGCTGTACTCAGGAAAACGCAAATTCAAGTCTGGCCTCAGATGCTTACTGGCTGTATGACCTTGGGCAAGTCACTTAAGTTCTGTCTGCCTTAGCTTTCTCAATTTTAAAATGGAGGTAATAGTACTACCTACTCTACAAAGCAGTTGTGGGGTATGATAATACTTGTAAAATATTTGTATTATATGATAATATTTGTAAATATGATATGATGTGATAATATTTGATATTCAATATGATTATATTTGATAATGATAATACGATAATATTTGTAAAATGGTTAGCATAGTGCCTGGCAATAAATAATTATTTCCTTCCTTCTCAGATTAATGTATTTAAATGCATAAAATTCACAAAATTAGAAAGAAAAGCATATTGAAATACAGTTACCAAAACACTAAAACAAAAAGCAAAAGGCAAGTTCATTGGCTCTAGGTTAAAAAATTCATACTTTAGAACTATGCCCAAAATGCTATATTTTCTATGACTTTTATATCCTTTTCAGAGAAGGTCTGTTTGCTGTGGAACCCAGTGGGTTGTATCATTGGGGCTGACAGGAGGCAGGGGAGAAATGTGACCAGAGCAAACCAGGTGCTGAAACTGAGCTTTCCATTCTTTAGAGAAGGAAAAAAAAATCTTTTAATGCTATCAAACAGTGAGGCACTAAGAAGGACCATATATCCCACTGTGGCAGGTCACTTGCTGATTTAATATCTGAGATTAAAGATTGTGGTGGGGAATAGAGAGATGTTATTCTAGCCCTCAGGAACACAATATTCCATAATGCCACCATAGCAATGGCCCTCCTGCTTTGCTTGTCAATCTATGGGATTTTTACCTTTCAATAACGAGGCCTTACCTCACTTCCTTCAAAAAATCATTTGATGAACCCACCCTGGGGCTCCTGTGCTTGTAAAGTATTTGTTTACATGTTGCTTTTTCAGACTATATCATTAGTATTTTCCATGCATGGGCATGCATTTTTCTTAATGAGATTCTTTCCTCCAAAAGGAGTGGAAAGTTTTCGTTTACTCTTGAGCATATTTATCCATTTTGGGAATTTCTTTGGGGATTTCTATCCATATAGTTGACATTCATTCTGGTACTTGAGGTTAGCACCATGAAATATATCCCAAGTGAACAGCACAGTGGCATCTTCAAATAGAGCTTAATTTTTTTTTAATTTCATTATTCTCAATTATTTGTAAAAAATGTTAACATTCATTTTTTTAAAATTTGAGTTACAAATTCTCTTCATCTCTTCCCTAAATTTGATATAGATTATACAATGTGTAGTCATGCAAAACATTTTCACATTAACTGTGTTGCAAAAGAAAATGTCAACGAAAAATAAAAATAAAGTTGAAAAAATGTATTCTTCAATCTACATTCAGACTCCATCCGTTTTTTTTCCTCTGGAGGTGGAGAGCGGTTTTCATCATAAGTCCTTCAGAATTGTGGTGGATCATTGTATTGTCAAAAAGAGTTAAGTCATTTATAGTTGATCATCTTGCAATACTCCTGTCACACTGTACAATCTTCTTCTGGTTATATTCTCTTCACTTTGAATCTATTCATATAAGTCTTTCCAGGTTTTTTTTTTCCTGAAAGCATCCTGTTTGTCATTTCTTATAGCACAATAGTATTTCATCTTAATAATATACAACTTGTTTAGCCCTTCCTCATTAATGGTCATCCCTTCAATTTCCAGTTCTTTGCCACCATAAAAAAGATCTGCTTTAAATACTTTTGTACATAGAGATAATTTTCCTTCTTTCAGAATGTCTTTGGGATATCTAATTGGTAGTTATTTTTCTGGATCAAAGGATATGCACACTTTTATAGCACTTTGGGAGTATTTCTAAAATGTTCTCTAGAATGGTTGGATCAGTTCACAATTCCACCAACAATGTACCAGGGTCACAATTTCTCATATCTCATCCAACATTTTTCATTTTCATTTTCTGCCATTTTAGACAATTTGATAGGTGTGAGGTGATACTTCAGATTTCTTCAAATTTGCATTTCTCTAATCAATATTGATTTAGATCATTTTCCATATAATACTGATTTTTTTCTTCTGAAAACTGCCCTTTTATGTCCTTTGACCATTTATCAATGAGGGAATTATTTTTGTTCTTACAAATTTGACTCAGTTCTCAGTATATTTGAGAAATGAGGCCTTTATCAGAGGAACTTGCTGTAAAATTTTCCCAAGTTTGTTCTTTTCTTCTAATCCTGGATGCACTGGTTTTGCTTGTGAAAAAAAAAAAAAAAACTTTTTAAAATAATAAAATTTTCATATAAAACCCCATAATGCTCCCTCTTTCTAGTTTGGTCATAAATTCTTCCATTATTCATAGATCTGACAGGAATTCCATGCTCCCTTAATTTGCTTGTGATGTCACCCTTTATATCTAAAACATGAACCTGTTTTGACTTTATCTCGGTATATGGTATGAGATGTTGCTCTATACCTAGTTTCTAACCATTGCTTTCAAGTTTTCCAAGTAGTTGTTATCAAATAGTGATTTCTTGTCATAAAAGTTTAGATCTTTGTGTTTGTCAAACACTGAATTACTATTCTCATTGACTACTCTGTATTGTGTAATTAATCTATTCTGCTAATCTAGCACTCTATTTCTTAGCAAGTACGGGATTATTTTGATGATTACTGCTTTGTGATACAGTTTGAGATCTGATACCTCTTGGCCACTTTTCTTCACATTTTTTTCATTGATTCCCTTAATGTTCTTGACCTTTTGTTTTCTTCCAGATGAGTTTTATTATAATTTTTCAAATTGATTTTAAGGGAAGTTTTGTTGAGCATGGAGAGTGGGGCAGGTTAAAACACACACACACACACACACACACACACACACACACACACACACACACAATGAAGAGAAATAATCATGACACATTTCCCCATCCTGGGAAGATAGATATTTCAGGATGCTAGCACTCTTGGTAGAGAACTTAAGACACTAAAAGGCTGGTCCTACAGAGGCCTTTATAAGGGAGCAAACATTCAAACATGACTAGGTCAGGAAGGAAGTCATCTGGGGTTAGTCAGTGGAAAGAGGTCAAAATCTAGTAATTTCTTATTTCAAATAATAAATTCTTAATCTAAGTAGGTGCTAACCTATCTACTTGAATGTAGTCAGCACCATTAAAAATTTTAGCACCCTTGTATAAAGTTCTCTTCCAATCATAACCTCAATTGATAAAAATGATTGTCCATTCACAGTCTATGAAATCAGCCTCCTTACTTATAAGTAATTCTGTTGGTCATTTAAAATCTCCAATAACCCTCTAAGTCATATTGATATTGCTTGTTGCCAAAGCCAATGCCAATTACCAAATATTGCTCAGATTTGTTTACTAAGTTCTTTATAGATGGGACATCCAGAGCTTGTGAATTTTATGCCCATGCCTCCAGATAAGACTTTATCATAACCATTAACTACTAATAGATGTCTTCTTCATTTCACTTATTACACTTTGTGTGTTAATCTATCTTGAAATTTAAGGTGTTTTTTTCTTATAATATTAGAACTTCTAAATTTAGCCCAGATGAATTGATGATCTGACTGTACATACTGTCAATATAGTGATAACTCCCAAATCAATACTTAGGTTTTTTCCTTTATGTTAAATTATATTATTTCATTCATTCTAATGTCTAGAACTTATAATTTTATATTTTTAAAGAAAGTGCTCTTGATGTAGAGGCATGAGATGTCTATACAATCTATATTATTTGGCTTCCTCATTTCTTTCTCCTAAATCATACTTCCTCACATATTTTTCTCCTTTGTCAACTTTTTTTATCTTTTCATATAAGTTATCAAGTATCAGAATGTATGTTGTTTTGATTTAGAGGGACTCATTGAGTTTTTTGTAGAATTGGTCTACCACTTTGTCTTCCTCATCTGAGACTGGTAAGTAAGTTGAAAGTATTTTTCATGGTGGTCTTTTTTTTGGGGGGGGGATATTTATCATTAACACTGCAATACATGATATTCCATGAAATAATGTTTGTGGTAGCTTTGAGGTGTGTGATATACCTGCTAGATCCTTTCATTGCTTTGCCAAGGAGCACATCTGAGACAACCCTCCATTTAGCTTTAACACCTTTTCTTCTGGATTCATTTTAGCAAGAATATTAAGACTGATTCTATTCCCTTTCTTGAATGACCTTTCCACTCTGGTCACTGCATAATGATGTCACATTTAGAGTTCCAAGAGCCAATTTGAAATTTGTTCATGGATTATGAAATATGATTGTTAGTAGTTTGCCACCTTTTCTGCCACTAACCATAGAAACAGAAGGGGGCAGAAGAGAATCAAAGGAGATTTTCTGTTTTTGAGTAAAACTAAATGCTTCATGCATTGACATTGAATATATGAAATATATACATATGTGTATGTGTATATGCACATACATATATAAATACGCAGACATGCATAAACTCTATATGTGTATACATATATATGTATATGTACAGTTACTATAAATGCTTATTATATCCCCTCTTTCCCCTTCCATTATCTCATGGTGAGATATTGAAGGACAAATATATGAAATACATGAAAGGAAGATATTACAGTTATGGAAAAAATCTTCAATCTAATATCTAAACTAGTTTAAAGGGTGACAAAGGCTATCATTAATGAGTGTTCAAAGTCTTTACTTTCCCATCTATTCAGAATATTTTTGAGAGTTGCCTGTATATGAATGAAGACTTCTTCCATGAGAATATTATTAAGGAGCAAGTAGTCCTTCACAAATAGTATTCAAGAATGGCTATGTCTTTGCCATCTCACAGCTGACTGAAAGATATAAAGAATATATGAAACCATCAAGCTTATTGTTTGTTGATTAGGTAAAAAATGACATGGTAGAACAAAATGCAACTTTATATGTCCTTTTGCAGCAAGTTGTCTCCCATTTATATATAAAAATAAATTAGAATTCTTTGGAATATGTTAATATAGAAATTATTCCTCTAAGTGAGCTTCTGATAATACACATCAGGAAAGGCTTAAAGCAGTGATATGCTTGCTTACCAAAGGTATTTGCCACTGTGATAAAGGAAATTCAACATAGACTCTAGGTAAAGGAGAACTACCTGGAGGATGGTTGAAGTCCTTGAGATTCTCCTATTTGTGGATGACATTGTATTGATTGCATAATACCCCAAAACATTACAGAACCTCCTGGAAGAGACATGTATTTACTTAAAGGAGTTTTGTCTATTCATATGCATAGGAAAGACCAAATAAATAGAGTATCTATTGCCCTAGATTTCAGGATGCATTTGAATGGAAACCCTATAAAGTTTGCCCAACAATATGTATAAATGGGACAACCTTAATGAATAGACATTGAACTTGCCCAAGAATTAAAAAGGAACAAAGTGTCAGGCTGGAATGTATTCTCTTCTCTGCCCTTTTGCTCACTCTAAGTTTCTCATGAAAACAAAATCTTATGAAGAATTAAAGATGAGTATCATATAGAATACAAATAGTGACTATGAGAAGGTTGTAACCTATATATAATGAACAGTTCTTTAGAAGAATAAATGAAAAGCATTTCATCAAAGAATAATATGAGAAGAGATGGGCTAATCACATCACAAGGACAATGGGACACTAGTCAGAGTGCTCCATAGAAACCTCACCAAACACAAATCAAGGAAGGACTCTAGCATGTTTGGTGGTCTCTGTGGCAAATTTGTGCTGAGCATCTATTAGAGTCCTACAAAATGGTCACATGTGTATGACTTGGAATCAGAATCATGAGAAGAGCCTTTCAAATCAGTGAGATCACAGACATGTTTGAGTGTTTAAGTATAGCATGAAATGTTAGTCTAAAACTAATTAGTGATAAAATGCTTGGCAGTTTTCCTAGCTTTTTTGTCATGGAAAGAAAAAGGGGTTCTGACCTCATTTTTTTCAGTTAAGTTTATCAAATACTGAACTGCTTTTTTCCCCCATGAGGTCTCCATTTAATCTATGCCCTGGATCTACTATCCTACTTTTTAACCGGTACAAAATATTTTGCATAATCACTATTACAGTTGGAGTTCCTTCTCTGTTACTACTTGTTGTCTTCCTTATTTTTATTTCCCATGAGGATTTAGGACTTTTTGTTCTATCAGATGATTTTTGTTTGTTTTAGTGGGTGGTTCTATAAAATAATTTTTGATAGTTTGATTGGGATGGCAAGAAATTAATAAATAAGTTGAAATTTTAACATATTAACATATCAAAAAGGAGGAGAGGAAAAAGAATAAGCATTGATATGGCATCTATCTACTATCTTCCAAGCACTGTTCAAAATCCTTTATAAATATCTGATTTGTAAATATACAAATGTCACTTTTTAAATTTGGTTTTTATGGGGTGTTCAGAGAGGATTAACATCTTTAGTGTGAGAGTTTGTTGAGCTCTTTTCAGGGCTGTTCATCAACATTTGGTGTCCAGCCATTCACCCATACCTTTGGCTCCAAGAAGATTTATCATACCCAGAAATTATAGCCTAATAAAACCATCTTGGCAGAGGGACTAAACCAGGTTAACGGTAACTGATGGGTCTCAAATCTGTTGGTGAGTTAGGGAGATCTCTACCCCTACTGTGTGAATGTTTCAACCTTCCCTGGCAGAATGGGGGGTGAGAACAATTTGTTCTAATAGTCATGAAGGTGGCTGAAGCAGGCATGGTGGAGTGAGTGCTTAGAGCTTGGACAGACATCAAAGATATGAAGATCAGGGGGCAGAGCCAAGATGGCAGAGGAGAAACAGCACTCTGCCCCCAGATCACCTCCAAACCATGTAAAAGGGGACTCTGAACAACTTCTGGAGCCCCAGCACCCACAGAACGACACAGAGAAACTAACTTCCCACTGAGGACAGCCCAGTATCCCTGCAGGAAGGGCCAACACTGCGCTCTGGGAGCTGATAGCCCAGCATGCTGAGAGCCGAGCCCAGGTCCGCCTGAGCCCCGGTTTTAGCCCCAGGGCAGTGTGGCCAGCAGCCTGCTGGAGGGACCCCAGAACACCAGCAGCTGTGGTGATTCCAGAATTATTAACATAGACATGCCTAGGACAAAGTAAGAGGTTAGTGTTCTATGGACTTTGGGACCAGTATTTGGTGTACACTTCGGCTTCCTGCCCAGGCGCTAAAAGCCACTGAGGACACATGCCATTTTGCAGTTTTCAGTGGCAGCTCCAGCTCCTTCCCTGCGGACTGAAGGGAGATGCAGCGATCAGTCTTGGGGGATAATCGCTCTTGCTTTAACCTCCCTGGATCTGGATTGTTGTCTAGGGTGGAGTTCGTGGTGTGGGTATCCAGCTTGCCAGAAATGGAAGTTGTGAAGAGCCCAACTTTAGGATGGAAGCCCCCCTGTCTGGTGGCAGATTCCTACTGTGGCAATAAGCCCAAAAGCCAAGTAATTAAGTGGCACCATGCCTAGGCAAGGGAAACAAAATCTTAAACAGTAAAATACAATATTAGACTCCTATTTAGGGGGCAAAGAGGATGGATGCATGGAACAGGAAGAGGACTGAGAGGTCAGAAATCCTGCTCCAAAAGACCCAAAGGAAAATATGGGCGGGTTGCATGCCTTAGAGGACCTTAAGAAGGACTTTAAAAATGAAATGAGAGAAGTGGAGGAAAAGTTGGGAAGAGAAATGAGAAGAATGAAGGAAAAGTATGAAATGAGGGTCAACAGCCTGACTGAGGAAAATAACACCTTAAAAATAGACTACCTCAGGGCAGCTAGGTGGAGCAGTGAGTAGAGCATCGGCCCTGGAGTCAGAAGGACCTGAGTTCGGATCCAGGCTCAGACACTTAACACACACAAACAAAAACCTAGTTGTGTGACCTTGGGCAAGTTACTTAATCCCAATTGCCCTCCAAAAGGCCAAAAAAAAAAAAAATAGACTAACTCAAATGGCAAAGGAGGCTCAAAAGGGCAATGAGGAGAAGAATGCCTTAAAAAGCCAAATTTGCCAGATGGAAAAAGAATCTCAAAAGCTCACTGAGGAGATTCATTCCTTTGTAATTAGACTGGAGCAAATGGAAGCTAATGACTTTATGAGAAATCAAGATGCTGTTAAGAAGATCCAAACAAATGAAAGAATAGAAGGCAATGTGAAATATCTCATGGGGAAAACCACTGACCTGGAAAATAGATCCAGGAGAGATAATTTAAAGATTATTAGACTACCTGAAAGCCATGATCAAAGAAAGAACCCAGAAATCATGCTTCAAGAAATTCTCAAGGAAAATTGTCCTGATGTTTTAGACCCAGAGGGCAAAATAGAGGTTGAAAGAATCCACTGATTACCTCCTGGAAAAGATCCCAAAACGAAAACTCCCAGGAATATTATAGCCAGGTTCCAGAATTTCCAGATCAAGGAGAAAATACTCCAAGCAGCCAGGAAGAAACAATTTCAATATTGTGAAAACACAATCAGAATAACACAGGACCTGGCACCTTCTATACTGAGGGATCAAAGGGCATCAATATGATATTCCAGAGGTCAAAAGAGCTGGGACTGAACCCATGGGTCACCTACCCAGCAAAACTGAGTATTTTGTTTCAGGGGAAAATATGTTCATTCAGTGGAATAGAGGACTTTCAAGCATTCTTGAGGAAAAAACCAGAGTTGAATAGAAAATTTGACATTCAGTCACAAGAAGCAAGAGATGCCTGAGAAGGTAATCAGGGAAAAGAAATCAAAACGGATTTATCAAAGTTGACCTATTTACATTCCTACATTGAAAAACAATAACTGTGACTGATGAAACATTTCTCAGTATGAAAATAATGGAAGAAGGGTATATGGTCATACGAATACATATGTGAATGTGTGTATATATGTTTACAGTTATACATGGATAGAGGGCACAGGTTGAATTTGTTGGGAAGGGATGTTACTTAAGGGGTGAAATTATGAGGTGAGAGAGGAAAGTGGCAAGAGGAGATGGCGAGAGACAGGGTAGGGTAAACTATCGCGTGTAGAAGAAGCAAGGGGAAGTGGCTGCAGGGGAGGGGAAGAATAGGAAGGCAAAAAGGCAAAACCACATTCTCATTGAACTTGGTTCAGGGAGAGAATGACATAGATACTAAATGGGATATCTCAACCTGCAGCAGAATAGGGTGGAGGGGGATTAAAGGGGGGATGATGGATGGGAGGGCATTCTTGGGGAGAGGGGAGGTTGGAAGTACCCACTATAGAAGTGGGACAGGATCAAAGTAGGAAATGGACCAGGTGGGGGGTGGGATGGGTGGGAGGGAATTATAAACAGCCTTTCACAACATATCTACTATGGTAATGTTTTGCATAGATAGACATGTACAACAAATACTGAATTACTTACCTTCCCAGAGGGAATGGATAACAAGGGAGGAAGGGAATGTATCTGAAATTCTAGGTCTTAAAATTAAATGTTTCAAATATATAAAAATACTATTATTAATACTCTTTTGCATGTAATTGGGAGATAAGATGCATAGGCATTTGGGCACAGAGATTCACCTTGCTCTAATGGAAAAGTCCAAGGGAGTATGGGAAAAGATATGGGAGAGAGCAGATTGGAGGAAGCAATATCTTGTGGGACTGCTATTCTGTGACTGCGTGTAGGGGAAAAATGGGGAAAAAATTGTAACTCAAAATCTGGCGGAAATGAATGATGTAAACCAGAAGTTAATAAAGCATTTTTTAATTAATACACACACACACACACACACATACACACACACACACACACACACACACACACAAAAGATATGAAGATTATTCACAATATTCTAGGCTAGCACCAGTGATCCTGATTTTTATCTTGCCACTGGACATTGATGACACTGGAAGAGAAAGTGAGGATGATAACTTTGTGCAACTCGGACTCACTTGCATCCAATTAAAGTACAAGTCAAGATATCACCCTGTAATGTCATCAATCTTCTTTAAAAATGGACAAACAACAATAATCTCATTTTATCTTCACAACAATCCTAAGAGGTAGATGCTGATCTCCTCATTAGGTTAAGTGACTTGTTAAAGTCACAGAACTAATAAATATTTGAGGCCAGATTTGAAGTCAGGTCCGCTTGACTTGAGGCCCAGTTTTCTATATGCTGTTCCCCCTAGTTGCCTCTAACAATGACTATCATTCTTTGTGTCTTTATTTTAGAAGTAGTGTTGTATAATTGTAGTCCTGAGATTTTCTTCTTTGGTCAACTCCTAGAGATATTATAAATTTTGTAGCAATTATATATGGCATTTATTTTTCTAATTTCAGCTACCTGGATTTTGTTTTTATTATGTGCAAAGTCTAGTAATTTTTGTATATTTATCTTATATCCTACTACTTTACTGAAATTATTTTTTTCCAATTCTATTTATATTGAATCATTGAGACCCTATATATGAAGCATCATGTCATCTGACAAAGATAATTTTGCTTCTTTTATCCTTATGCTTCTTTCCTCAATTCCCATTTATTGTCTAATTAGCACCATATCTAATAACATTTGTGGCAAACTTTGTTTTACTCCTAATATTAATGGAAATGCTTCTAGTGCTTTTATCCACTAAAAATGATACTAGCTCTGGATTTTACTAGATACTCTCTATCATGTTAAGAAAAGTTCAGTTCATTCTTATGTCCTTGTAAGTATTTTTCAACATAAATGTGTTCAGTACTGTGTCAAAATATTTCCTTATATGTATTGATATAATCATGTAATTTTATTATTTTGTTATTAATGGCATCTATAATTTTGAAGCATCCCTTTATTCTTGCTACAGATTCAAACTGCTTTTAAATTATTTTAAAACTTAATGATTTTAAAAAATTAGTTTCTAGAACATTATACTTTATTCAATATTTTTGCATCTATATTCATTGTTCTATAGTATGCCATCTAAGTGGTCACTCTCTCAGGATTAGGTATTCTTACCATTTTTATCTCATTGAAAGACTTCAGTAAGGTAATTTTTATCTCCCTTTATGCAAAGAATATATACAATAAAGGAATGGATTTTTCTTTGAGAGGTATCCTAGTATAATGGATAGAGATCAAACTTCAGAGTCAAGAAGAACTGCATTCGCATTCATCCCATGATACAAATTAGTTTTTTGACTTTGGTGAGTCATTTAACATTTTTGCATACCAGGCAACTCTGTAAGATTATAAGATACAGGGAGGAATACCCTGGATTTGAACATAAGTCTTATGACTTCAGGCTCAGAGTTTTATCCACTGCACCACTTAGGGGCACATGAGCACCAAAAGGAAAGACACTGTAACTCAGGGGAAGAAGAGGTCCCAGATTTAGTATAAAAGAGCCCTGACTTATTCAAGGATCAGGAATAGATGCATGCCAGTTTTGAGTTCTACCCATCTCTGGGTCACAAATACAGAAAATTATGGAATAAATGGGAAAGGAATTAACAACTTGGTATGAAAGATAAAAAAAAAAAAACTTATGCCAACTACAAACTTCCTGAAAATTTTAACGGACAAGATGGAAAATACGGATTCTATGGTACAATCAGAAAAATTAAAACAAAGATAAAAGACTGAAAAAAGAGAAGAAAATGTAACAAATCTCATAGCACAAACAACTTACCTGGAAAACAGATTGAGGAGAGAGAATTTCAGAATCGTTGGATTAACTGAAAGCCATGATCTCCTAAAATAGTTTAGACATTATATTAAAAAAAATAAAAATAAATAAACTTCCCAAATCTCTTAGAAATAGAGGGCAAAGTGAAAGTAGAGAGAGCCAATAACCTTCCTAAAAGAAAGCCCTACATAAAGACTCTCAGGAATATTATAGTTAAAAATCCATAACTTCCAAGTCAAATGGGAAAAAAATCTGTAAGTATCCAGAAAGAAAGAATTCAAAAAATGAGGTACTACAATAAGGCTGACACAAGAATTATCAGCCACTACTTTTATAAAAGTAGTGATCTGGGAATATGATATTCCTCTTAGGCAAAATATTTAGGCCTACAACTAACAATAACTTAATAAAGAAAACTGAGTATAATTCCATAGGGGGAGAAAGGACCTTTAATTAAATATATGATTTTTAAAGACTCCTGGTCAAGAGACATGACTTATGCAGAAATTTTGAAATAAAAGGACAACAGGCAGTGGAGTCAAGATGGCGGAGTAGAAACAGTACTTTCCCAGAGCTCCAACCCACACCCTTAAAAATTATGTAAAAGGGGGACTATGAATGACCTCTGGAGCTCCAGAACCCACAAAATGACACCGAGAAGCTAACCCCACGCTGAGGACAGCCCAGCAGCCCAGCAGGGAGCAGCTAGCCCAGCACTCTGGGAGCCGCCAGCACCACTTTCTAGCCAGGCCCACGTGAGTCCCAGTTTTAGCCGGAGGGTGGCCTGACCAGCAGCCAGCTGGAGGGACCACAGAACACCAGGAGCTGTGGCATTTCCAGAATTAACAACACATAGATGCCTAGGACAAAATGAGAGGTTAGTGCCCTATGGACTTTGGGACTAGTTGGGAGAAAGCATCAGCTTCTTCGCCTGGGGGCAAGAAGCTACTGAGAAGCCAGCGCAGCTTGTGCCACATTGCCACATTGCAGCTTCAGCTTTTGGCCTGCGAACTGTAGAGGAATCCAGCGACCGGCCTGCAGGGGAAGCGCTCTTGCTTTACCGTTCTTGGATCTGGATTGCAGTCTGGGGTAGAGGTGTTGGGGTGTGTGACCAGCTTGGCAGAGTGTGTGGAGGCTTCACAGAGGCCACACAACTAATACCTCCAGAAGTTGAGAAAACTCCAACTTTTGGGATGGAAGTTCCCCTGGCTGGTGACAAAGTCCTACTGTGGCAACAAGCCCAAAAGTCAAGTAATTGAGTGGCAAGATGCCTAGGGAAAGGAAACAAAATAAACAGAAAAATGCAACATTAGACTCCTATTTGGGGGGCAGAGAGGATAAAAGCATGGAACAGGAGGAGGACTGTGAGGTCAGAACTCCTGGACCAAAAGCCCCAAATGAAAATACAAGCTGGCTAAAAGCCATAGAGGACCTTAAGAAGCAGGATAAGGGGGATTTAGGATGCTATAAGGCTCAGAAGGGCATTTCAAGGTACTGAGAAAGTAACCCTTAATATTAGCTCTTAGGGTACCTATGTATCTACATCAAAGGCAATGACCCACCATAGTTCCAGTATTCATGAGGAAAAATTCTATCCACCTTCCAACAGAGAGGTGATGGAAGAAGGAGAGTGGTGATTTTTCCCCTATTCAATGTGAGAGTTTATTTTCCTTGACTATATATGTTTGTAGTGGTACTTGGGTTAGGGAGGAAGATTATAAAATTGTGAGGGTTTTCTTATTGCTAGTCCTTAGCTGATAGAAGTGACTTCATGTTAGACCACTGATTGACCTGCTTATGTATTGGGAAATTCCTGTGTACCCTACAACTGGCTTGGTAAGAGCCATCAATTGGGGAGGTACTTCAGCTAGACATCAAAGTGCATTCCACTGTACTTCTCCATAATTCATCAGGAAATTCTTCATCCTGGAAGATAATTTTAGCCCTTGAAATCACAATTCACCAGTACCCTCTGCCCGTGCAGCTCTTCCCTCTGATTTCTCCTAGAATTTCCATTTAGGGAGAATACCCAATATAGCCGTTTCTTTATGGTATACCTAGTTGCACTTCTATAGATTTCTCCATCACACCCCAGGAATATCTTTATCCTGGAAGATCACGTCAGCTCAGAACTCACACCTCATTAGTATATAATATAAAAAAAGTGATTCCAGTAAAGCAGCAGGATATATAAGAAAACTTTAGAATCATTGGCCTTTCTGTATGTCACTAATAAAACCCAGTAGGAAGAGATAAAAAATTCTGTGCAAAATAGCTACAGTATTTATCTCAGATTCCTGTCATCAAAACCCAAAACAAAACAAAAATACAACACAAGAAATATGTAGATGGAAATAAAATAAAGACATACATGACTGAAGACATGCTAGCTTGCTCATGGCTGGAATTTGTCAGTATAATAAAAATGGTGATATCTTCTAATGTAATTTACATATTCAATTCTGCACCATAAATGTATGAAGATTTTACTCAACATGAGTATAAAAATTGTTATGGGGTGGCTAGATGGTGCAGTGAATAGAGCACTGCCCCTGGAGTCAGGAGGACCTGAGTTCAAATTTGGCCTCAGGCACTTAACACTTACAGGCAAGTCACTTAACTCCAATTTCCCTGCCTTCCTCCCTCCAAAAAGAAAAAGAAAAGAAAAGAAAAGAGACATTTTATCTGAAAGAAAACAATGTTCAAGAATCTCAAGGAAATTTTTAAAATGGAAAATAAGGGAGGTTCCCAGTATCAGCTATGCAAATATAATACTAAGTAATAGTCATAAAGACTAATTGGAACTGGTTAAAAATATAGTAAGTAATCAGTGGAACTGATTAGACTTACAAGACCCAGGAGTAAACAAATTTGGTAGTGTACAGCTCAATAAAGGCAACGACTTAAAATATTGAGGTAAGGACTTGTTCTTTGACATGAACTTCTAGGAAAGTTGGAAAGAAGTCTGGTAGAAATTATATTTAGACAAACATTTCACATGTACCACAAAAAGTTCCAAATTACTAATAATAAGAGAAATTCATGTTAAAATAATTCTGAAATTCTACCATATGCCCTTCAGATTGGCAATGATGACAGAAAAGGAAAATGACAATTGTTGGAAGGGATGTGGGAAGAAAGATCTAGAAAGCAACTTGGAAGCATTAATGCTATGTTTATACCCCAAAGGAATCAAAAAGAAAGAGAAAGGTTCCCAATGTCAAAAGTATTCATAATAGCATTTTTGCTACAGAAAAGAGATAAAGAAAAGAAAAGAAAAAAAAGCTAGAATCAAAGAAGGTGTCCATCATTTGTGGAATGACTGAGAAAATTATGCTTTATGAATGGAATGAAATGGAATGGTAGTTTACTATAAGAGAAGAATAGGGAATAGATTTAGAGAAACCTCAGAGAATTTATGAATTTATGGAGAAAGAACTTAAGAGAATCAGATACTTCTCAACTCTGGGCAGAGATGATAGGTTGCTGCTGCTTGCTATTTGTCCTTCATTTTGAAGAGGACTAAGGAATCATGGAGGTGATGCCATGACATGCAAGTGAATTAGATTTAAGTGAGGGAGGTCTGTGCAAAGTCACCAGCGTCACCTTTTCCTCTGGAGTCATATGAGTCCAATGGCCAGATGTAGTTCAGGAAAACTAGAAATGGCCCAGGAAGAATTGGAGGACCTTGGTCTTTTCAAGCAAAGATCTTTAACAGGTCTCAGTTTGACTAAGACCAAGCCTATTCAGTGATAAAGGCTTAATAAGAAATGAGGCAGAGAATGGTTTCTTTACCTGTTCCAAAACCAAAAAAAGGGGAAAAATCCATCTAACAGTGGGAAGACCCTCAGGTTTCTGGCCAAAACAGAAATAATTGCTATTTACATTCATTTTGAGTCAATCAGGGCCCAATGATGACTTAAAAAAATTTAGGAAATTGGTCATAATCCTTTACAGCCACAACTAACTCTGCTATTTGGCATATACCTTCAATGAATACTTTGCCAAAGCATTCGTAGAAGCATTTTCTATGCTAACAAAGAACTGAAAAAATTTTTTAAATGTCCATCAATTGATCAATTGTTCAATGACTACTCAAACTGTGATTTATGGAAGTAACAGGAAATTATTATGGAGTAAGAAATGGAAATTCTCAGAAAGTCAAGGAAACTTGAGAAATATGCATATAGGCTGAAATAAGCAGAACAAAAAGAACAATGTGTATGACTATAATAATGTAAATGAAAAGATCACTAAAAGTAAACCGAAATCTGAGTATTTTGAAAACTAATAATGGTCCCATAGAAAACAAAAGCAAAAAAAAGAAAAAAAAACATAAACAAAACATTTCCCTTCTCTTGGCAGCAAATCAGGGAATTATTAGTTAGAATTTTATTTCAATTGAAAAAGTTACTGTAGCAAATATTCTCCCTTAATTTTTTCTTCCTTCAATTTACAGTATTGAATAGTGGGAGTGGTAGTAGAGGCAATATTTCTAGGAATTACTATAGTGTAAAAACAAAATACATCACAATTTATTTTTAAAGAAATGAGCTTTGTTTTTTTCCTTACATGATCTTTCTTTTTGAATATGTTCCTTCCCACCCCCTATAGAGAGCCATTCTTTATGCCAAGTGGGAGAGAGAAAAAGAAAGAAAGAAAGGAAGAAGAAGAAGAAGAAGAAGAAGAAGAAGAAGAAGAAGAAGAAGAAGAAGAAGAAGAAGAAGAAGAAGAAGGAGAAGGATAAGGGGAAGGAGAAGGAGAAGGAGAAGGAGAAGGAGAAGGAGAAGGAGGAGAAGGAGAAGGAGAAGGATGAGGACGAGGAGGACGAGGAGGACAAGGATGAGGAAGGGAGTGAAGGAGGGAGGGAGGAGGGAAGGAAGGGATGAATGAAGGGAGGAATGGAGGGCGGAAGTGAGGGAGGGAGGGAGGAAGGAAGGAAGGAAAAAAAGAAGGTGAAAAAAGTATTCAGAAGATGGCAGAGTAGAAAGAGAACTTCTTTGGGGCTCTGGCTTTCCCCTCCTCTAATTCATGGAAAAAATGACTCTAGAGAATTCTTGGAGCTACAGAACTCACAAAATGACAAAGAGAAACTAACTTCCTGCTGAAGACAGTCCAGCAGTGTGGCAGGAAGGGGCCAGGGCAACACTCTGGGAGCTGAGCACAGTTCCCTTCGAGCAAGCCAGAGGTTTTAGCCTCAGGGTGGCCTGACAAGCCACAGGCTAGAGGGACTTCAGATCACCAGCAGTTGTGGCTATTTCCAGAATTATGAACCCATAAATGCCAAAGACAAAGTGAGAGATTAGTGTAGATTTTACAAGAGCAAGGAGTTAGGGATTGAGATCCAGGGCAAGAAGCAGCTGTAGCTCCATGGTTGTGCAGCCCACTCCATTTGGCTGCTTCAGAGCTTTTCAGATTGTAGGTGGCCCAAGCAACCAGGGTGAGGGGTAATTCCTCTTGCTTTAACAAGCTTGGGTCAGGATTGCTGTCTAGGGTGGAAGTCCTGGGGTGCATAAACAGTTTGCCAGAGTGTATGGAGGCTTCAGAGAAGGCACCCAACAAATAGCTCCAGCAGCTGTGAAGACCCCAGCATTTGGGATAAAACTCCCCTTTCTGGTAGCAAACTTCTACTGCGGCAAAAGGCTCAAAAGTTAAGTAATTGAGTGGCAACATGAGCAAGCAAAGGAAGCAAAGCAAACAGAACAATCCTACATTAGACTCTAAAATAGAGTCCTCTACAACATTAGTCCTCTATAATAGAGGACTATTTTGGGGACAAAAAGGATCAAAGTGTGGAAGAGGAGGAAGATAACAAACTCAGAACTCCATCACCAAAAGCTTACAAGAAAATATGAGCTAGTTACATGCAATAGATGAGCTTATAAAGGATTTTGAAAACCAAAGAAGAGAAGTAGGGGAAAAACTGGGAAGATAAATGAGAACCATGCAAGAAAATTATGAAATAACAGTCAACAAACTAATTGATTAAAATAACACCTTAAAAATAGGCTAACTCACACTTAAAGAGGCAGAGCCAAGATGGCGGAGTAGAAACAGCTCATCCAAGCCACTCTGCCACCAAATTCCCCCCAAACTATGTAAAAGGGGACTCTGAAAAACTTCTGGAGACCCTGCACCCACAGAATAACACAGAGAAGCTAACATCCCTCTAAGGACAGCCCAGAAGCCCTTCAGGAAGGACCAGCGCAGGGCTCTGGGAGCCGGGAGCACGTAGCAAGCAGAGCACGGGGAGCCGAGCCCAGCAGAACCCAGGTCCCCGTTAGCCAAGGTTTTAGCCCCAGGGTGGCAGGGCCAGCAGCCAGCTGGAGAGACCCCAGAATACCAGCAGCTGTGGTGACTCCAGAATTATCAGCATAGACATGCCCAGGACAAAGAGAGGTTAGTGCCCTGTGGACTTTGGGACCAGTATTTGGGGAATGCATTGGCTTTCTCCCCTGGGGGGTTAGAAGCTGCTGAGGAGACATGCCATTTTGTAGTTTTCAGAGGAAGCTCCAGCTCCCGGCGTGCGAACTGTAGGGAGATCCAACAATCATTCTTGGGGGGTAATCGCTCTTGCTTTAACCTCCCTGGATCTGGATTGTGATCTAGGGTGGAAGTCATGGGTGGGTTTACAGCTTGCCAGAAACAGAAGTTGCCCTTCCACACGTTCTGGACGAAAATTCCCCTATCTTTCAGCAAAGACATACTCTGGCAACAAGCCCAAAAGTCAAGTAATTAAGTGGCAACGTGCCAAGGCAAAGGAAACAGAAAAATGTAACCCTAGACTCCTATTTTGGGGGCATAGAGCAGGAAAAGGACAGTGAGGTCAGATGTCCTGCTCCAAAAGCCCCAGGGGAAAACATGAGTGGGTTACAGGCCATAGAGGACCTTAAGAAGGACTTTAAAAATCAAATAAGAGAAGTGGAGGGAAAATTAGAAAGAGAAATGAGAAAGATATAGGAAAAGTATGAAATGAGGGTCAACAGCCTGACTGAGGAAAACAACACCTTAAAAAATAGACTAACTCAAATGGCAAAGGAGGCCCAAAAGGGAAATGAGGAGAAGAATGCCTTAAAAAGTCGAATTTGCCAGATGGAAAAAGAATCTCAAAAGTTCACTTAGGAGATCCATTCCTTCAGATTTAGACTGGAGCAAATGGAAGCTAATGACTTTATGAGAAATCAAGATGCTGTTAAGCAGATCCAAACAAATGAAAGATTAGAAGGCAATGTGAAATATCTCATGGGAAAAACCACTGACCTGGAAAATAGATCCAGGAGAGACAATTTAAAAATTATTGGACTACCTGAAAGCCATGATCAAAGAAAGAACCTAGAAATCACCCTTCAAGAAATTCTCAAGGAAAATTGCCCTGATGTTTTAGATCCAGAGGGCAAAATAGAGGTTGAAAGAATCCACCAATCACCTCCTGGAAAAGATCCCAAAAAGAAAACTCCCAGGAATATTATAGCCAGGTTCCAGAATCCCCAGACCAAGGAGAAAATACTCCAAGCAGCCAGGAAGAAACAATTTCAATATTGTGGAAACACAATCAGAATAGCACAGGACCTGGCAGCTTCTACACTGTGGGATTGAAGGGCATGGAATACAATATTCCAGAAGGCAACAGAGCTGGGACTGAACCCAAGGGTCACCTACCCAGCAAAACTGAGTATTTTGTTTCAGGGGAAAATATGTTCATTCAGTGGAATAGAGGACTTTCGAGCATTCTTGAGGAAAAAATCAGAGTTGAATAGAAAATTTGACATTCAGTCACAAGAAGCAAGTGATGCCTGAGAAGGTAATCAGGGAAAAGAAATCAAAAGAAACTTATCAAAGTTGAACTATTTACATTCCTTTGTGGAAAAACAATAACTTTAACTGATGAAATCTTTCTCACTATGAAAATAATGGAAGAAGGGTGTGTGGTGATATGAATACATATGTGAATGTATGTGTATATGGTTACAGTTATATATGAATAGAGGGCATAGGTTGAATTTGTTGGGAAGGGAGGATCCTCAAGGGATGAAATTATGAGGTGAGAGAGGAAAGTGGCAAGAGGAGATGGGGAGAGACAGGGTAGGGTAAAGTATCTCATGTAGAAGAAGCAAGGGGAAGTGGTTGCAAGGGAGGGAGAGAATATGAAGGCAAAAAGGCAAAACCACATTCTCATGGAATTTGGTTCAGAGAATGACATACATACTAAATGGGATATCTCAACCTACAGCAGAATAGGGGCAAGGGGGATGAGAGGGGGCATGATGGATGGGAGGGCATCCTTGGGGGGAGGGGAGGTTGGAAGTACCCCCTATAGAAGAAGGACAGGATCATGTAGGGAATGGACCAAGTGGGGGTGGGATGAGTGGGAGGGATTTATAAGCAGCCTTGTACAATATATCTACTATGATAATGTTTTGCATAGCTAGACATGTACAACATATACTGAATTACTTATCTTCCCAGAGGGAATGGGTCACAAGGGAGGAAAGTAATGGATCTGAAATTCGAGGTCTTAAGATTAAATGTTTCAAATATATATAAATACTTTTATTAATACTATTTTGCTCGTAATTGGGAGATAAGATGTGCAGGCATTGGGACACAAAGATTCACCTTCCTCTAATGGAAAAGTCGAAGGGGCATGGGAGAAGGTGTGAGAGAGAGAAGATTGGAGGAAACGATATCTTGCGGGACTGTTAGTCTGGGAGGGTGGGTAGGGGAAAAACGGGGGGGAAATGATTGTAACTCAAAATTTGGTGAAAATGAATGATGTAAAAGAGAAGTTAATAAAGCATTTGTTTAAAAAAATAAATCAATAAATGACTAACTCAAATGGCAAAAGTGGCTCAAAAAGGCAATGAGGAGAAGAATGCCTTAAAAAGCCAAATTTGCCAGATGGAAAAAGAATCTCAAAAGCTTACTGAAGAGAATTATTCCTTCAGAATTAGACTGGAGCAAATGGAAGCTAGTGACTTTATGAGAAATAAAGATGCTGTTAAGCAGATCCAACAAGTGGAAAAATAGAAGGCAATGTGAAATATCTCATTGGGAAAACCACTGACCTGGAAAATAGATCCAGGGAGATAATTTAAAAAATTATTGGACTACCTGAAAGCTACAATCAAAGAAAGAACCCAGAAATCATCCTCCAAGAAATTCTCAAGGAAAATTGCCCTGATGTTTTATAACCAGAGGGTAAAATATAGGTTGAAAGAATCCACTAATCACCTCCTGAAGAGATCCCAAAAAGAAAACACCTAGGAATATTATAGCCAGGTTCCAGAGTTTCCAGATCAAGGAGAAAATATTACAGTCAGCCTGGAAGAAACAATTTGAATATTGTGGAAATGCAATGAGGATAGCACTGGATCTGGTAGCTTCTGCAATGAGGAATTGAAGGGCTTAGAATATGATATTCCTGAGGGCAAAGGAGCTGGGATTAAAACCAAGAATCACCTACCCAGCAAAACTGAGTATTATGTTTCAGGGGAAAATATGGTCATTCAGTGGAATAGAGGACTTTCAAGCATTCTTGATGAAAAAAACCAGAGTTGAATAGAACATTTGGCATTCAGATACAAGAAGCATAAAAAGCATGAAAAAGATAAACAGGGAAAAGAAATCATAAGGAACTTATCAAAGTTGAACTACTTACGTTTCTGCAAGGAAAAATGATAATTGTAACTTGTGAAACTTTTCTCAGTATGAGAATAGTTGAAGGGAATAGAAATGAATATCTATCTATCTATCTATCTATCTATCTATCTATCTATCTATCTATCTATCTATATGTCTATATAGGAGGATATATAGGCATATGAATTTATATGTGAGTGTCTGTATATATGTGTACAGGTATACACAGACAGCACAGGACCAGTTGAATAGGAAGGAATGATACTTAAAAGGTGAAATTAAGAGGTGAGGGAGGAATATAATGAGAGGAAATGGGGAGAGACAGAATGGGATAAATTATCTCGTATAGAACAGGCAAGGGAAAACTGTTACAATGGAGGGGAAGAACAGGGAGGCAAAAGGGAATGAGTCAACCTTATTCTCATTGAATTTGGCTTAGGGAGGTAATGACATACACACTAAGTAGGGTATCTCACCCTACAGGAGAGTAGAGGGGAAGGGGACAAGAAGAGGGATGATGCAAGGGATGATAGGCTGCAGGGGGAGAGAAATTGGAAGCACCCAATTTTGAAAAGGGATAGGATCAATGTAGAGAACAGAACAAGTGTGGGGTGGGATAGGATAGAGGGAAATGTAGTCAGTATTTCACAATGTATCCACTATGGTAATGTTTTGCATAGTTACATATGTATAACCTATATTGAATTGCTTATCTTCCCAGTGATTGTGGGTGATGAGGGAGGAAGGGAAGGGATCTGGAATTCAAAGTTTTAAAATCAAATGTTTAATTATATGTATAATTTATATGTAACTGGGAAATAAGATCTACAGGCATTGGGACATAGAGATCCACCATGCCCTATTGGAAAGTTGGAGGGGACATGGGGGAAGATATGGGAGAGGGCAGATTGATTTTTTTAAAAAATAGATACATTAAGGTAAAAAAAAAGAAGAAAATAGTAGTTCAACCATATACTCAGGTTGAATTAATCTCTCTTTAGCCAAATTTCCAAGAGAGGAAGAGGTTTTGAATGTCATTAAGCTCCTCTTGTGTGGCAAAATGCCTATTGGCAATTACATTCAAGCTGATATTTACAAGGCAGGGGGTCCTCTGCTCATAAAAGAGCTGAATGAAATCTTCTGGGTTATATGTCTCTCTTTATTTATTTATTTAGTTTGTTGTGGAAGGGGGTTAAAGTGATTGCAGGGAGGGTGATAATCTGGAATTCAAATTTTAAAAAGAAAAGAATGTTAAAATAAATAAATTATAAAAATAAAATGTTTGTTACATCTCTTATATCTTCATAATCCTCTTCCCTTCTAATTTAATATAGTTTCTCTTAATTTACCTGCTTGTGTGCCAGTTTTTTTTAATCTGAATTTTCTTCCATGGATCTTTGAAAGTTTAAGTCTTGTTTTATTTTCCACTTATGTTTCCCAATTCCTCATTTTCTGGCTCATCCTGCTTTGATGTGGACTTTATTTTCAGGGATAGACTTGAAAGTATCTCAGCCTTCTGCTTTCTTGGATAATTTAATTTTCACCAATCTTACTCTCTGTTCCAAGTTACTTCTAGAGGAACAGGACTGATTCTAGGTGAATCCCAGTTCCTCTTATTTTTTGTTAACCCTAACTTGGTATAATCCAGCACTTTGGCCTTCTGTCCTACTTCTCTTTGGTCATTAGTCAACATTTTTTGGTTTTCTCAGGATTTGTGGAGGGCTAGTTGGATGCTACTGGCATAACCTCCCTGGACTTTTGGTTTCCTAACCTAACCTAGTGGCTGCCCAAAATTGAAGAGAAGTAGCATCTGCCCTCCTATGCTTCTGACATAAAAATTGATGTCCTTATGTTCAGCAACAGATGGTGCAAAACTGAAGCTATCCTGATGGTAATCTTTTTTCTTATGCTTATCACATGAATTACAAAGGTGAGATGAGTAAATGTCCCAAGAAATGACAATGTTTATTGATTTTTTGAGCATCTTAAAAAACAGTTCCGGGGCGGCTAGGTGGCGCAGTGAGTAAGAACGCCGGCCTCGGAGTTGGAATGACCCGAGATCAAATCCGGCCTCAGAAAATGAGCACACACACATAAATAATGACTAGCCATGTAACCTTGAGCAAGTTACTTAACCCCAATTGCTTAAAAAAAAAAAAAAACAGTTCCACCAATTCTTATTTGCTTCTCCATGAAGAACCTGAGCTCCATCCTTCCTCTTTAATTCATTTTCCTACATCTTCTAGATTAATTTACAGTGACAATGTCAAAATTCATATTGTTCAGTACCTTAGGTAATATTACAACCTTTTTGTCAGTGGAGTATTTATACCTAAGTTAGTATTTATAGGACATCTAAAAACTGAATGTATTACTTAGTAACCTCTGCAACTTTTTGTACCACTCAAGCAATCAATAATTAGTTATTAATGGTTATTATGTACCAAACACTATGCTACATGCTAGGAATACAAATAAAAGGTGGGAGAAAATAGTCCTTGTCCTCTAGCAGCTTACATTTTAGAAGGAAAGGCAACCTGCAAATAGATTTATTTTCAGTCCACAGATTTATTACTTGACCACAAAGTTGTGAAGGTCATTTTAAAAACCATAGCTTTCAAAATTTGCCTTGGACAAATAATTCCATACCTGATTACAAATTTTAGCATACTTACCTACATGGTTTTCTGTTATTAGGACAATTCTTGAAACCTTTCCATCATATTTAAACTAGAGAAAGTTTTCGCTCCAGTGCAAAGGCCTTCCAAAATATACCATAACCTCCATACCATGACGAGAGTAGGACTTTAGTAGACATCTTGAACTTAATAAATGTCTGTTGATTTTGATTTGACAAGTCAAGCTCTTCTTTTTGCAGATAGCTCTAATCTTTAGAAAGTAAATTCATCATTTTACTTAGCTAAAATCTGACCCCAAATAACTTTCATACTTCAGACCTAGTTCTACGTAGAATAAGTTTACTTCCTCATCCCCATGACAGTCTTTCAAAAGCTGTTTGAAAACATTGCCCCCACCCCAACCTTATATATATATATATATATATATATATATATATATATATATATGTATATATATTTGTGTGTGTATGTATGTATGTATGTATGTATGTATGTATGTATGTATGTCCTTTGACTAGTTGCCATATGGCGTGATCCAAAGTTCAATCACAGTCTGTTCTGCCTTTTTTTAAAACACATTTCTAATTCATGCACATTTTAAAATGTGGCACCTAGATCTGTACATAATATTCCAGATGGAGTTTAACCAGTGGGGAGTACATTGGGGCTCTCACCTCTCTTGTTCTGAATACTGTTTCTATTTAATTTAACCCAAGATCACATTAGATGTTTTGACAGCCACAACCCCCTGGCAATGCATATTGAGCTATTAGTCAACTAGAAGCCCTTGTTTACATATATATGTGCACACACATTTATATATGTGTTCATATCACATAGTTGTCTAATTGTTGTAATTCTGTACTTGTTCAATTGAATTTTTATTTAGATTTCAGACTTTATATTTATTATTGTTGGGGGTGGTAATCCCCATTAAACTTCTCCTTGATAGATTTGCTTATTTATTCAAACCTATCCAGGATATTTTAAAATCCTTCCTTCTTTCCCTCCTTTTTTTCCTCCCTCCCTTTCTTCCTTCCTTCTTTCCTTTCTTCCTTCCCTCCTTCCCTCCTTCTTTTTCTCCTTCCCTCCTTCTTTCCTTCTTTCCTTCCTTCCTTCCTTCCTTCCTTCCTTCCTTCCTTCTTTCCTTCCTTCCTTCCTTCCTTCCTTCTTTCCTTCCTTCTTTCTTCCAACTTTTAATGACCTGTAAATATATACATTTTACTCTAAGTCATTCCCCTCCTTTAAAAACATACCATTGTCCTTGATCTCATCATACCATATGGCATTAAGCTATTATAACCAGCTGAGTATCAAGACACAGCTTTTTGTTCCAGGAGATGCCAGATTTGTTCTTCCCAGGTTCAGTTGATTCACCTTTGCAATAAAGTCAATATGATAGTCAAATTGCCTCTAATGAGACTTTCTAACTTCTGCCTTTAAGGATCTGTGGGCATTTTGATGTGTTTTCCTCTTTTTTTCTTTTCTTTTTTTGTTAATCTACTTCACTGATTTGTTTTAAGCCTGCAAAAGAGACAATGGCTCAGCTTAAAATTGTGTCTCCCTTTAATTATGAAATGAGGAAACAAGACTTACAACCACTTAAGATGTGATTATTGTGCTAAGGCTTTGGACACAAGAAATGAGAAATGTACTTATTGCTCTTGGATGGTGGAATGATGGGCCAGCCTTACATCTTTTGTGGCTTCATTGGCCTTTGATAATTCAGAAAGGTACTCTTCCTTAAATGTGCTTAAAGGAGGGGAAACTTAGTTATTCCATTCATATTATCTTATAAGGAGAGACATCATAGTAGAGTGAATAGTAAACCAGAGGGAATAAGCACCTACAGTATGCCAGGTACTGGGTTAAGTATCTTTTCCTTATTATCTCATTTGATCGTCACAGCAACTGACAGGTTGCTGCTATTATTATACCCATATGTTCAGTTGAGGTAGCTGAGACAAGCAAGAGTTAAGTGTCTTGACCAGGGTCATACAGCAAATAAATGTCTAAAGTCACATTTGAATTCAGGTCTTCCTGACTCCAAGCCCAATATACTGTCTACTGATGCACCAGCTGCCTATGGGAGTTAGCCTTGAAATCAGAAGCATCTGAGTTCAAGTCCCACATCTGACACATACTGACTGCATGATCCTGATCAAGTCAATTACTTTCCTAGGCTACTCTATAGAACTGCCAATTCCAACAGATACTGACCTTTATTATTAGAGGGAGATCCTCAGTGAGGCCTCCCTCTATTGATTAAATCACAGAGACCATTAAAAAAACCCTAATAAACTCCTAGTTTATTAGCACTGATGCAGAAAAGGAAAGATATCTACTAAAGAAATATACCCTGCCCCTTGCAGAGTAGCAGCTTGTGTATAGGATATATGAGTAAGAGCCAAGAAAACTGTAACCAAAGAAAAAAAATCTGTTCTTAAAATCTAGGGAACCTGGATGCTAAGCCTGGGTCTACACTCAATAGCTCTTTTATTTCTGGTGAGGTTATTGTATGTCTATAAGTCTCAGTGGTCCTACTTGTAAAATGGGAAATGTTGACAAAAGGATATGAGATAAGCAATGTGATGGTATTTCATTAGTAACTTTTACTAAGGAGTTACAATGCATTCGTTCCCTATTGTCTTGGCTTCATCATTTCTAGCCCAAGGTGTTACTCAGAGACATATACCAGACAAATATTTCTCCAGGGTTAAAGATAATAAAGTGCTTGGAGATCAAGGCAGAAGGGTGGCCAGTAAATCAATGGTAGGATGGTTCCAGATGGAGAAGAGACACCACAAGAGAGTAGTATATATGCCACCTGCCAGCTGCCCACCTCTAATCAGTGCCATGAGGATTAATGAGGAGTTAATCATGTAGTATCCCTGGGAGAAGGGGATTCTGTAAGGATGAAGGACTATTGAACCAGCCATATGTTACTTGAAGTGTACAAGTCACTTCTGATTGGGAGGATTATAGGTTAATAAAACTCTCAAATTGGCAATGATGGAATTATTGTTCCCTTGGATAGAGAAGTTTCTTTTCCAAAATGGCTTAAACCATATCTTCCTGATAATTGGCATGGTGTTGACTTTTTGGGAATGCGGGAGGTGTGAGATGAAGACGAAAGAAAAATAGGGAAATTGAGAGGCATGATTGAAGAGCTTACCCAAGAGACTTATTTGGTGGAATCTTCTCCAGACATTAATTATCCAAAAATTCCAGAGACCTGCAAAGTAAATTCTTCTTGGCTAACTTTCGGTCACAATGGCAGAAAGAATAAGAGCAGATTAGCAAAATTTACAACACATATAACTTACTAAAAATAATAAGAAATGAAAGTCAGATAGAATAATGGTTAGGAAATAATAGCAAAAACTAACATAAGTGCTTCTCTCCAGTCTGCATCAGCCAAAGGGGACTCCCAGAAACCAATAGGCACTAATTAGTAGGACCATCCAGGGAAACAAGGGCAGGCACTGTGCTTGGAACTCTAATCTTCAATAATCTCAGATCATTCAATCCAGGAAGCCCCAGGGCAGTCACTCGTGCCTTAGAAGTGGTGACAAGAACACCAAAGTATTCCAGTGAGGATTCCTCTGAGTGGTTGAGTACCTAGAGAGCTCTGGGAACTGACATGGAATTAGGTTCCAGTAAAATAGCAAAATCCTATTGACAGGACAATAATTAATCCTTATGTCTTATTGGCTTTGGGAGTTTGTATCAAGTTGACAGGAACTACGTCTGATGACCCTAAAGAGCTCAGTGATCTATAGTCAGAGGATAAAGGTAAGAATATGCCAGGAATAAAGAAATATTATGGATTCAGTGATGGTGAGAACACAAGCGTAGAAGAGGAGAATTACTTTGCTGTGCTATAGATAGAGGCTTATACAAATCTATGACTTGGCCTCAAGGTCAATTAGAATAGCTACAAGAGATAGAAAGAGACATTCTATACACACAGCTATTCATTTATATCTGAATTTATTCATCTATTTATTTGTTTCTGTAATTATGAGAGTCCTTGAGGGAATAATTGGAAGGAAAACAATAGTTTCGACTTGGGAGGTAGAAAATCTCACCCAATACTTCATGAAAATTAGAATGGACAAAACAAAAACCAATGAGTCCATTACACAAGAAATGTGAAATCAAAATCAAAACAGCAAAATATAGATTAAATACAAAATATCCCCATCCAAAACAAACTAAAAAAGTAAATTAAGTAGAAAAAAAGTAAGAGAAAAAATCTAAGATTCATCTGACTACTTGAAAAGTATTACCGAAAAACCAGGATACCATTTTTAAATTTCCTTTTCTTTTCTTAACATTCTTATTTAAAGCTTTGAGTTCCAAATACTACCCCTTCTCCTACCCCCCACCCCAGATAGCAAGCAATTTGACATAGGTTATACAGAGGCAATTATATGAAACATTTTGATACTAGTCATTTTGTACAAGAAGACTTGAATAAAAGGAAAAAATGAAAGTGAAAAATAGTATGCTTCAGTCTGTATTCAAACAATATAAATGGACAAATTCTTTTTCTGAAGGCAGATAGCATACTTTATTATTAGCCTTTTGGTATTGTCTAACATAGGTTTCCAAAGTGGGCTATTCTGCCCCCTGGGGAGCAATGGAATAATGGAGGGGGGAGGAGAGGGAGAGGGAGAGTAGACTCTGATGCAAGTGGTGGATATTAAATAAAAACTGGGGTTAACCTAATCTAGACCTAAGCAATTGTTTTTAAAGGGGGAGGTAGGCCAAATAAGTTTGGGAATCTCCAACAGACTCTAGAATTATCATACTGCTGAGGCTAACTAAACTGTTCACAATTCTTCATCAAACAATATTGCTATTACTGCATGAAATGTTCTCCTGGTTCTGTTCACTTCACTATGCATCAGTTCAAGTAAGTCTTTCCAGATTTCTCTGAAATTTCCTGTTTGTCATTTCTTATAGCACAATAATATTTCATTATGGTCATATACCACAGCTTGGTTAGTCATTCCCCAATTGAAGGACATCCCTTCAATTTCCAATTCTTAGCCACCGCAAAAAGAGCTGGAATAAATAATTTTGTGTATGTGGGGACTTTTCCTTTTTTTTTCCTAGTCTAACCCTCTCTTTTTATTTTTATTTATTTTTTATTTTTCTGTTTTTGTTTCATCAAGAACTGGTCATCCTATATTAACTGTCTTTTGGGGTTTTTTTCTTTTTTTTAATGCTGTATTAATATCTGGTTTACATCGTTCATTTCCGCCAGATTTTGAGTTATAATTTTTCTCCCATTTTTCCCCTACCTATGACTGCAGAATAGCAGTACCACAGGATATTCCCTCATCCAAGATGCTCCCTCCCATATCTTCTCCCATACCCCCTTCTACTTTTCCAGTAGGGCAAGGTGAATCTCTGTGCCCCAATGCCGGTATATCTGATTTCCCAATTATATGTAAAATAGTATTAATAATAGTATTTATATATTTTAAACATTTGATTTTAAAATTTTGAATTCCGTATTTATTCCTTTCCTCCCTTGTCACCCACCCTTACTGTGAAGATAAGCAATTCAGTATATGTTGTACATGTATAGCTATACAAAACATTACCATGGTAGATATATTGTAAAAGACTGACTATATTTCCCTCCCTCCTATCCCACCTCCCACTTATTTTATTCTCTACTTTGATCCTTTCCCTTTTCAAAAGTGGGTGCTTCCAACTTCCCTCCCCCCCAGCTTGCCCTCCCTTCCATCATCCCCCCTTTCATCCCCTTCCCCTCTTCTCTCCTGTGGGGTGAGATATCCTATTTAGTATATATGGCATTCTCTCCCTGAGCCAAATTCAATGAGAATGAGGTTTTGCCTTTTTGCCTTCCTGTTCTTCCCCTTCCTTATAACCATTTTCCCTTGTCTCTTCTATATAAGATAGTTTACCCCATTCTGTCTCTCTCCATCAACTCTTGTTATATTTTTCTTTCACCTCTTAATTTCATCTTCTAGCCATCATCCATTCCTATTAAATTAGACCTGTGCCCTCTATCTATATATACCTGTAAACGTATACACAAACATTCACATATGTATTCATATGCCCATATACCCTTCTTCAAATATTTTCATACTGAAAAAAGTTTCATCACTTACAGTTACTGTTTTTCCATGTAGGATTGTAAATAGTTCCACTTTCCTAAGTTCATTATGATTTCTTTTCCCTGTTTTCCTTCTCAAGCATCTCTTGCTTCTTGTGTCTGAATGTCAAACTTTCTATTCAACTCTGGTTTTTTCCCCAAGAATGCTTGAAAGTCCTCTATTCCACTGAATAATCATATTTTCCCCTGAAACATGATACTCAGTTTTCCTGGGTAGGTGATTCTTGGTTTTAATCCCAGCTGCTTTGACCTCCAGAATATCGTATTCCAAACCCTTCAATTCCTCAGTGTAGAAGCTGCCAGATCCTGTGCTATCCTAATTGCATTTCCACAATATTCAAATTGTTTCTTCCAGGCTGATTGTAATACTTTCTCCTAGATCTGGGAATTCTGGAACCTGGCTATAATATTCCTAGTAGTTTTCTTTTTGGGATCTTTTTCAGGAGGTGATTGGTGGATTCATTCAACCTCTATTTTGCCCTCTGGTTCTAAAAGATCTGGGCAATTTTCCTTGAGAATTTCTTTTCTTTTTTTTTTTTTTTAAGCAATTGGGGTTAAGTAACTTGCTCAAGGTTACACGGCTAGTCATTATTTATGCGTGGGTGCTCATTTTCTGAGGCCGGATCTGACCTCGGGTCATCCCAACTCCGAGGCCGGCGCTCTTACTCACTGCGCCACCTAGCCGCCCCTTTAGGGCAATTGGGGTTAAGTAACTTGCCCAAGGTTACACGGCTAGGTTTTTGTTTGTGTGGATTAAGTGTCGGAGGCCGGCTCCGAACTCAGGTCTTTCTGATTCCAGGGCCGGCACTCTATTCACTGCGCCACCTAGCCGCCCCGAGAATTTCTTTAAGGATGATTTCTAGGTTCTTTCTTTGATCATGGCTTTCAGGTAGTCCAATAATTTTTAAATTATCCTTCCTGGACCTATTTTCCAGGTCACTGGTTTTCCCCATATTTCACATTGCCTTCTATTCTTTCATTTGTTTGGATCTTTTTAACAGCATCTTGATTTCTCATTAAGTCACTAGCTTTCATTTGCTCCAATCTAATTCTGAAGAAATTATTCTCTTCAGTGAGCTTTTGAGATTTTTTTTTTCCATCTGGCAAATTTGGCTTTTTAAGGCATTCTTCTCCTCATTGCCTCTTTGAGCCTCTTTTGCCATTTGAGTTAGTCTATTTTTTAAGGTGTTATTTTCCTCAGTCAGGCTCTTGACTCCCATTTCATACTTTTCTTGCATCATTCTCATTTCTCTTTCCAATTTTTCCTCCACTTCTCTTATCTGCTTCTTAAGGTCCTCTATGGCCTGTAACCAGCTCAAATTTTCATTTGGGTCTTTTGGTGCATAATTTCTGACTTCACAGTCCTCCTCCTGTTCGATGCTTCAATCCTCTTTGCCCCCCAGATAGGAATCTAATGTTGGATTTTTCTGTTTTGTTTCCTTTTCCTAGGCATGTTGCCACTCAATTACTTGACTTTTGGCCTTGTTGCCACAGTAGGACTCTGCCACCAGACAGGGGAGCTTCCATCCCAAACTCTATTATTTTCTCAGCTGCTGGAGGTATTAGTTGGGAGCCCTCTCTGAAGCCTCCATATGCTCTGGCAAGCTGGTTAGACACCCCAAGACCTCCACCCCAGAATGCAATCCACATCAAAGCAGGTTAAAGCAAGAGCGATTACCCCCCCCCCAGACTGATCAGTGGGTCCCCCTACAGTCCACAGAGCAGGAGCTGAAGCTGCAGGATGGTGCTCACTGCTCTGTGTCTCAGCAGCTTCTCACCCCCAGGGGAAGAGGCTAATATGCTCTCCCTACTAGTCCCAAATTCCATACTGCACTGACCTCTCACTTTGTCCTTGGTATCTATGTGTTGGTAATTCTGGAAATGCCACAGCTTCTGTTGTTCTGGAGTCCCTTCAGCTCGCAGCTGGCCTGCCTGCCCTGGGGCTCAAACCTCTGATTTAGGCAGACCTGGGCTTGGCTCCCAGAGTACTTTGCTGCCTACCCCCTGCTGGGCCACCGAACTGTCCTCAGTGGGAGGTTAGCTTCTTTGTGTCATCTTGTGGATTCTGTAGCTCACAAGTTTGTTTAGAGTCCCCTTTTACATAAAATTGGAAGTGGTATGTGCCAGAGTTCTGGGGAAGTGCTGTTTATACCATGACATTTTGATTCCACCCCCACGTTTCCCTTTTTTGGATGTCTTTGGGATATAGACCTAGTACTGGTATTACTAGACCAAAAGGTATACACAATTTTATAGCCCTTTGGGCATAGTTCCAAATTGTTCTCCAGAATATTTAAATCAGTTCACAATTACACCAACAATACATTAGTGTCCCAGGTTTCCTACATCCTCTCCAACTTCCAACATTTTTCCTTTTTGTCTTATTAACCAATCTGGTAGTTATAAGGTAGTACCCCAAAATTGTTTTAATTTTTATTTTTCCAATCAATGGTGATTTAGTTCTTTTTTTTTCATATGCCGATGTATAGTTTTGATTTCTTTGTCTGAAAATTGCCTGTTCACGTCCTTTCACCATTTATGAAGTAGGGAATTTGTATTTTTTAAATAAATTTTACTCAGTTCTCTATATATTTAAGAAATGAGGCCTTTATCAAAGATACTTGTTGCCAAAAAAAAAATTCCCTAGTTTTCTACTTATAATTGTGGTTGCATTTGGTTTTGTTTGTACAAAATCATTCTAATTTTATATAATCAAAATTATCTATTTTGCATTCTATAGTGCTTTCTTTGTTTTCTTTGGTACTAAATTCTCCCCTTATCCATAAATTTGACAGATTAAGTGTTTCATACTCTCTCAGTTTGCTTATGGTATCATGTTTTATGTGTAAATTATGTACCCATTTTGACATTATCTTGGTATATAGTGTGAGATGTTGGTTTATACGTATAAAGCATATCATTTTCCAGTTTTTCCAGCAATTTTTGTCAAATAATGAGTTTTTGTTCCAAAAGCTTGGATCTTTGGGTTTATCATATATTAGATTTCTATGGCCCATTTACTCTAATGTAATTTGTAACTAATCTATTCCACTAATCCATCACTTTTTTTCTTAGCCAGTAACAGATTATTTTGATAATTACTGCTTTATAATATGATCTGAGATCTGGTATGATTGGTACACTCTTTCACAATTTTTTCCCATTGATTCCCTTGTTATTCTTTTCTCCCAAAATAATATTTTTATTATTTTTTCTAGTTCTATATATTTTGTAATTTAATTGGTATAGCACTGAATAAATAGATTAATTCAGATAAAATTTCATTTTTATTATGTTGTCTCAGCCTACCCATAAGTGATTAATATTATTCCAATTGTTTAGATTTGACTTTTATTTGTGAAAATAATGTTGTATATTTATGTTCATATAATTCCTTGGTTTGTCATGGCAGATAGACTGCAAAGTATTTTATATTGCCTACAATTATTTCCAGTAGAATTTCTTTTTTATCTCTTGCTGTTAGACTTTTTTTGAAATATGTGGGTTTATTTTGTATTCTGCAACTTTGCTAAGAAAACCATATTTCAAGACATCATCAATTAAGTACCAGAACTATTGGAATGAGAGTACAAAGTGAAAAGAGAAAGAATATACTTCCCTTCCTGAAAGAAACTCTAAATTGAAAAAAAGACAAAATCCAGAGCCCCCAGGTTAAAGAAAAATATTATGAACAGTCAGAAAGAGTTCAAGTAGCTATTAGTCATGAAAAAAATATAGCTGAAGAAATTTTTTGAAATGCAAAAGCATGAGTCAAGAATAACTAGAAATGTAAATACACTAGAACAAATAGAAATAGCTGTGTTTACATTCTAATAGGGAGAGAAAAATCAAATGTTCTCTTGAAACTCTGTCTTCAATGATCATACGGAGATTTAAATTTAAAAACAACAACAACAAAGGACATGGGATAGTTTTGATGAGATAATTCTGTTTTGATTGTATTAAATAAAGAAAAAGGAAGGAGGAAAGAAATACACAAGAGGAAAAAGGAGGAGGAGAGGATGCAACTTATTATTTTACAAATAACAGTATGGGGGAAAAAGACTATGCAAAAATCAAGGATGGGGTGGGGAATAAATGTCATATGAACCTCCTTTTCATTTGAACTGATTAAAGAACTTAAAACGGGTAAATAGGAGGAGAAACTTAGGCACAGAAGGCAATGGAAACCCATCAAAGGACTTTATGAACACGTGGGAAGAAGAGGTAGTTAAATCAACCAGCAGTGATGATTTTAATATTTGCTAACTTCTTACCTCCCAAAGGTATTGAGAGAATTAATGAGCTAATATCTATAAAGCACTTGGAGACTACCAAATGAAAGGAACCATACAAGTCTCATGTAGTATTATGATTTCATTAAACATTTATTAAACATGGTTCAGAATATATAGGTAGAAATGGTCCCTACCCAGTGATTTTAGAAACTAATTGCACCAATTATTATTAATCATCCCGAGATAAACAATGAGCCCTAGAATTTCAGGGCAAGCTAGAGGATAGAAACCAGGCATTGATTTCATCTTCTGCTCCCTGCTTTTCTAAAGCATTATTTTTGGTACTAGTTAAGGGTTAAGACAAGTGACATTAGCAGGACATGTAATTAAAGTCAGAACCATCAGCCCTAGGTCCTAATGATACCAACTTTCTATAGCAATATAATACATTTCAGCATTAGAAAAGATATTTACTAGTCGAATTTCATTTTTTTATTCCAATCCCATTTCTGATGAATGATTTCTCTTTATAACATACCCAACAAGAGATACCTCTAGAGATAACAGAGTAGAGATACTTCACTAATGTGAATTGTATTCAGTTTAACTCTGGTGACAGGGCAGTTAGAGAAGGCGATGCAATTAAGAAAGAGAGTAGTCCTCCTTTTCTAATTGGTCTTAACACCATACCTAAATTCTTTCTTTAAAAAAATTGTTTCTCTCATTATATAATTACAAAATCTCAAAATAGGGAATGATCACAATGACAATCTAATCTGCCTAGGTCTTCCATCCTTAAGAGACCCTCACTTGAGCTAATGTCATATACCCTTCCTCCCTCAATTACAAATGTCCTAGAAAATGCTATTTACACTTGTGTCCAACAAACCTTTTTAAATGTGGCTTCTGATCTCATCCCTTAACTGAAACTGTTTTCCCCAAAAGTTATCTCTTCATTATTAAATCCAATAATCTCTTCTAAATCTTCATTCTTCTTTTTTTTTAAGTAGAATTTTATAATGTTAATTATGCTCTCCTCCTAGATATTCTCACTGGATTTTCATAACACTGCTTACTTTTGTTTTCTTTCTCCCTTTCTTAATGTCTATTTTAAATTTCCTTTGTTGTAAACCCTTTCAGATCCTGCCCCTTTACTGTGGGTCTACTCCAAGGTATTACTTTTTCTGGTCAGTCAGACAAAAAGCATTTATTACATACCCATTATATCCCAGACACTGTGCTAAGCATTGGGAATAAAAATAGAAGCAAAAAGAAACACAGTAACTACATTCAAAGAGTTTACAGCCTAATAGGAGCAGACACAAAGCCAACACATTAAAGGGGTAGGGGGTGGGGGAAAGTTATCATGTGTCAAAATGTGATACATAGGGGCGGCTAGGTGGTGCAGTGAGTAGAGTGCCGGCCCTAGAGTCAGAAGGACCTGAGTTCGGATCTGGCCTCAGACACTTAACCCACACAAACAAACAAACAAAAAAACTAGCCGTGTGACCGTGGGCAAGTTACTTAACCCCAATTGCCCTAAAAAATGGGCAGCTAGGTGGCGCAGTGAGTAAGAGCGCCGGCCTCGGAGTTGGGATGACCCGAGATCAAATCTGGCCTCAGAAAATGAGCACCCACACACAAATAATGACTAGCCGTGTAACCTTGAGCAAGTTACTTAACCCCAATGGCTTAAAAAAATGTGATACATAAAGTCCAATACAGCCTGGAGAGGAATGAAGGAGAGATTTTGAGAAACGAGGCTTTTATCTAAGATACTTGTTGCCAAAAAAAAAAAAAATCCCCCAGTTTTCTACTTAGAATTTTGGTTGCATTGGTTATGTTTGTACAAAATCATTTTAATTTTATATAATCAAAACTATTTTACATTCTATAGTGCATAAATATAAAACATTCTTTGCACAAATAAAAGTCAAATCTAAGGAATTGGAATAATATTAATTACTTATGGGTAGACTGAGCCAATATAATAACAATGAAATTTTATCTGAATTAATCTATTTATTCAGTGCCATACCAATTAAATTACAAAATATATAGAGCTAGAAAAAATAAATAAAAATATTATTTTGGAAGAACAGAAGCTCAAGGATAACAAGGGAAAATTGTGAAAGTGGGTACCAATCATACCAGATCTCAAATTTCCCCCTATGCTATCTTGGTGACCTTAGCAACTCCCATTGGTCCAATTATCATCTTATTATTATCATTTTCCCATTTGCATTGCCTACCTACATTATTACTTGTGCTTTGTACATTTTGAATCAGAAGACTTATACACACTTTGAATGTTGACAATTTCAAGACAGAATTTGTCCCCCCCAAAAATACTCCCCCTTTCCCATTTTCCTTGTTTCTATCAAGGACACCACTGTGCTGTCATTGTCTTCTCACTCTAGCAGATATTAAATCGGTTGCCAAGTCTCATAACTCCTACCTCCACAAAGTCTCTTATATCTGTCTCTTTTCTACTCACATAAGTAAAAGTGGGGCAAGGAACTCAAGCTATACCTGGGGCAGGATTCCACAGTTGAGAAGTATTTACCAAACTTGGAGTGTGCCTTTCATCCTAAACACTGACTCCTCTGTAACTACTAGGAGTACTTAAATCATTTCACTTCTGTTGCAACTCTCTATAGGCTATCCACCATTTTCTCTATGTACAAGCCTCTTTCCTGATGATAATAACATCATTTTCCTAGCCCCCACTTATGCTCTACATGCTGCAAATTCTTCATTCCCAGTCTCAAAATCTATTTGATGCTTCCTCCATCATATCCTGGGCCAAGGTAGGGGTGTGTAATGCCATGCACAAGCAGCTTTTCAGAAGAATGATACTATGAATAGCTTTTAAGGTTCTGATTACACAGTATAGTGATCACTCTATTTATTCCATAACAAAAGCAAAACATCCACAGAAAATCAAGGTACAACATTCACAATATTACAACTTATCACAGAAAATCACATAATATTCACAACATAGTTCAAAGTAAAATAGTCACTCTTAAGTCAACTCAGTCACTTATCTGTAGTCTTAAAGTACACAGTCAAAGTCTTCCACTCATGGGGCAAAGTCTTGATTAACTCAATCACTCACTTATCAGTAACAATGTCTCAAAGTACTCAAAGTACAATCAGTCACTTATTCAGCAAAGTCTTACTAAGTATCATACATAAAACCCTCTACCCCTTAGGTAACTAGTAAACTATAATTCCATAATTACTCAGTACCCAAGGAGCAGTCTTTTCCTCTTGACTTGGGGCCTGTTCTCAGATCCCTTGGATCCCCTTACATGGTCCCGATTCTACCTAGATTCACTAGGGTTCAATGGCAGACAGCTCCCAGTTCCTTGACCAGCTCTCTGGGCAGGTCCTGCTCCACACTGAAGTTCACAGGGTCTGGAACATGTCAGATCCTTCACCATTTCTGCTTCAAGGAATTCAAGTCTCAACCAAGCCTCAAAGAAACAAAGTCTCAGCATCCCAGTCATGCATCAGTCACCTGGGCTTCTGGCTCCTGGCTCCACTTCCTGGCTCTGGCCTCCTGGCTCCTGGCCTCCTGGCCTCCTGGCTCTGGGCTCCTGTTCAGAAGAAGATCCACCACCACAAGTTTTCAGGACTCAATTTTCTATTCTTCTGTAGCTGTTCTGCCACCAAATCTCGGTCTCAAGGAAATTCTGCCTGTGCCTCTCTGGAGCTTTTGCTTATATACTGTATACACAGCCTGTTTAAGCCAACCCCTTCCTGTTACAGAAGTAACAGGAGACAGGAGTTCATACCTTCTGTTTCCCAACAGAGGCTTGATCAGTTACTAAGTGCTAAGTACCTGCTACTTTTGCCAACATAAAGGGATCTTCACATTCAAAAATTACATTACCATTACACGGTGGTGTGGAGGATTATATTTCCCAAAATGCCTTACCATAATTCATATTTGTCCTCTTGGGGTCATTAATATTGGACTCACCCAAGGTTGTTGTGAAGTCGATATATGTTAAATGCTTTAAACATTAAAATCCTATGAAACATGATATATTTATTATTTATCTATTTATTTGTTTGTTTATTTTAGAATCTTACAAATATCACTAACAGTGGCTCAACAAAAGCATCCTCGTCAATTTCATTAGCCTGGAATGCAGTGCACATGGATCTGATCATTTGAACTCTTCAGAGAAAGCTAGGCTCTGTTAATAGTCTTCCTACTTATCTCCAACATCAGCTCTGTATGAATCTTTTTTGTTCAGTCTTTCCTTTTCCAAAGATAAGCGGATGTTTGGAGAATCAATCAAATAGTATAACTAATTCCCAAATTACTGGAAGCTTGAAAATCAAACCTCTGAATGATATTCTATTAGTACAAAGAACTCCCTTTTTTTTCTTTGTACCTTACATGCATCATATAGATTGTGATGAGTTTGGAAAGTTAATGCCTGTGTCTTATAGATTGGTGCTTCCATTATTATCCTGGCAAGTACAGGAAGATGATAAGGTACAGGCTTATAATTTACATTGATGGGTTTGGCTTTTCCTTAGGGAAGGGCAAAACCAGATGAATATTGGAGAGGGGTATTGTGCGTGATAAGAGTTTATTCTCTTATTTTCCAGCCCTCTGCAAAAGGCAAGCTGTAGCCAATTAGATTGCTCAGTGCTTATTTAATTTGGCTTAATTCAGAGTGAAAGCATTTCATGCTCACAAATGCCTTACGTTAGCATCCTTGTAATGTTCGCCAGTTCCCAGCTACTCATCCAGGGCCAGGCCCTTGGAGGAGTGCGATAGAAAAGGAGCCTTGTTGCTATCGAGAGGCTCTTTGACAGCTGTGATGATAATATTAAGCAATCTGTTGGACTTCCATTTAGTGGTTGGTGCTGGCTTCTGAGCACAGCTAATCGTTGAAGTTATCTGTGTTTGAACAACACAAAGCTGTTATCTCTCATCCAATCTTCTCTTGTTGTCAGGAAGGGGGCTGTAATCATTCAGGTGCCAGTCATGTTGATTGCATCTTCATTGTCATGGGAACACCATCTCTTTGCCAAAACAAAGATGAGATCTGTCCTAAGAAATGTCCAGTGCTTTACCTCTTGATCTCTGCTCAGGATTTTCTAGTCTTGTTTGACCTGTGATCTGTGTGAGGAGAGGCAGTGGCCCAGCCTGTTTCAGCAGCCTTGGGATTTAAAGACTTTTCACAAAAGAATCAGATAGGGTAGTCATGCATGGGGCAATAGGTTATTTTTAAATTTGGAAGTGTGTTAACTCACACAAAGAAAACTCGAGACACTCAGGATCACTGAATGAAATATTCAGTCATACCTCAGAACAGGGGAAGAAGAATCCAGGGGAAAGTATCACTTCAGATCCCAATCATTGGAGAGTAAGGTCATTGTACCACCTTGGGTATAAATAATTTTCAGGTCACAGGAAAAGAATGAAGTAAGATCCAGTGATGGTCCTGTAGATAGCTGCTATAGAAGTGGACTATGTAAATGAGCTCCAGCTCTTGTTACTTTTGGTATGATAAAGAAGAAATTTTTAGGCTTCTATCCTTCATTCTCCTTATCAGAGCAACTCATTGCTCTATAGTAACCATGGCTATTTATTGTTATTATTGTTGTTGTTTGTAATCGTAGCAGCAAGCACCCCAACATCCCCAGGGTGACTGCCAACACAGGTTCTTAGATCTGCTTTTGTAAAGGAAAGCAACTCAAAATGGGTTAACAAGCTTACTTTAATCAAACAAAGGTATATTACCTAGTTCAGGGGAAAAAGGTCAGCACCCCAAACTTCAGAGTTACAGAACTTACAGATCAAACAGACAGGCTTCCAAACTGTCCACCCATTATGTCAATACCAAATCACAGTTACCAGAGAGGGAAGCATCAATATCTGGGTTTTCAAAGCTGGGGGGCTCTCAACAACGGCTTCCCTGAGTCTCATCTGGTCAAATCCCACAACACTTCTCAAAGTGAGCCCCAAAGCAAAGCCTCTCATCAGGGTTTATATAGCCTCCTCCTGGCTCAGAGAATGTAACAACCTTCTGGACCCACTGCCCAATCACAAAGTATCAAGGTGTGGGGCTTTCCTGAAAAACAAGCCTCCCACCACAGGCTCCAAGTGCACTTAAGCTAGGGGCAGGGAAGATCTTTAAATCTGCATTTCCATTACAGTAATAGAAAAAGAAAAATACTCACTTCCTATGCCACAGAGAGGTCTGATCAGGGTTCAGTACATTTTCAGTACCTAGCATGAAACGTTAAGAGAAAATCTTATCAAATATGTTACCACAAATAACTGAAAGGGCTGTTGTTTTTCATCCTTAGTTTTCAAAGAGGATCGATGACATCACAGGGTGATGTCTTGACTTTCCCATAAATTTGGAGGATATAATAAAATGAGGAAAAGTTATGCAAAGTGGTCAGCCTCCCTGTCTCTTCCAGAGTCATCAATGTCCAGTGTCGAGACAAAAGTCAAGATGATTGGTGATAGCAAGGAATCAGGCTTTGGCTTCAATGTCTAACCACACTCTAAGTGCTCTGTAGTGCCTACGTCAGTCACCCCCATGGCCATTTGAACAAATTTGTTCACCTGATCATTTTACCAGAGGAAGTCTTCACATGTTAAGGTAAACACACCAGTAACTCGCTGAAAGGTTTGAGGCCCATAAGTTATCCTTAGCTTGATGTGGTCCACCTGCTGAGATGATTTTACTAGCGTATAACCCCTGGGCATGCTACAAATTCTTAGAGACACAGTTGAGAGTTGGATGAGAGTTCAATTGTAAAGGTTGACGAGTAAGCCTGAAAAGGCCTCAGCAAGTCCTCACACAAGAGGTGTTGATCCTCCCTGAACATAGGGTAGTTACATGATGAAGAAACCAACAGAAGGTTTAGACAGGGTTTGAGGAATATGTAGTAGCTTTCACTACCTTGCCAGCAAGATGATTTAAAATATTCTTAGAACAGTATGTTCAATTAGTCATCCAATTCAATTCAATAAACATTTTTTTTGCATTTTGGAGGGGGGAAGGCAGGGCAATTGGAGTTAACTGACTTGCCCAAGGTCACACAGGTAGTATTAAGTGTCTGAGGTCAGATGTGAACTCAGGTCCTCCTGACTCCAGGGCCAGTGCTCTATTCACTTCACCACCTAGCTGCCGCACAATAAATATTTATTAAGTGTCTCCAATGTCGCAGGCACTATGCTTAGCACTGCAGATATAAATAACAAAGAGAAATATGTACCTCCCTCAAGGAGTTTATAATTAAATGGGGTGACAATACACAAAAGTGTACATAGTGGATTTTCTGGAGTCAAGATGGCAGAGTAAGCAGAAAACCACCATAACTCTGCCATATTCTCCTCCAAGCAACCATAAAATAGTGCCCCAAACTAATTCAAGAATAGCAGAACCAGCAAAAAGATGGGATGAAATAATCTTTTAGTCCAAAAAACCTGGTAGATAGGCAGGGAAGGTCTGTCTCACTCAGGTAAAAGGGGAATGTAGTCTAGGAGAGGAAGCATGCTAGCAAGATAGTAGTAAGTCCCACCTTAGCAAACCAGGGGTAGATCCTGTACCCCAGTGTGGTGGAGCAAGCAAACAGCATCCTCCGAAACTCCCATGTGCCTCAGCATAGCCAGGGGAATGGGAAGACTCTAGTTCTGAGAATCACCATGTGCTTCAGCATATCCCAGGGCAAACAGGCAACCTCCAATGTTCAGACTACCATGTGCTTCTACATAGCCAGGGGCTAGACTGCCACATGCTTCAGTGTAACCCCAGGGAAAAGCAGAAACACCCCACTTACCTGACTCAGCACTAGGTAAGCTACCAGAACCCTATGGCTGCCAGGAGTGCCAGCCACCTCCTACCACACCCTCTTAGTGCAGCACCAGACTTAAGGGTACCTCATGGACCTCAGGGAAATATCAGTGAAGCACCGGGTATATAGCTAGGACCTATACCCCCTGGCAGAAGAAGGCTGAGACACTTACGCTTCTACCCCAGGTGCAGAAATAAAATTTAAAAGAAATTTTAAAAGGGGGAAGGGAAGGTGAGCAAAACAACAACAACAAAGAATCTGACCACAGAGAGTCATTATGATGGCAGGAAAGATCAAGACACAAACTCAGAAGAGGATGACAATGTCACAACACCTATTGGCAAAATCCCAAAGAAAAATGGGAAGTGGTTTCAGGCCCAGAAAGAACTCAAAAAGGAGATTAAAAATTATATAAGAGAGGTAAAAGAAAAATGAGAAAAAGAAATGGGAGTGATGAAAGACAACTATGAAAAAAAAAAAACTCGGGGCGGAGCCAAGATGGCGGAGTAGAAACAGCTCGTCCAAGCCTCTCTGCCCCCAGATTCTCCACAAACTATGTAAAAAAGGACTCTGAAAATCTTCTGGAGCCCCAGCACCCACAGAACGACACAGAGAAGCTAACCTCCCGCTGAGGACAGCCCAGCACCCTGCAGGAAGGACCAGCGCAGTGGTCTGGGAGCCGGCAGCCGAGCCCAGGTCCACGTGAGCCGAGGTTTTAGCCCCAGGGCGGCAGGGCCAGCAGCCAGCTGGAGGAACCCCAGAACACCAGGAACTGTGGAGATGCCAGAATTATCAACATAGACTTGCCTAGGACAAAGTAAGAGGTTAGTGTCCTATGGACTTTGGGACCTGTATTTGGGGAATGCGTCAGCTCCCTCCCCTGGGGGCTAGAAGCCGCTGAGGAGACACGCCACTTTGTAGTTTTCAGAGGCATTTCCGGCTCCCAGCCTACAAATCGTGGGGAGATCCAGCGATCAGTCTTGGGGGGTAATCGCTCTTGCTTTAACCTCCCTGGATCTGGATTGTGATCTAGGGTGGAAGTTGTGGGTGGGTTTATAGCTTGCCAGAAAGGGAAGTTGCCCCCCACACGTTCGGGACGAAAATTCCTCTATCTGGCCTTAAAGCCATAGTGTGGCAACAAGCCCAAAAGTCAAGTAATTAAGTGGCAACATGCCAAGGCAAAGGAAACAGAAAAATGCAACCCTAGACTCCTATTTTGGGGGCATAGAGCAGGAAAAGGACTGTGAGGTCAGAAGTCCTGCTCCAAAAGCCCCAGGGGAAAACATGAGTGGGTTGCAGGCCATAGAGGACCTTAAGAAGGACTTTAAAAATCAAATAAGAGAAGTGGAGGAAAAATTGGAAAGAGAAATGAGAAGGATGCAGGAAAAGTATGAAATGAGGGTCAACAGCCTGACTGAGGAAAACAACACCTTAAAAAATAGACTAACTCAAATGGCAAAGGAGGCCCAAAAGGGCAATGAGGAGAAGAATGCCTTAAAAAGTCGAATTTGCCAGATGGAAAAAGAATCTCAAAAGTTCACTGAGGAGATTCATTCCTTCAGAGTTAGACTGGAGCAAATGGAAGCTAGTGACTTTATGAGAAATCAAGAGGCTGTTAAGCAGATCCAAACAAACGAAAGATTAGAAGGCAATGTGAAATATCTCATGGGAAAAACCACTGACCTAGAGAATAGATCCAGGAGAGACAATTTAAAAATTATTGGACTACCTGAAAGCCATGATCAAGGAAAGAACCTAGAAATCACCCTTCAAGAAATTCTCAAGGAAAACTGCCCTGATGTTTTAGATCCAGAGGGCAAAATAGAGGTTGAAAGAATCCACCGATCACCTCCTGAAAAAGATCCCAAAAAGAAAACTCCCAGAAATATTATAGCCAGGTTCCAGAATCCCCAGATCAAGGAGAAAATACTACAAGCAGCCAGGAAGAAACAATTTCAATATTGTGGAAACACAATCAGAATAGCCCAGGACCTGGCAGCTTCTACACTGAGGGATCGAAGGGCATGGAATATGATATTCCAGAGGGCAAAAGAACTGGGAATGAACCCAAGGGTCACCTACCCAGCAAAACTGAGTATTTTGTTTCAGGGGAAAATATGGTCATTCAGTGGAATAGAGGACTTTCAAGCATTCTTGAGGAAAAAACCAGAGTTGAATAGAAAATTTGACATCCAGACGCAAGAAGTAAGAGATGCCTGAGAAGGTAATCAGGGAAAAGAAATCAAAAGGAACTTATCAAAGTTGAACTATTTACATTCCTATATGGAAAAGCAATATCTGTGACTGATGATATCTTTCCCACTATGAAAATAATGGAAGAAGGGGTGTGGTCATACGAATACATATGTGAATGTGTGTGTATATGGTTACAGTTATATATGGATAGAGGGCATAGGTTGATTTTGTTGGGAAGGGAGAGTACTCAAGGGATGAAATTATGAGGTGAAAGAGGAAAGTGGCAAGAGGAGATGGGGAGAGACATGGTAGGGTAAACTATCTCATGTAGGGAAGTGGGTGCAAAGGAGGGGGAGAATAAGGAAGGCTAAAAAGGCAAAACCACATTCACATTGAATTTGGTTCAGGGAGAAAATGACATACATACTAAATGGGATATCTCCACCTGCAGCAGGATAGGGGAAAGGGGGATGAGAGGAGAGATGATGGATAGGAGGGCATCCTTGGGGTGAGGGGAGGTTGGAAGTACCCACTATAGAAGAGGGACAGGATCATGTAGGGAATGGACCAGGTGGGGGGTGGGATGAGTGGGAGGGAATTATAAGCAGCCTTGCACAATATATCTACTATGATAATGTTTTGCATAGCTAGACATGTACAACATATACTGAATTACTTATATCCCAAGAAGGAATGGGTGACAAGGGAGGAAGGAAATGGATCTGAAATTCAAGGTCGTAACATTAAATGTTTCAAATATATATATAAATACTATTATTAATACTCTTTTGCCTATAATTGGGAGATAAGATGTGCAGGCATTGGGACACAAAGATTCATCTTCCTCTAATGGAATAGTCGATGGGGGTATGGGAAAAGGTATGGGAGAGAGCAGATTGGAGGAAACGATATCTTGTGGGACTGCTATTCTGGGAGGTTGGGTAGGGGAATAATGGGGGGAAAATGATTGTAACTCAAAATCTGGCGGAAATGAATGATGTAAAACAGAAGTTAATAAAGTATTTGTTTAAAATATAAAAATAAAAATAAAAATAGAAAAAAAAAAACTCAGCAATTTGGGAAAATGAAACCACTGTTTAGAATGTAGAATTGGCCAAATGGAAAAGGAGGTACAAAAATTCACTGACGGAAACAATGCGTTAAAATGTACAATGCACAACTAGAAAGAAAGTACAAAAGCCAATGGAGGAAAACCACACCTGAAAAGTTAGAATTGGGCAAGTGGAAGCTGATGACTCTATGAGATATAAAGAATCAATCAAAGAAATCCAAAAGAATGAAAAAATAGAAAAAAATATACAAAATTTCTCATGGGACAAACAACTGACCTGGAAAGTAGATCCAGGAGAGACAATATAAATAAAAGGAAGACCTGGACAGCAATAACAAGTAAAATTCCTATGATGCTCTGGAACCAGAGAGTAATACAGGCATTGAAAGAATACTTTGATCACATCTGAAAAGAGATTCAAAAAGATAAACTCCAAGGAACATTATATTCAAATTTCAGAACTATCAGGTCAATTAAAAAACAACAACAACAATAACAGCACTGCAAGTGACTGGAAAGAAATAATTCAAATATTCGGGAGCCATAATCAGGATTGCACAGGATTTAGCAGCTGCAACATTAAAAGATTGGAGGTCATGGTACACGATATTCCAGAAGGTAAAGGAGCTAGGACTACAACCAAGACTCACCTACATAACAAAACTGAGCATAATATATGAAGGGGAAAATGGTCATTCAACGAAATAGAAGGATTTCAGGTTTTCATAAGGAGAAGATGAGAATTACACCAAAAATTTTATATCCAGTATCAAGACCCAAGAGAAGCATAAACAGATAAAAATGGAAAAGAAAACAAGGGATTTAATAGAGCTAAACTGTTAATTCCCTACATGGGAAAATGACACCTGTAATTCTTTAAAAAATTGTATTACTAATAATAGATCTAGAAAGAATATATATGGACAGAGGGTATGGTTATAAAGAGATTTTGAGGGAATGACATGAAAATATTTAAGGAATATGAAAGAAGAGTACACTGGGTGCAGAAATAAGGGAGAGGTAGAATGGGGTAAATTATTTCAATAAGTGTGAAAAACTTACTATAGTGGAGGGGGAAATGGGAGGGTGGGTGATGAGCATTGCTTGAATGTTACTTTCATCAGTTTGGGCTCAAAGAGGGAATAATATATACAGTCAGGTAAATACAAAAATCTATTTTAGCATACAAGGAAGTAGGCAGGGAGGAAAATAAGGAAATGTGGGATGGGAATCAGAAGAATGAAGGGCAGACTGGATGATGTGGTAGACAGAAACAAAACACTGGTAAAGAAGGAAAGGGTTAAGGGAAAGAGAGGATAAACAGGAGGAAAAATAGAAGGAGGGAAATACACAGTTAGTAATCATATCTGTGAATGTGAATAAGATGAACTCCTCCATAAAATTGAGGTGGATAGCAGAGTAGATAAAAAAACAGAATCCTACAATACATTCTTCTATCTTTCCATGGAACTTTACTGCATATAATTTTTATTGCATCATGATCTGAGAATGATGCATTTAATATTTCTGCCTTTCTACACTGAATTGTTAGCTATTTATGCTCTAGTACATGGTCTATTTTTGAGTATGTACCATGCACTGCTGAGAAGAAAGTAAATTCCTTTTTATCCCCATTCTTTTCTCTCCAGAGATCTATTATATCTAGTCTCTCTAAAATTCTATTCACCTCCTTAACTTCTTTCTTGTTTATTTTGAGGTTAGATTTATCAAGTTCAGAAAGGGGGAAATTAAGGTCCCCCATTGGTATAGTTTTGCTATCTATTTCTTCCTCTAATTCCTTTAACTTCCCCTCTAGGAATTTGGATGCTATACCACTTGGTGCATATATGTTAAGTAATGATATTGCTTCATTCTCGACGGTGCCTTTTAGCAGGATATAGTTTCCTTCCTTATCTCTTTTTATTAGATCTATGTTTTGCTTTTGCTTTATCTGAGATAAGTATTGCTACCCCTGCTTATTTTACTTTAGCTGAGGCATAATAAATTCTACTCCAACCTTTTACCTTTACCCTATGGGTATCCCTTTGTTTCAAATGTGTTTCTTGTAGACAGCATATTGTAGGATTATTGTTTTTAATCCATTCTGCTATCCACCTTGTTTTATGGGAGAGTTCATCCCATTCACATTCACAGTAATGATGACTATCTGTCTCTTCCCTTCCATCCTATTCCCTCCCCTGTTTATGTTTTTCTGTCTTCCTTCTCCCTTCCCCTCCTTGAAGTTTTCCCTTTTGACTGCCCCCTCCCTCACTGTTCCCACCCTGTGACCCCCTTCTTAACCTACCCTCTCTTGGGGGCGGAGCCAAGATGGTGGAGAAGAAACAGCTCATCCAAGCCACACTGCCACCAGATTTCCCCCAAACTATGTAAAAGGGGACTCTGAACAACTTCTGGAGCCCCAGCACCCACAGAATGACACAGAGAAGCTAACCTCCCACTGAGGACAGCCCAGCAACCCTGCAGGAAGGACCAGTGCAGCAGTCTAGGAGCCAGGAGCATGCAGAGCACAGAGCGCGGGAAGCCGAGCCAAGGTGCCCGTGATCCGAGGTTTTAGCCTCAGGGCAGCAGGGCCAGCAGCTGGCTAGAGGAACCCCAGAACACCAGCAGCTGTGGTGATTCCAGAATTATTAACATAGATATGCCTAGGACAAAGTAAGAGGTTAGTGTCCTATGGACTTTGGGACCAGTATTTCGGGAATGCGTTGGCTCCCTTCCCTGGGGGCTAGAAGCCACTGAGGAGACATGCCATTTTGTAGTTTTCAGAGGCAGCTCCAGCTCCTGGCCTGCGAATTGTAGGGAGATCCAGTGATCAGTCTCAGGGGGTAATTGCTCTTGCTTTAACCTCCCTGGATCTGGATTGTGATCTAGGGTGGAAGTCGTGGGTGGGTTTACAGCTTGCCAGAAACGGAAGTTGCCCCCCACACGTTTGGGATGAAAATTCCTCTATCTGGCCTTAAAGCAATAGTGTGGCAACAAGCCCAAAAGTCAAGCAATTAAGTGGCAACATGCCAAGGCAAAGGAAACAGAATAATGCAACCCTAGACTCCTATTTTGGGGGCATAGAGAGGGAAAAGGACTGTGAGGTTAGACGTCCTGCTTCAAAAGCCCCAGGGGAAAACATGAGCAGGTTGCAGGCCATAGAGGACCTTAAGAAGGACTTTAAAAATCAAATAAGAGAAGAGGAGGAAAAAATGGAAAGAGAAATGACAAGGATGCAGGAAAAGTATGAAATGAGGGTCAACAGCCTGACTGAGGAAAACAAAACCTTAAAAAATAGACTAACTCAAATGGCAAAGGAGGCCCAAAAGGGAAATGAGGAGAAGAATGCCTTAAAAAGTCGAATTTGCCAGGTGGAAAAAGAATCTCAAAAGTTCACTGAGGAGATTCATTCCTTCAGAGTTAGACTGGAGCAAATGGAAGCTAGTGACTTTATGAGAAATCAAGATGCTGTTAAGCAGATCCAAACAAATGAAAGAATAGAAGGCAATGTGAAATATCTCATGGGAAAAACCACTGACCTGGAAAATCAATCCAGGAGAGACAATTTAAAAATTATTGGACTACCTGAAAGCCATGATCAAAGAAAGAGCCTAGAAGTCACCCTTCAAGAAATTCTCAAGGAAAATTGTCCTGATGTTTTAGATCCAGAGGGCAAAATAGAGGTTGAAAGAATCCAGCGATCACCTCCTGAAAAAGATCCCAAAAAGAAAACTCCCAGAAATATTATAGCCAGGTTCCAGAATCCCCCAATCAAAGAGAAAAGGCTAAAAGCAGCCAGGAAGAAACAATTTCAATATTGTGGAAACACAATCAGAATAGCACAGGACCTGGCAGCTTCTACAGTGAGGTCAGGAAACATGAGGATTGAGAAAAGGATATTAGATAACAAAAAAAACCTACCCTCTCTCCTTACTACTATTTCCCTCCCCTCTAGTCCCCCCTTTACTCACCTCCTTTTTAGCCCCCCTTACCCTCCCACTGCCTATAGGACACAATACATTTTTATACTTATGAGAATAAGTTACTCCCTGTTTGACATCAAACCATTGAGAGTAAATTTCAAACAGTGCTCCTCTCCCTCCCTCCTTCTCCTCTATTTAATGAATTTATGTGTCTATTCACATTAGAATCTTAAACTTTACTGCTTAAGTTGATCCCTCTTTGAACCAGAATCAGTAAGAATAGTATTTAAATGATGTTCCTCTCCCTGTTCCTTTCCCCCTCTACTACACTGTGTTTTTATGCATCTTTGAATGGCATATATTACCTTTTCCTATCTCATCCTTTACATTTATCCCATTACAGTCCCTTTGATCCCCTTAAGTTTTTTTTTAAGTCTTCAGGTTAGTGCATTCATATCCACACCCTCTATCTATGTTTAACCCTGTTGAAGGTCATGATAATCATAAAAATTTCAATATTGACAGTTATCAGCTCCTCATATAGGGATGTGAACATTTTGCTCTTGTTGCATTCCAAGTTATGTGCATGTATGTATGAGGGTGTGTGTGTGTGTGTGTGTGCATGTATGTAAGTGTAAGTCTGTGTTTTCCTTGTTTACCTTTTTGTGTCTTCCTTGAGTCTTGTAATTGGAGATCAAATTTTCCACTGAGTTCTGGCTTTTTCATCAAGAAAGTCTGGAAGTCCCTTATTTCATTAAACGACCATCTCCTTGCCTGAAAGATTATGCTCAGTTTTGCCGGGTAGTTAATCCTTGGTTGTAGTCCTAGCTCTCTTGCCCTACAAAATATCAAATTCCAGTCCCTCTTTTAATGTAGAAGCTGCTAGGTCCTGTATGATCCTAACGGTAGTTCCGAGATATTTGAATTGTTTCTTTTTGGCTGCTTGCAGTATTTTTTCCTTAATCTTAAAATTCTGGAATTTGGCTACTATATTTCTTGGAGTTTCCAATTTGGGATCTCTTTCAGGAGGATTCTGGGGAATTCTTTTCATAACTATTTTATCTTATGATTCCAGGACTTCAGGATAGTTTTCTTTGACAATCTCTTGGAGGATGTTTTCTAGGCTGCTTTTTTCTTTTTTCTTTTCTTTTATTTTAAGTAAACAAATGCTTTATTAACTTCTGGTTTTCATCATTCATTTCCACCAGATTATGAGTTACATTTTTCCCGCATTTTTTCCCTACCCACCACCCCAGAATAGAAGTCCCACTAGATATCTCCTCATCCAATCCGCTCTCTCCCATATCTTCTCCCATATACCCTTCGACTTTGCCATTAGGGCAAGGTCAATCTCTGCCCCTATGCATGGACATCTTATGAAACATTTAATTTTAAAACCTCGATTTTCAGATCCATTTCCTTCCTCCCTTGTCACCCACTCCCTCTGAGAAGATAAGCAATTCAGTATGTGTTGTACATGTATAGGTATGCAAAACATTACCATAGTAGATATATTGTAAAAGACTGCTTATATTTCCCTACCACCCATTTCACTTTCCAGCTGGTCCATTCCCTACTTTGATCCTGTCCCTCTTTGATAGTGAGTCCTTCCAACCTCCCTTCCCCCCAGAATGCCCTCCCCTCCATCATCCCCCCTCTCATCCCCCTTTCCCCTACTCTGCTGCAATGTGAGATATCCCATTTAGTATGTATGTGATTCTCTCCTTGAGCCAACTTCAATGAGAATATGCTTTTGCCTTTTTGCCTTCCTGTTCCCCCCCCTGCAACTACTTCCCCTTGCCTCTTCTACATGAGATAGTTTGCCCTACCCTGTCTCTCTCCATCTCCTCTTGCCACTTTCCTCTCTCACCTCTTGACTTCACCCCTTAATAATCATCCCTTCCTTGGGGCGGCTAGGTGGCACAGTGAGCAGAGCACTGGCCCCAGAGCCAGAAGGACCCGAGCTTGGATCCGGCTCCACACACCCAACACAAAAACAAAAACCCAGCCATGACCACCAAGTCACCCAACCCCAAGTGCCCTACAAAAAAAAAAAAAGAATCATCCCTTCCCATCAAATTCAGCCTGTGCCCTCTATCCATGTATACCCGTGAACATATGCCATGTACCCTTCTTCAATTATTTTCATAATGAGAAAGGCTTCATCAAACACAGTTATTGTTTTTCCATATAGGAATGTAAATAGTCCAACTTTGATAAGTTCCTTTTGATTTCTTTTCCTTGATTACCTTCTCAAGCATCTCTTGCTTCTTGTTTCTGAATGTCAAATTTTCTATTCAAATCTGGTTTTTTTCATCAAGAATGCTTGAAACGGGGTGGCTAGGTGGCTCAGTGAATAGAGTGCCAGCCCTGGAGTCAGAAGGACCTGAGTTCGGAGCCGGCCTCTGACACTTAATCCACACAAACAAAAAAACCTAGCCGTGTAACCTTGGGCAAGGTACTTAACCCCAATTGCTTTAAAAAAAAAAAAAAGAATGCTTGAAAGTCCTTTATTCCACTGAATGACCATATTTTCCCCTGAAACAAGATCCTCAGTTTTGCTGGGTAGGTGACCCTTGGGTTCAATCCCAGCTCTTTTGCCTTCTGGAATATCATATTCCATGCTCTTTGATCCCTCGGTGTAGAAGCTGCCAGGTCCTGGGCTATTCTGATTGTGTTTCCACAATATTGAAATTGTTTCTTCCTGGCTGCTTGGAGTATTTTCTCCTTGATCTGGGAGATCTGGAGCTTGGCTATAATATTCCTGGGAGTTTTCTTTTTGGGATCATTTTAAGGAGGTGATCGATGGATTCTTTCAACCTCTAATTTCCCCCACTGTGTCTAAAACATCAGGGCAATTTTCCTTGAGAATTTCTTTAAGGATGATTTCTAGGTTCTTTCTTTGATCATGGCTTTCAGGTAGTCCAATAATTTTTAAATTATCTCTTCTGGATCTATTTTCCAGGTCAATTGATTTTCCCATGAAATATTTCACATTACCTTCTATTCTTTCATTTGTTTGGATCTGTTTAATAGTATCTTGATTTCTCATAAAGTCACTAGCTTCCATTTGCTCCAGTCTTACTCTGAAAGAATGAATCTCCTCAGTGAGCTTTTGAGATTCTTTTTCCATCTGGCAAATTCGACTTTTTAAGGCATTCTTCTCCTTATTGCCTTTCTGAGCCTCTTTTGCCATTTGAGTTAGTCTATTTTTAAGGTGTTATTTTCCGCAGTCAGGCTGTCTGTCATTTCATACTTTTCTTGCATCTTTTTCATCTCTCTTCCCAAATTTTCCCCACTTCTCTTATCTGCTTCTTAAGGTCCTCTATGCCTGTAGCCAGCTTGTATTTTCATTTGGGGCTTTTGGTGCAGGGGTTCTGACCTCACAGTCCTCCTCCATGCTTTGAGCCTCTTTGCCCATTAAATAGGAGTCCAATGTTGAACTTTTCTGTTTATTTTCTTTCATTTGCCTAGGTATGTTGTCACTTAATTACTTGATTTTGGGGCTTGTTGCCACAGTAGGACTCTGCCACCAGACAGGGGAGCTTCTGCCCAAATGTGGGGTCTTCACAACTTCTGCCAGTTGTGTGGCCTCTGTAAAGCCTCCACCCACTCTGGCAAATTGGATACCCACCCCAAACTTCCCCCCCAGACCACAATCCAGATCCAGGCAGTTTAAAGCAAGAGCAATTAACCCTCAGACTGATTGCTGGATCTCCCTACAGTTCGCAGACCAGGAGTGTCACCACTAGTGACACTGCAAAATGGCTTCTGTGCTTCGTTTTTTCAGCAGCTTTTCGCCCCTAGGGGAGGAAGCCTACGTGTTCCCCAAATACTGGTCCCAAAGTCCATAGGGCACTAACCTTTCACTTTGTCCTAGGCATATCTGTGCTGATAATTCTGGAATTGCCACAATTGCTGGTGTTTTGGGGTCCCTCCAGCCGGCTGAAGGCCCGGCCACCCTGGTGCTAAAACCGCGGACCTGGGCTTGGCTCTTCGCACTGCACTGTTGGTTCCCAGTGGGCTGTGCTACCTGCTCTCAGAACGCTGTGCTGGCCGCTCCCTGCAGGGCTGCTGGGCTGTCCTCAGCAGGAGGTTAGCTTCTCTGTGCTATTCTGTGGGTGCTGTGGCTCCAGAAGTTGTTCGGAGTCCCCTTTCACATTGTTTGAAATTTGTGTGGGGCAGAGCACATTGGAAATGCTGTTTCTACATCGCCATCTTGGCTCCGCCCCTTAGGCTGCTTTTTTCATATGGCTTTCTGGTAGTCCAATAATTCTTAAGTTATCTCTCCTGGATCTGTTCTTTAGGTCAGTTTTTTTTTTCCAGTGAGATATTTTACATTTTCTTCCAATTTTTCAATTGTCATCTTTTATTTGTGTTTATAGCAGCCTTTTTTTGTTGGCAAAATATAGGAAACTGAGGGGATTTTAATCAATTGGGGAACAAGCTGTGGCATATGAATGTAATGTAATACTACTGTGTAACAAGAAATGATTAGCAGGAAGATTTCAGAAAAAAATCCGGAAAGATTTGTATGAACTGATGCTGAGTGAAGGGAGCAAAACCAGGGGAAGATTGTACACAGAATGAGCAACATTGTGTGATGTCAACTATGAAGGCATCAGCTCTTCTCAGCAACATAATGATCCAAGATTAGTACAAAGTATTCACAAATGAAAATGCCATCCATATCTAGATGAAGAACTGATTGACCCTGAATGCTGATCAGAGCATATTTTTTTTTTTTTTTGGAATTACAAAGCTACTTTTAATACTCTGGGGTAAGCCCCATAGGAATAAAAAACACTGGGAAAGGGTAGCCCCCTCACCTCCAGGAATGCCCTGGAGGAGAGCAAGGCTGCCTGGGGGGGAAGGATGCACAGAGGGAACCCACTGCAGACACAGGGCGAAGGGAATGCCATCAGTTCTGGGACCTGTGAGCGCTACAGGAGGAGGCGAGAGCGTGACAGGACTGGCTCCAGGCACACGGTCGACGGGCAAGAGAGATGGCCATGAGCCATAGAGTTACTTGGGCTCTTCCTTCTTCTCATTGGCTTTTTTCTGCTTCTGTTGCATGATCTCCGAGTCCCTCTGCTTTCGGGCAGCTGCAGAGAGCCCGTCATCCCGGCGTTTTCCCTTGCCTGAGTCGCTTTGCTTTTTCATGTTCTTCTGGCGGGCAAGCTCACGCTGGTTACCGCGGGTCATGGCGACGGCAGCGGCTCCGGCCTGACTCGGTGGCGTCCGCTCTTTCCTCTCCGACGTCGCCGACCCCGCCCCTTCTCTCCAGAGCATATTTTTTTTCCTTACATTATTCTTTTTCATGTTTTTTCCCTTTTATTTTGTTTCTTTTTTCAAAATTGCGACTAATACAAAAAAAAAGTGTTTCATGATAGCACATGTATAACCTATCTCAAAGTGCCTACCATTTTCAGAAGAGAAGAGGGGAAGGAGCAGCGGTGGGGTAGGGAGTGGAGTTTGGAATTTAAAATCTTGTAAAATTTGATGGGAAAAATTGTCTTTGCATATAATTGGGGGGAAAGCACATATTTTTAAAATAGAAAAAAAAAGTGTATACAGAAAATATTCTGACACAAGGAGGGTCCCCAGTGCAGGGAAATTACATTTGTGGAATCAAAACCAAGCAGAGCAGCTGATGAGACCTCTATAAAAGAAGGCTTTGGGAAGGAGGCTATTGATCCAATTTATACTTCTCCAGTCAAAAAGGAAAGGAAACCAAAGTATAACCCTCAGTCAATAACATTTATTACAGGCCGACTATGAGCCAGATGCTATGTTAAGAGCTGGGGCTACCTTTAAATAAAGGCAAACAATAATTCCTGCTCTCAAAGAGCTCACACTATAATTGAAGAGACAATAGGCAAATAATTATGTGCAAAAAAAAACATACATAGGATAAATTTCTAATAATCTCCTGTGTGAAAGCACTGGAATTGAGAAGGATAGAGAAAGGATTTTTGTAGAACTTGGAACTTTAGCTGAGACTTGAAAGAAGATATGAAGTGGTGATGAGGAGGGAGGGAGTTCTAGACATGGGGGACAGTCTCGTCTAGGAATATAGTGCCTTACAAAGAATAGCAAGGAAACCATTGCCACCAGGAGAATGTGACATAAGACTGGAAATATAGGAAGAGGTTATGTCTCTTGTATACATCCACTTTTATCCACTCCCATCACCACCATCCTAGTTTAGACCCTCCTGATCTTTCCTTAGCAATAGACAATAGATTGTACATTTGCATCCCTGCTTCCAGTTTCTCTGTTCTCCAGTACTTCCCACAAACAGCTATCAAGATAATATTCCTGGCGGAGCCAAGATTGCTTCGTAGAAACAGCTCTTCCAAGACACTCTGCCCCCTGATTCCCCCCAAACTATGTAAAAGGGGACTCTGAACAACTTCTGGAGCCCCAGCGCCCACAGAACGACACAGAGAAGCTAACCTCCTGCCGGGGACAGCCCAGCAGCCCTGCAGGAAGGACCAGCGAAGCGGTCTGGGACCTGGCAGCATGCAGCACGAAGAGCACAGGAGCCGAGCCGAGCCCAGGTCCGAATGAGCTGAGGTTTTAGCCCCAGGGCGGCAGGGCCAGCAGCTGGCTGGAGGAACCCCAGAACACCAGCAGCTGTGGCGACTCCAGAATTATCAACATAGACATGCCTAGGACAAAGTAAGAGGTTAGTGTCCTATGGACTTTGGGACTAGTATTTAGGTAATGCTTCAGCTCCCGCTGCTGGGGGCTAGAAGCCACTGAGGAGACAAGACATTCTGTAGTTTTCAGAGGCGGCTCTGGCTCCTGGCCTGCAATTAATTGTAGGGAGATCCAGCGATCAGTCTTACGGGGTAATTGCTCTTGCTTTAACCTCCCTGGATCTGGATTGTGATCGAGGGTGGAAGTCGTGGGTGGGTTTACAGCTTGCCAGAAACGGAAGTTGCCCCCCACACGTTCGGGATGAAAATTCCTCTATCTGGCCTTAAAGCAATAGTGTGGCAACAAGCCCAAAAGTCAAGCAATTAAGTGGCAACATGCCAAGGCAAAGGAAACAGAAAGATGCAACCCTAGACTCCTATTTTGTGGGCATACAGCGGGAAAAGGACTGTGAGGTCAGAAGTCCTGCTCCAAAAGCTCCAGGGGAAAACATAAGTGGGTTGTAGGCCATAGAGGACCTTAAGAAGGACTTTAAAAATCAAATAAGAGAAGAGGAGGAAAAAATGGAAAGAGAAATGACAAGGATGCAGGAAAAGTATGAAATGAGGGTCAACAGCCTGACTGAGGAAAACAAAACCTTAAAAAATAGACTAACTCAAATGGCAAAGGAGGCCCAAAAGGGCAATGAGGAGAAGAATGCCTTAAAAAGTCGAATTTGCCAGATGGAAAAAGAATCTCAAAAGTTCACTGAGGAGATTCAGTCCTTCAGAGTTAGACTGGAGCAAATGGAAGCTAGTGACTTTATGAGAAATCAAGATGCCGTTAAGCAGATCCAAACAAACGAAAGATTAGAAGGCAATGTGAAATATCTCATGGGAAAAACCACTGACCTGGAGAATAGATCCAGGAGAGACAATTTAAAAATTATTGGACTACCTGAAAGCCATGATCAAAGAAAGAACCTAGAAATCACCCTTCAAGAAATTCTCAAGGAAAATTGCCCTGATGTTTTAGATCCAGAGGGCAAAATAGAGGTTGAAAGAATCCACCGATCACCTCCTGAAAAAGATCCCAAAAAGAAAACTCCCAGGAATATTATAGCCAGGTTCCAGAATCCCCAGATCAAGGAGAAAATACTACAAGCAGCCAGGAAGAAACAATTTCAATATTGTGGAAACACAATCAGAATAGCCCAGGACCTGGCAGCTTCTACACTGAGGGATCGAAGGGCATGGAATATGATATAGGGAAAATATGGTCATTCAGTGGAATAGAGGACTTTCAAGCATTCTTGAGGAAAAAACCAGAATTGAATAGAAAATTTGACATCCAGACACAAGAAGCAAGAGATGCCTGAGAAGGTAATCAGGGAAAAGAAAGCAAAAGGAACTTATCAAAGTTAAACTATTTACATTCCTATATGGAAAAGCAATAACTGTGACTGATGATATCTTTCTCACTATGAAAATAATGGAATAAGGGTGTGTGGTCATATGAATACATATGTGAATATGTGTGTATATGGTTACAGTTATATATGGATAGAGGGCATAGGTTGAATTTGTTGGGAAGGGAGAATACTCAAGGGATGAAATTATGAGGTGAGAGAGGAAAGTGGCAAGAGGAGATGGGGAGAGACAGGGTAGGGTAAACTATCCCATGTAGAAGAAGCAAGGGGAAGTGGTTGCAGAGGAGGGGGAGAATAGGAAGGCTAAAAAGGCAAAACCACATTCACATTGAATTTGGTTCAGGGAGAAAATGACATACATACTAAATGGGATATCTCAACCTGCAGCAGGATAGGGGGAAGGGGGATGAGAGGAGGGATGATGGATGGGAGGGCATCCTTGGGGGGAGGGGAGGTTGGAAGTACCCACTATAGAAGAGGGACAGGATCATGTAGGGAATGGACCAGGTGGGGGGTGGGATGAGTGGGAGGGCATTATAAGCAGCCTTGTACAATATATCTACTATGATAATGTTTTGCATAGCTAGACATGTACAACATATACTGAATTACTTATCTCCCAAGAGGGAATGGGTGACAAGTGAGGAAGGAAATGGATCTGAAATTCGAGGATGTAATATTAAATGTTTCAAATATATATAAATACTATTATTAATACTCTTTTGCTTGTAATTGGGAGATAAGATGTACAGGCATTGGGACACAGAGATTCACCTTCCTCTAATGAAAAAGTCGTTGGGGATATGGGACAAGGTATGGGAGAGAACAGATTGGAGGAAGCGATATCTTGTGGGACTACTATTCTGGGAGGTTGGGTAGGGGAATAATGGGGGGAAATTATTGTAACTCAAAATCTGGCGGAAATGAATCATGTAAAACAGTAGTTAATAAAGCATTTGTTTAAAAAAAAGATAATATTCCTAAAGCCCAGTTGTCACAATATTTTTCTCCTGCTAAGGAACATTGTTGGCTCCCTATTTCCTCTCATATAAATTACCAAATATTTTGTTTGGTTCCCTGGTCCATGCAAATCACAGAATATTAGAGTTGGGAAATAACTCAGTGGATATCTTAAAGGGGTACCCATACCTTAAAAGGAATCTCCTTTATAGTATGCCTGACAAAAGTTCATCTAGACTTTTATCAAAGTCTGCCAAGAAGCCTCTGCATCCAAAGGCAGCCCATTCCATTTTTTTGCATGACTTGAATGTTTAGCAAGATTTTCCCAATCTCAAGCTTAAAATTGACTCTTTGGGACACCTAAGCATTACTCCTAGCCCTGCCCTCTGGGCCCAAATAAGACAAATTTTATTGACTTTCTCCATCATGTGACAAAAATTCAAGCACTTCAACAAAGCTATCATATCTCCACTGCATGTCCTCTCCTACAATGTTCATATTGCATGGACGTAAGGCCCTTAATCATGTCACTTCCCCTTCTCTGAATAGACTCCAATCAAGTCATGTCAACAGACATTATTAAGTGCCTACTGTATGCCAGGTACTATACTAAGTGCTATGCTCTCTAGATATCGATATACTACCAAAATCTGTTACTCTGAATGGGAAATAATCCTCCAGATGTGATTTGACCAGGCATGAGTGCAGAGAAACTACCATCTTTTTATTGCTTTAAGGTATATCTCTCTTATTGCTGCCCACGAAGACATTTATTTGTTTACATCATATTTCTGTCTGATATTTAGCTTACACTCCATAAAACTCCACAGATCTTTTCCAACAATATGCTTTCAACTATGCTGCCCCTAGGCATATTTGCCAAGTTTATTTTTGAATGCCAATGTAAGTTTTTAAAAAATATTTATCCCTATTGAAATTTATCTCATTCAATTTAGCCCAATATTCCATCCTGTCAAGATCTTTTTAGATTCTGATTCTGTCATCCAGTGTGATCTTTCCCTCCCAGATTCATTACATCTGCAAATTTGGGAACTGTGACACTTAGGTCTTTTTTCCAAGCTATTGACAAAAATGTTAAGAAGCACAGGCCTAAGCACAGAACCCTAGGGTACTCCTCCAGAGACCTCCTATCATGATTAGTGAACCATAAATGAGTCCATAATTGAATCAGATTCAAATCCTTCTAGTTGTGTTATAATCTATCTCATAACTTTCCAATATTTCCATGTGGATAATGAAAGATATGTTTTTCCTGTTTTGCCAAGATTCAGGTAAACTACAACTATAGCATCTGCTTAATCTATTATTTTAATAACTGTGACTAAAAAAAATTGAAATGAGGTTAGGTTAGTATAGTATCATATCTTCAAGATAATGTCTCTGGTTAGACATTTGTTGATATTTTTTTTTCTTGAGATTAGATTTCCCTGTCTTACCCAAGCTAGAAGTGTAGTTGCCATTAAAGGGCCCATCCCACTACTGATCTGAATGGAAGTTTTGACTTGCCTTTTTTCTGACATGGGCTGCTTTGCTTCTCTTTGGGCAACCTGATGCCCCAACCCATCTCCTTCCTGAGTTCCCGCCAAATTGGTGTTTGGACTTAGTGTGAACACTTAATAGATTTAGCCCATTGAAGCTCAGAATTCCTGAGAAAAAATGATTCACCTGCCTCAACTTCCACAGTAGGAGGGATTACTCATATATACTATCATGCCCAGCTTCAATGATTCATTCTTAAGATCCTCTTTTCTTCATTTTTTTTTAAATTAGAACATCTATTCTCCAGTCATGAAGTATTTCTGTTCCCTATGAACTTTCAAGTATCACTGGTGGTGGCTCATCCATAATATTCTTCAGTTGTTTTTTATTTTATTTTATTTTTTTATCCCTGAGGCTATAGAAATCTGGGTCAGGTGACTTAAATTCATACACATACATACATACATACATATGCATACATACACATGTAAGTATACATGTGTATATCTATATCTATATATTACATCACAAACAAAACCTTGCAAGAAGAAATAATGAATTACTCAATTTAAAATATCTCTAGATAGCATAAAATACCTGGGAGTACACCTGCCAAAACAAACCCAGAAACAATATTAATAAAATTATTATTAAAAATATTTTATACCAAAAAAATCAAATTTAAATAATTGCAGCAATATTAATTGTTCATGGGCAGGCAATGCCAATATCATAAAAATGATAATTTTACCTAAACTAATTTATATATTTTTTGTCTTTATTAATGTGTTTACTTTTAGTTTACAAGATTCAATTCTACAATCCTTTGAATTACAAATTTTCTCCCCCCCCCCACCATGGTGGAATGCAATTAAGTATAGGACCTGCAAATACTTTCATATTAGACATTAGTCAGGTTGTAAAGAAGGATTGTAACCAATGGATGAACAATGGGAAAGAGGAAAAAAAACCAAACAAGGAAAAGAGAGTGGGTCGTTCTCTGAATGTAGACATCTCCTTCCATCATGAGTCTTTTTGGAGTAGTAATTTATATTTTTAATGCCACCCCAACTAAACTACCTAAAATAGTTTACTGAATTAGGAAAAAAACAATAAAATTCATTCAGAAGAACAAAAAGTCAAGACTATCAAGGAACTAATGGAAAGAAATTTAAAGGAAAGAGGCTTAGCAGTACCAGACCTTAAAATATATTATAAGACAGTAATTGTCATAACTATCTGATACTGACTAAGAAATAGAAAGGTAAATCAATGTAACAGAGTAGACTTAAAATTTACAGCAGCACATAAATACAATAAACTTGTATTTGACAAGTATAAAGACTTATGGTTTGGGGATGAAAATTCATTGTTTTGTAAAAATTGTTGAGAACATCAGAAAGCAATATGACAGAAATTTGACATAGATCAATATCTTACACCATTTACCAAAATAAGATAAAAATGGATATATGACCTAAAAATAAAAAGAGATATTGCAAAAAAATTTGAAGAACACAGAACATTTTACTTGTCAGACTTAAAGATAGGTGAAGAATTTTTGATTAATAAGAGACAGGGAGCACAGTGAAGCATAAAATGATAATTTTGATTGCATTGCATTTGATTACCTTAAATTAAAAGAGGTTTTATGCAAATAAAAGAAATGTACTCAAGATCAGAAGGAAAGCAGAAAATTGGGGAGAGGGTTATAGACAGTTTCTCAGATAAAGGTCTTATATCTCAAATATATAAAGAACTTTGTAAAATCTGTAAGAATATGAGTCATTCCCCAATTGACAAATAATCAAAGGATATGAATAGTTTTTGGAATAAGAAATCGAAACAATTCATACTCACATAAAAATGCTCCAAATCATTATTCATTAAAGAAATACAAATTAAAACAATCTTGAATTATCATTTTACCCATATCAGATTAGCTAAGATGATTTAAGGGGTAGGTGCAAATGTTAAAGGGGATGTGGAAAAATTGGGACATTAGTTCAGTGTTGGTAGAACTGTGGAGTTATCCAACTATTTTGGAGAGCAATCTGGACTTGTGCACAAAGAGTTATTCAACTGCCTATATACCCTTTGACCCAGCTATGCCACTATTAGGTCTATTTCCAAAGATGATTAGGGAAACAGGAAAAGAACCTAGATGTTCTAAAATATTTACAAGAGTTCTCTTTGCAGTGCTTAAGAACTAGAAATTACAGGAATGCCCATTAATTGGGGAATGACTGAATAAGTTGGAGTATATGATTGTGACAGAATACTATGGTGCTGTAAGAAATGAAGAGATCAGTGACATTAAAAATACACATATAGAAGGGGCAGCTAGGTGGTGCTGTGAATACAACACAGGCCCTGGAGTCAGGAGGGCCTGAGTTCAAAGCCAACCTCAGACACTTAACATTTACTAGCTGTGTGACTTTGGGCAAGTCACTTAACCCCTATTTATTTCCTTGCCTTTCCCCCTCCAAAAAACAAAACAAAACAAAACATAAAAAACATGGATAGACTTGCATTAAATAATGAAAATCAAAATGAACAGAACTCAGAGGACATTATATACAATAAGAACCATATTGTTTTTGTTTTAAGAAAAACTTTGAGTGAATAAGTCATTTTGATGATTATAAATATCTAAAATAACTGCAAAGGACATATGAAGAAAGATGTTATCTCCATCCAGAGAAAAAGCTGATAAGTAGAAATATTTATAGAATGATTTTGCACACATTCATACATACACATATACATTTTTGTGTCCAATGGTAGCCATCTCTGGGGCAGAAAAGGAGAGAATTTAGAAGGGGAAAGTTGATTTGCTTGATAACTGTATTGTATATCTAAAAGCAATAGCAAGTTGTAAATAATAGATTTAGAGGTTCATGTGCAATCATCATTTCTTTTATTATACTGTGGAATATTGGATATGCTTATTTTATTTCATAAATTAAAAATAAAGATGTTTTTTAAATGAAAAAGAGTAGAAAAGTGCCCTCCTACAAAGTGCCTAGTATGTAAGAAGTGATAAATAAATATTTGCTGACTGATTATCACCTTCCTTACCCTGGGTATCAATTCCCTATCAACCATTTTTATTCTTTCAATTCTAATGCAAAAATAATTCCTTTGGGAGAAAAAAAAAGAAAGAAGCAAAATAAAAATTGCCCATTCTCTCTGTTGTCAGTAATCATCATTCCATACACTTAAGCTCTACTCCTATGTTTTATATCATCATTCACTTTTCCTCAATATAGTTTAAGAAAAATCCATAGCTTTTTGTAGGCCTTACTTTTTCTGTTCGCACATCTTTTCATTCCAAACTTTTTCTATTTTTATAAAAACGTCTTTATAATCATGGTCTATTACTTGTGCTTGTTCCATCTTCTATAGATATCTTTTTAGACTTCGGCTAGGTGGTGAATATCCTGTGCATTCATATCATTTTTTTGTCAGATAGCTCCTGTTTTTCCTCTTCATGTATTTCCTTTTGTACATTAAGAATTTGATTCTTAAGAGTTTCTTATTCTCTCTGATCTATCTTCTAAGGAATTTTAATCTATAAGAGGCTTGTTCCCTATTCTTCCAAGCTTTTTTAAAATTTACTTTCCCCAAATCTGGTATGCTTCTCAGACTAGCTTACCTCTCTGTTGAAAATTCTAACCAAAAATCTTTAACTTCCTGTAAGGTCCTCATCATTTCCAGCAAAGTAGCTCATTCTTCCCCATTAATGAGATTTAAATGCAGAATAGATTTAAAATTCAGATCCAGAATTTCCCTTGTTTCTTCCACATTTTGAAGGATGGAATTATCATTAGTGCAAGTCATGAAGTCATGAGATTTTCTTTTTGAGATAGACTCCTCAGTCTGACTCTAGGCCACCTCTAGAGTGCTAACATACATTAATTCTGTCCACTTTTCTTCTGGCTAACATGGCATACATGCAATAGCAAGTATATTGTACATTTACCATTCCATCTCCTACTCCTGTGGATCCTTTGCTTTGGAATGTGCTTGATATCCGTAATACTTCTTAGAAACTAATTTCACTTAAGAGTCAACTAAAATGCCATCTCTTACACATATTGTAGGTTTGCTCACCCTTCTCTTTCTTTTATGTGAATTGTATAGGTACTTTTTTTTAAACAAATGCTTTATCAACTTCTGTTTTACATCATTCATTTCTGCCAGATTTTGAGTTACAATTATTTTCCCCCCGTTTTCCCCCTATGCACCCTCCCAGAATAGCAGTCCCACAAGATATCGCTTCCTCCAATCTGCTCTCTCCCATATCTTCTCCCATACCCCCTTCGACTTTTCCATTAGAGGAAGGTGAATCTTTGTGTCCCAATGCCTGCACATCTTATCTCCCAATTACAAGCAAAAGACTATTAATAATAGTATTTATATATATTTGAAAAATTTAATCTTAAGACCTCGAATTTCAGATCCATAAACTTCCTCCCTTGTCACCCATTCTCTCTGGGAAGATAAGTAATTCAGTATATGTTGTACATGTCTAGCTATGCAAAACATCATCATAGTAGATATATTGTACAAGGCTGCTTATAATTTCCTCCCACTCATTCCACCCCCCACCTGGTCCATTCCCTACATGATCCTGTCCCTCTTCTATAGTGGGTACTTCCAACCTCCCCTCCCCCAAGGATGCCCTCCCATCCATCATCCCCCCTCTCATCCCCCTTCCCCCTATTCTGCTGTAGGTTGAGATAACCCATTTAGTATGTATATCATTCTCTCCCTGAACCAAATTCAATGAGAATGTGGTTTTGCCTTTTTGCCTTCCTATTCTCCCCCTCCCTTGCAACCACTTCCCCTTGCTTCTTCTACATGAGATACTTTACCCTACCCTGTCTCTCCCATCTCTTCTTGCCACTTTCCTCTCTCACCTCATAATTTCATCCCTTGAGTATTCTCCCTTCCCAACAAATTCAACCTGTGCCCTCTATCCATATATAATTGTAACCATATACACACACATTGACATATGTATTCATATGACCACACACCCTTCTTCCATTATTTTCATAGTGAGAAAGATTTCATCAGTTAAAGTTATTGTTTTTCCACATAGGAATGTAAATAGTTCAACTTTGATAAGTTTGTTTTGCTTTCTTTTCCCTGATTACCTTCTCAGGCATCTCTTGCTTCTTGTGTCTGGATGACAAATTTTCTATTCAATTCTGGTTTTTTCCTCAAGAATGCTTGAAAGTCCTCTATTCCACTGAATGACCATATTTTCCCCTGAAACAAAATACGCAGTTTTGCTGGGTAGGTGACCCTTGGGTTCATTCCCAGTTCTTTTGCCCTCTGGAATATCATATTCCATGCCCTTTGATCCCTCAGTGTAGAAGCTGCCAGGTCCTAGGCTATTCTGATTATGTTTCCACAATATTGGAATTGTTTCTTCCTGGCTGCTTGGAGCATTTTCTCCTTGATCTGGGGATTCTGGAACCTGGCTATAATATTCCTGGGAGTTTTCTTTTGGGGATCTTTTTCAGGAGGTGATCAGTGGATTCTTTCAACCTCTATTTTGCCCTCTGGATCTAAAACATCAGGGCAATTTTGCTTGAGAATTTCTTGAAAGGTGATTTCTAAGCTCTTTCTTTGATCATGGCTTTCAGCTAGGCTAATAATTTTTAAATTGTCTTTCCTGCATCTATTTTCCAGGTCAGTGGTTTTTCCCATGAGATATTTCACATTGCCTTCTAATCTTTCATTTGTTTGGATCTGCTTAACAGCATCTTGATTTCTCATAAAGTCATTAGCTTCCATTTGCTCCAGTCTAACTCTGAAGGACTGAATGTCCTCAGTGAACTATTGAGATTCTTTTTCCTTCTGGCAAAACCGACTTTTTAAGGCATTCTTCTCCTCTTTGCCCTTTTGGGCCTCCTTTGCCATTTGAGTTAGTCTATTTTTTAAGGTGTTGTTTTCCTCAGTCAGGCTGTTGACCCTCATTTCATACTTTTCCTGCATCCTTCTCATTTCTCTTTCCAATTTTCCTCCACTTCTCTTATTTGATTTTTAAAGTCCTTCTTAAGGTCCTCTATGGCCTGCAACCCGCTCATGTTTTCCACTGGGTCTTTTGGAGCAGGACTTCTGACCTTACAGTCCTTTTCCCTCTCTATGCCCCCAAAATAGGAGTCTAGGGTTGCATTTTTCTGTTTCCTTTGCCTTGGCATGTTGCCACTTAATTATTTGACTTTTGGGCTTCTTGCCACACTATGTCTTTGCTGACAGATAGGGGAATTTTCGTCCCGAATGTGTGTGAGGGCAACTTCCATTTCTAGCAAGCTGTAAACCCACCCATGACTTCCACTCCAGATCACAATCCAGATCTAGGGAGGTTAAAGCAAGAGTGATTACCTCCCAAGACTGATCGCTGGATCTCCCTACAGTTCACAGGCCAGGAGCTGGAGCTGCCTCTGAAAACTACAAAATGGCGTGTCTCCTCAGTGGCTTCTAGCCCCCAGGGAAGGGAGCCGACGCATTCCCCAAATACTGGTCCCAAAGTCCATAGGACACTAACCTCTCACTTTGTCCTAGGCATGTCTATGTTGATAATTCTGGAGTCGCCACAGCTGCTGGTGTTCTGGGGTCTCTCCAGCTGGCTGCTGGCCCTGCAGGCCTGGGGCTAAAACCTCGGCTCACGGGGACCTGGGTTCAGCTCGGCTCGGCATGCTGCCAGCTCCCAGAATGCTGCGCTGGTCCTACCTGGAGGGCTGCTGGGCTGTCCTCAGCGGGAGGTTAGCTTCTCTCTGTCGTTCTGTGGGTGCTGGGGCTCCAGAAGTTGTTCAGAGTTTTCTTTTACATAGTTTGGAGGGAATCTGGGGGCAGAGTGGCTTGGATGAGCTGTTTCTACTCTGCCATCTTGGCTCTGCCTCCCTAGGTACTTTTTAACAATATGTTTTATTGCATCTTTATTTATTTTGTTCAACATTTCCCAATTACATTTTTAAAAAGTATTTTCAGTTGAAAATTCTCCTCCTCATACCATGTCCTTCCCTACTCATTATGTAGATCTTTAAATTTTGGGTAAGATCAAGAAATATGATATTCATTTTGGACATAAAATCAGTAAAAAACGATTTTTCATTAGTCTTTTTTTTTTAAGCAATTGGGGTAAGTAACTTGCTCAAGGTTACATGGCTAGTCATTATTTATGTATAGGTGCTCATTTTCTGAGGCCGGATTTGATCCCGGTTCATCCCAACTCCAAGGCCGGCGCTCTTACTCACTGCGCCATCTAGCCACCCCTCTTCATTAGCCTTGTTGCAAAAAAAAAAAAAGTAACAAGTAAAATAAAAACATGCTTCAATCTACACTCAGAGGTCATGAGTTCTGTATCTGGAATATATAGTACTTTTCATCATAACTCCTTTGGAATTGTCACAGATAATGGTCTGATCAGAGCTGCTGTCTTTCATGGTTGATAATAATTAAATATTTCTATTACTGTGTACGTTCTCCTAGGTCTAATCATTTCACTTTCCATCAGTTAATTTAAGTCTTCCCAGGTTTTTCTGAAGCCATATTTTTTTTTTAATTCTAACACAGTCAGATACCATAACTGGTTCAGCCATTCCCCCATTGATGGACATCCCTTCATTCCCAAGTCTTCGTCATGAAAAAGAGCTACCATAAATATTTTTCTATAGAGACTTCCTTTTGCTTTGATGTCTTTGGGGTATAACCTAGTAATAATACTGGTGGGTCAAAAGGTAAACACGATTTTGTTGCCCTTTGGTATATAAAAATATTTTCCAGAATGGTCACACTAGTTCACAGCTATACTAATAGTGTACCTATTTTCCTGTTTTCCCTCCAGCATTGGTCATTTTTCTTTTCTTTCATCTTAGCTATCTGATAGGTATGAGATAATACCTCAGTTTGAAATAGTTTGAGATCTGGTGCTCCTAGTTCCCCTTATTTTATTTTTCCATTGATTCCCTCAATATGTTTGAACTGTTATTTCTCCAAGTGAATTTTGTTATTATGTTGTCTAGCTCTGTAAAGTAATTCTTTGATACTATGATACTAATAGCACTGAATAAGTAAACTGATTCAGGTACTATTTCCATTTTTATCATGTTGACTCATCCTACTCATGAACAATTAATATTTCTACATATGTTTAGATTTGTCTTTATTTGCATAAAGAATGTTTTGTAATTATGCACATACAAGATCCTGTATGTGTCTTTGCAGGTAGGTTTCCAAGTGTTTTATCTCCTCTGCAGTTATTTTACATAGATTTTTTTTTATTTCTTGGTGTTATTATTTTTGGTAACATTTAGAAATGTTAATGACTTATTATGGGTTTATTTTATATCCTGAAATTTGTTAAAGTTGTTAATTATTTCAATTAGTTTGTTTTAGTTCATTCTCTAGAATTCTGTAACTATAACATCATATCTTCTACAAAAGTGCTAGTTTTATTTTCTCATTATAGATGATTATTCCTTCAATTTCTTTTTTATGTTATTGCTATAGTTAACAAGTCTAGTATAATATTGAATAAACACGTTGATGATGTACATGCTTGATCTTATTGGGAAAGCTTCTAGCTTATCTCCTTTAAAGATAATGCTTATTCTTTGTGTTAGACAGACACTACTTATCATTTTTAGAAAGGCTCCATTTATTCTTGTACTTTCTAATGTTTTGAATAAAATTGTGCGTTGCATTTTGCCAAAAGTTTTTTTCTGCATTTATTGATACAACCATGCAATTTTTGGTATTGATATGGTTAAGTATGCTTATTTTTATCCTGATATTGAACCAGTCCTGCATTTATGATATAAATCTACATTGGTAATAGTGTGGACTTTTGTGATATATTTCTGTATTCTCCTTGCTAGTAATTTATTTCTATTTTTTGCCTTTATATTCATTAGATAGATAGATAGATAGATAGATAGATAGATAGATAGATAGATGGATAGATGGATAGATGGATAGATGGATAGATAGAGATATACAGATATATGCTATAACAGGAATTTGATAAGACTTTTTAACCTGTTTTTGCAAATAGTATATAGACTATAAAAATTAATTCTTCTTTAAAGTTTGGGTAAGATTACATTTAAATCCATTGGGTCCTGTTTTCCTTTTTCTTAGAGAGATAATTTATAACTTATTCAATTTGTTTGTCTAAAATAAGTTAATTAAGTATTCTCTTTTCTGTTGATATGGGCAATTTAGATTTTTGTAAATATTCATCTGTTCATTAAGATGGACAATTTTACTGCCATGAAGCAGGAAAACTTAGCTCTTAATAATTACTTTAATTTCATTTTGTTTGGGTGTACATACATCCCTTTCATTTTTATACTGATGGTTTGACTTTCTTCTTTTTTCTCATTTTTAAATCAAATTAAGCAGTAATTTTTAAAAATTTATTTGTTTATTTTTAGTTAACAAGATTCAATTCCATAGTTCCTTGATTTTCAAATTTCCTTTCCCTCCCCGCTGCCCTGACAGCATGTAGTCCAGTATAGGATCTGCAAATACTTTCATATTAGACATTAGTCAAGTTACAAAGGCGTATTGTACTAGGTGGGATGAAAAATGGTAAAGAAGAAATAAAACCAAATGATGAAAAGAAAAAGATCAATTAGTTTGTTTCCATCAGGATTCAAGCTCAATTCTTTCTAGTTATTTCTCTGGATGTCGCATCTCTCTCCATGAGTCTTTCGAGATTGACATATCACTTCATTGCTGAAAAGACTCCAGTCTGTCATAGTTGGTCATCACACATATGTTGTGTCTATGATTGTATACAAATTTCTTCTGGTTCTACACTTCTCACTCAGCATCAGTTTGTATAAGCCTCTCCAGGTACATATGAAAACCGCCTCCTCCTCGTTTCTTATAGCACAATAATATTCCATTACATGCACAAACCACAACTTGTTCAGCCATTCCCCAATGGATGAGCACCCCTTCAATTTCCAATTCTTTGCAACCACGAAAAGAGCTGCTCTAAGTATTTTTGTACGTATGGGTCTTCCTCCTTCTTCTAAGATCGCTTTGGGATATAACCTTAGAAGTGGTATTGATGGGTCAAAGGGTATGACATTATTTATAGCCCTTTGGGCATAATTCCAGATATGGTTGATAAGTTCACAACTCCACCAGCAATGCATTAGTGTTCCAATTTGCCCACATCTTCTCCAGCATTTGTCATTTTCTTGTTTTGTCATCTTAGCCAATCTGACTAGAGAGATGTGGTACCTCTTAGTTATTTTGACTTGCATTTCTCTAATCAATAGTGATTTAGAGCATTTCTTCATATGCTTATAGATATCTTTAATTTCTTTCTCTGAAAACTGCCTGTTCATATCCTTTGACCATTGATCAATTGGGGAATGACTTATATTCTTATGGATTTGACTCAAGGCTCTGTATATTTTAGAAATGAGTCCTTTATCAGAGACATAGGTTGTAAAAATTCGTTCCCAATTTCCCACCTCCCTCTTGATCTTGTTTACATTGGTTTGTTTTTACAGAAGCTTTCAATTTAATGTAATCAAAATTATCCATTTAATGTTTTATAATGCTCTCTAATTCTTGCTTGGTCCTAAAGTCTTTCCCTCTCCACAAATCTGACAGGTAAACTATTCCTGGCTTTCCCAGATTGCTTACAGTATCATCCTTTATACCTAGATCATGCACCCATTTAGACTTGATTTTGGTATATGGTGTTAGATGATGGTTTATGCCCAGTTTCTGCCATACTATATTCCAGTTTTCGCAGCAGTTGTCAAATAGTGCATTCTTATCCCCAAAACTGGGGTCTTTGGGTTTATCAAACTATATTCATTAATTGCTGTGTCTTGTGTGCCCAATCTATTCCATTGATCCACTACTCTACTCCTTTGCCTGTACCAAGCAGTTTTGATTACTGCTACTGTATAATACAGATTAAAATCTGGTATAGCTAGTCCACCTTCTCCAGCATTTCTTTTCATTAAATCCCTTGATATTCTAGACAGTTTGTTTTTCCAAATAAATTTTGATATTATTTTGTCTAACTCTAAAAAGTAGTTTTTTGGTAAATTAATTGGTATGGCACTAAATATGTGATTTAGTTTGGGTAAAATTGTCGTTTTTATTATATTAGCTCGACCCTGCCTTGAGCAATTGATATTTTTCCATTTAGTTAGATCTGCTTTTATTTGTGTGAGAAATGTTTTGTAGTTGTGATCATAAAGGTCCTGGGTTTGTTTTAGCAGGTAGATTCACAAATATTTTATAATGTCTACAGTGACTTTAAATGGGATTTCTCTTTCTATCTCTTGCTGTTGAATTTTGTTAGAGATATACAGGAATGCCGAGGAATTATGTGGGTTTATTTTATATCCTGCAACTTTGCCAAATTTATTTGTTGTCTCAAGTAGTTTTTTACTTGATTCTCTAGGATTCTCTAAGTATATCATCATATCATCTGCAAAGAGTGATAGCTTGGTCTCTTCTTTGCCTAATTTGATTCTTTTAATTTCTTTTTCTTCTCTAATTGTTCCTGCTAACGTTTCTAGTACTAGATTGAATAAGAGGAGTGATAGTGGACACGCTTGTTTCTCTCCTGATCTTATTGGAAATGCTTCTAGTTTATCCCCATTGCATATAATACTTGCTGATGGTTTTAAATAGATGCTATCAACTATTTTAAAGAAGGCTCCATTTATTCCTATACTTTCTAGTGTTTTTAATAGGAATGGGTGTTGTACTTTGTCAAAAGCCTTTTCTGCATCTATCAAAATAATCGTGTGGTTTCTGCTAGGTATATTGTTGATATGATCAATTATACTGATGGTTTTTCTAATATTAAACCATCCTTGCATTCCTGGAATAAATCCTACCTGATCAAAGTGTATTATTTTTGTAATAAGTTGTTGCAGTCTTGGGGCAGCTAGGTGGTGCAGTGAGTAGAGCATCAGCCCTGGAGTCAGAAGGACCTGAGTTCGGATCTGGCCTCAGACACTTAACGCACACACAAATAAAAACCTAGCTGTGTGACCTTGGGCAAGTTACTTAACCCCAATTGCCCTCCAAAAAGAAAAAAAAATAAGTTGTTGCAGTCTTTTGGCTAATATTTTATTTAAAATTTTGCATCTAAATTCATGAGGGAAATTGGTCTATAATTTTCTTTCTCTGTTTTATCTCTTCCTGATTTAGGAATCAGTACCATATTTGTGTTATAGAAAGAATTTGGTAGGACTCCTTCTTCACTAATTTTCCCAAATAGTTTGTAGAGTATTGGAATAAATTGATCTTTAAATGTTTGATAGAATTCACTAGTAAACCCACCTGGCCCTGGAGACTTTTTCCTAGGGAGTTCATTGATGGCTTCTCTGATTTCTTTTTCTGAGATGGGGTTATTTAGGTAATTCACTTCCTCTTCAGTTAATTTGGGCAACTTTTTTTTGGTAAATATTCATCCATTTCACTAAGATTGTCATATTTATGTGCATACAATTGGGAAAAATTATTCCTCATTATTTTTTTGATTTCCTCTTCATTGGAGGTAGATTCACCCTTTTTATTTTTGATACTTATAATTTGGTTTTCTTCTTTCATTTTTTTATCATATTGACTAAGGTTCTATCAATTTTATTGTTTTTTTTTCATAAAACCAGCTCTTAGTTTTATTTATTACTTCAATAGTTTTCTTAATTTCAATTTTATTAATCTCTCCTTTGGTTTTCAACATTTCTAATTTATTCCTAAATTGGGGATTTTCAATTTGTTCTTTTTCTAGCTTTTTCAATTGAATTCCCAATTCATTGACCTCCCTTCTCTCTGTTTTATTAAAGTATGCACTCAGGGATATAAAACTTCCCATAAGAACTGCCTTTAATGCATCCCACAGATTTTGGTATGTTGTCTCATTATTATCATTCTCTTCAATGAAATTATTGATTGTCTCTATAATTTCTTGTTTGACCCCCTCATTCTTTAGGATTATATTATTTAATTTCCATTTAATTCTAATCTATGCTTCAAAGGATTTTAGTAGTAAAAAATTATTGCATTATGGCTTGAGAATGGTGGATTTAACATTTCTGCTTTTCACACCCTGCTCTATGATTAATTTTTTGTGAAGGTGCCATATGAAGCTCCGAAAAGGATACTCCTTTCTGTTCCCATTCAATATTTTCCAGAGGTCTATCATATCTTTTTTTTCCCTAAAATAGTATTCATTTCCTTAGCTTCTTTATTATTTATTTTATGGTAAAGATTTATCAAGATCTGAGAGGGGTAAATTGAGATACTCCACTGATATAATTTCACTGGATATTTCCTCCTTTAACTCATTTTTTTTTATTCAAGTTGGATGCTATTCTGTTTGGTTAATATATGTTCAATATTGCTATTAAGTCCTTCTCTCTCTCTCTCTCTCTCTCTCTCTCTCTCTCTCTCTCTCTCTCTCTCTCTCTCTCTCTCACACACACACACACACACACACACACACTTTTTGGAGAGGGGAAGGCAAGGCAAATGGGGATAAGTGACTTGCACAAGGTCACATGGCTAGTAAGTGTTAAGTGTCTGAGTCCGGAATTTGACTGGTCCTCCTGACTCCAGGGTCAGTGCTCTATTCACTGAACCACCTAGCCAATCGCATTAACTCATTTTCTATGGAAACTTTCAGCAAAACTTTTTTTCCTGAATATCTCTTCTGATTACACCTATTTTTTGCATGTTCTTCATCTGAGACAACAATTGTTATCCCTGCTTTTTTTTTAAATACAGCTGAAGCATAATAGAATACACTCCAGCTTCTTATTTTAACTTTGTGTGTCTCTCTGTATTAAGTATGTAAGCAATATTTCATTGGATTTTGGTTTCTAATCTATTCTACTACCTGCTTCCACTTCCATTCATCACTTTTGCATGCAGAGTTATGATTACGGACTGTCTATTTCCCTGCCTTTTAGTCTCCTCTAAATTCCTTCTCTTTTTTTCCTCCTCCTCCCTTATCAAAAGTCTGTTTTGCTTCTGATAACTGCCTCACCTAATTTCAAGCCCTTTTCCTTCCTACTTCCCTATTTGGTAAGATGAATTTCTGTGTCCTACTAGGTGTTTATGTATTATGTATATATACATATATACAAAAAAGTAGATATATGTGTGTATCTCTTTGCCTTCTTGAATAAGTTCAAATGATACAGAAGTTCAAGCTTTGCCTGCTCTCCCTTTACCATTACCTTTTACATTGTAAAAACTTTTCCATGAATGTCTCTTATGTGGAATATTTTCCCTATTCTTCATCTCCTTTACCTCTTCTTATTTCATAATGTACTTTCAAAAACTATTTTTCTAGTACTTAAAATGTACCTAGCATGATGCTAAACACTGGAGTTCCAAAAATAGAAATGAAATTGTTTCTGCCATCATGTACCTTATAGTGCAGACAAGGGAGGCAACATTTACAAAATTTAGGTTACATATGAAAGGTCATTTTAAAGGGAAGGTAATAGCAGATTGGGAAAGGTTTCACGTAGAAAATGTTTCTTGAACTGAACCTTGAAGAAAACTAAGAATTCTGAGAGAAAGAAATAAGGACAAAATTTATTCTAGACATGAAGGATAACCAGATCAAATGTGTGGAGGTAGAAAGTGGAATGTCATGAGTGGAAGGCAATAGGAAGGTCATTTTGCCTGGATAATTGTGTGTGAGAGAAATAACATGTAATAATACTTAAGAAGTAGTTTGAAGTCAGGTTTTATAAATGGCTTCAAATGTCAGAAAGAATAGTTTATATTTAATTGTGAAGGCAATAGGCAGCCATTGGAGTTTATGAAGTAGAGGAATGACATGGTCAGAATTGTACTTTAAGAAAACCAGTTGTGTAGTTATGTGTCTACTGTATTAGATTGAGAAAAGACTTGAGGAAAGAAGACCAACCAGAAAGAAATAATCAAGGTGCACAACCATAGGTGGTGTGTCTGTGTGAGAGAAAAGGACAAATGTAAGAGTTGTTGGGAAGGTAGAAATATCATGATTTAGCATCTTGCCATATGGGATGAGTGAAGGTAAGGATTCTAAAGGTGCAGGGTTACAACCCTGGTAAACTGAAAAGATGTTGTTATCCTTGAAAGAAATAGGGAAACATTGAAGAGGGGTGGTTTTAAAGAGAGAGAGAATGAGTCTAATTTTGGACCTATTGTCTTTACAATGCCTATGGAACACACATTTCTCAAAAGTACACCCCTTTTCTTTTTATTGTGATGCCCTCCTTTTACATGTGAAAATCACTTAATTATTTGATGGCACAGCAAATTCCTCCACCTGTTTAACCCAAATCACCCAACTGTAAAAGAATGAATTCCAGTATACCCAAGTATCTGCTTTTTATTGTTCTTGTTGTTGTTAATGTTTCCAGAGTAATAGGGGTCTTACAAATATAGACTTACTAACTAATCTAGGATATTACCATATATAGTGTAGAGTATTGAACAACATTAACTTCAAGTATTTGAAGTCTAGTTTCTCTATTTTTAATGTGGACATTACATTCATCATGTTCTGAAATTCTTATATATAAGAATTAGAATCGAAAGAGACTGTTAGGACTAGAAGGGATTCAGAAGATAATGTGGCTGGGGGGCCAAGTGTTCACTGAGCAGCTACTATGTGTCAAACACTGTGCTAAATGCTTAAAATTCTCTTTTTTATCCTCACAGCAACACTGGGGAATAGGTGCTGTTATTATCATCCCTGTTTTATAGCTGAGGAAGCAGAGGTAGACAACTGACTTACCCAAGGCCACACTACTAGTTGTTACTGAAGTTGGATTTGAATTCAGATTTACATGACTGTAAAACCAGGGTCTTAAGCCACATAGCTGCCTCTCACAGATGAGGAAATGGAGACTCTGAGAGACAAAGACATTTTTATCAATATATATATATATATATATATATATTTAGTTTTTAGTGGTTTGTGGAGTCAAGTAGTATTCTCATGGCCCAGTGCTTTTTTCTCCTCCTATCTCATGTCCAATTCCTTCCAGTAAGTTGTCTATCCTACTAAATGAATATATAAAATCTTCTGAAATTAGGTTACAAACTCTCCCAAAGTTGAGATTGTATCTTACCTCAATTTTGCGTTTCTTTCTGCACCTAGCACTATACATGGTAATATTCTAGAGTAGCTAGTAAGGTTTAGCTTTAAAAGACCCCTATTACTCACTTAAAAAATTAAAAAACTAGTTACTATGATGTACTTTGATGGGTGACAAGCTGAACAGTTGAGGAGTCTGTCAGATCATTAAATAATTGAGCAATTTCCACATGTAACAGGAGGGCATCACAATACAATTGGGATATAAATTGTAGCATCAAAATGACTGCAGGGTTCAAATGTGATATTTATTTATTTTTTAAACAAATGCTTTATTAACTTCTGTTTTACATCATTAATTTCCGCCAGATTTTGAGTTACAATCATTTTCCCCCCATTATTCCCCTACCCAACCTCCCAGAATAGCAGTCCCACAAGGTATTGCTTCCTCCAATCTGCTCTCTCCCATACCTTCTCCCATACCCCTTCGACTTTTCCATTAGAGGAAGGTGAATCTTTGTGTCCCAATGCCTGCACATCTTATCTCCCTATTACAAGCAAAAGAGTATTAATAATAGTATTTATGTATATTTGAAACATTTAATGTTAAGACCTCGAATTTCAGATCCATTTCCTTCCTCTCTTGTCACCCGTTCCCTCTGGGGAGATAAGTAATTCAGTATATGTTGTACATGTCTAGCTATGCAAAACATCATCATAGTAGATATATTGTACAAGGCTGCTTATAATGCCCTCCCACTCAATCCACCAGCAACCTGTTCCATTCCCTACATGATCCTGTCCCTCTTCTACAGTGGGTACTTCCAACCTCCCCTCCCTGCAAGCATGCCCTCCCATCCATCATCCCTCCTCTCATCCCCCTTCCCCCTATTCTGCTGCAGGTTGAGATATCCCATTTAGTATGGATGTCATTCTCTCTCTGAACCAAATTCAATGAGAATGTGGTTTTACCTTTTTTGCCTTCCTATTCTCCCCCTCCCTTGCAACCACTTCCCCTTGCTTCTTCTACATGAGATACTTTACCCTACCCTGTCTCTCCCCATCTCCTCTTGCCACTTTCCTCTCTCACATCATAAATTCATCCCTTGAGTATTCTCCCTTCCCAACAAATTCAACCTATGCCCTCTATCCATATATAACTGTAACCATATACACACACATTCACATATGTATTCATATGACCACACACCCTTATTCCATTATTTTCATAGTGAGAAAGATTTCATCAGTCACAGTTATTGCTTTTCCATATAGGAATGTAAATAGTTCAACGTTGATAAATTCCTTTTGATTTCTTTTCACTGATTACCTTCTCAGGCATCTCTTGCTTCTTGTGTCTGGATGTCAAATTTTCTATTCAATTCTGGTTTTTTCCTCAAGAATGCTTGAAAGTCCTCTATTCCACTGAATGACCATATTTTCCCCTGAAACAAAATACTCAGTTTTGCTGGGTAGGTGACCCTTGGGTTCAGTCCCAGTTCTTTTGCCCTCTGGAATATCATATTCCATGCCCTTTGATCCCTGAGTGTAGAAGCTGCCAGGTCCTGGGCTATTCTGATTGTGTTTCCACAATATTGAAATTGTTTCTGCCTGGCTGCTTGGAGTATTTTCTCCTTGATCTGGGGATTCTGGAACCTGGCTATAATATTCCTGGGAGTTTTCTTTTTGGGATCTTTTCCAGGAGGTGATTGGTGGATTCTTTCAACCTCTATTTTGCCCTCTGGATCTAAAAGATCAGGGAAATTTTGCTTGAGAATTTCTTGAAGGGTGATTTCTGGGTTCTTTCCTTGATCATGGCTTTCAGGTAGTCCAATAATTTTTAAATTGTCTCTCCTGGATCTATTTTCCAGGTCAGTGGTTTTTCCCATGAGCTATTTCACATTGCCTTCTAATCTTTCATTTGTTTGGATCTGCTTAACAGCATCTTGATTTCTCATAAAGTCATTAGCTTCCATTTGCTCCAGTCTAACTCTGGAGGAATGAATCTCCTCAGTGAACTTTTGAGATTCTTTTTCCTTCTGGCAAATTCGACTTTTTAAGGCATTCTTCTCCTCATTTCCCTTTTGGGCCTCCTTTGCCATTTGACTTAGTCTATTTTTTAAGGTGTTGTTTTCCTCAGTCAGGCTGTTGACCCTCATTTCATACTTTTCCTGCATCCTTCTCATTTCTCTTTCCAATTTTTCCTCCACTTCTCTTATTTGATTTTTAAAGTCCTTCTTAAAGTCCTCTATGGCCTGCAACCTGCTCATGTTTTCCCCTGGGTCTTTTGGAGCAGGACTTCTGACCTTACAGTCCTTTTCCCACTCTATGCCCCCAAAATAGGAGTCGAGGGTTGCATTTTTCTGTTTCGTTTGCCTTGGCATGTTGCCACTTAATTACTTGACTTTGGGGCTTGTTGCCACACTATGGCTTTAAGGCCAGATAGAGGAATTTTCATCCCGAACGTGTGGGGGGCAACTTCTGTTTCTGGCAAGCTGTAAACCCACCCATGACCTCCACCCCAGATCACAATCCAGATCCAGGGAGGTTAAAGCAAGAGCAATTACCCCCCCAAGACTGATCACTGGATCACCCTACAATTCACAGGCCAGGAGCTGGAGCTGCCTCTGAAAACTACAAAATGGCATGTCTCCTCAGTGGCTTCTATCCCCCAGGGGAGGGAGCCGACACAGTCCCCAAATACTGGTCCCAAAGTCCATAGGAAACTAACCTCTTACTTTGTCCTAGGCATGTCTATGTTGATAATTCTGGAGTCGCCACAGCTGCTGGCGTTCTGGGGTTCCTCCAGCCGGCTGCTGGCCCTGCCGCCCTGGCGCTAAAACCTTGGCTCAAGGGGACCTGGGCTTGGCTAAGCTTCTCACGCTCTGCACCTTGCCTGCTGCTGGCTTCCAGACCACTGCTCTGGTCTTTCCTGCAGGGCTGCTAGGCTGTCCTCAGTGGGAGGTTAGCTTCTCTGTGTCATTCTTTGGGTGCTGGGGCTCCAGAAGTTGTTCAGAGTCCCCTTTTACATAGTTTGGAGGCAATCTGGGGGCAGAGTGGCTTGGATGAGCTGTTTCTACTCTGCCATCTTGGCTTCGCCCCCCCAAATGTGATATTTATAAAGTGTTTTCCAAATCTATGTAAGAATAATTTATTATTATTAATTAATACTATTATTATGCTTTTCGTCATTATTTCTTTTTCACCGTGTTGTTGTAGGAATCAAACAAGATGTTTATAAAATGGTTTACAGATATTAAAGTCTTTCATAAATGTCTGTTTTCATTACTATATGAAATACTGGTGAAGTGGTGAAATGGGTGACTCCAGAGCAATGGACTTTGAGCCAGAGATATCCGTGTTTAAATTCTGGGTCAATTACTTGATACTCATATTGCCTCAGACAAGTCATATGAATTCACTTTGTCTATTTCCACTTTGGTAAAATGGGGACAATAGTAATACTTATAGAGTTGTGAAAATAAGGTGAGATACATAAGTAAACTGCCGTGCAAATCTTAAGGTACAATATAAATGTGACCTACCATCATCATTGTCATTCTTCTCCTTATCATCATCATCATCATCATCATCATCGTCATCGTCATCGTCATCACCATCATCACTACCATCATCATCATCCATTTCTCAGTATTGTTGAGAGGATCAAATAAGATAATAGGTGTCATGTACTTTGTAGCTATAAATGACTATACAAAAGGAAGTCATTAAAAAGTTCCTCAGGTTTGTGCCACAACTAATTGATGATCATTGATGATGATGATGATGATGATGATGATGATGATGATGATGATTTTAGCTGAGAGAGAAATTGCTTTTAGTTATAATTTACTTAGTTATTCAGATTTAAAATCAGTAAAATGTCCTTTTTGAGCATAGACAAATCCACATGACTTTAAAACAAGGCAAGAAAGCCCCATCACTCCATTCAGGGAGTATTTAGTGGTACTTAAACCTATAATCAGTAATCCTGCCTTCAACTACACTGAATGGTGTTTTGCTGTGGCACAGAAGCAGGTGAATAGGAGGAAGGGGCAATTGGAAACATTTTCTTAGAGGAAAAACTGAAGATTCATGAAGATCTAGCAGGTGGGCAGAATGGTGGTGCCTAAAGACAAAGTAAAGGAATCTAATTCAGTGCCAAGATTATTTACTGTGTTGGTGAACCAATGATGAATCACTCTTCCTTAATCAGAAATACTTATTAAGCTCAGAAAAATACGCAGAGTATAAGAAAATGTTTGAAACACTCTTCTATTAACTTTGCCCAGAAGCCCATGAAAGAAAGTTTCTTTACAACCTGAAGGTTCATTAGTGAAGCCCAAAATAAAAACCTTCCTGGAGTTGTTGAGCTCTCACAACAGAAATATAAGAAATCTAACATGGGTTTAGATACATATGGACCATTTTTAATCCAAGAGAGAGGTAGGGATAGAGTTGAATTTGAGGAAAGAGTGTTTTAGAAATAGTTTCTGTGAGATTCCCCCCAAACTATGTAAAAGGGGACTCTGAACAACTTCTGGAGCCCCAGCACCCAGAGAATGACACAGAGAAGCTAACCTCCCACTGAGGACAGCCCAGCAGCCCTGCTGGAAGGACCAGCGAAACGCTCTGGGAACCAGCAGCGTGCAGCACGCAGAGTGTGGGGAGCCAAGCCGAGCAGAGCCCAGGTCCCCGTGAGCCAAGGTTTTAGCCCCAGGGTGGCAGGGCCAGCAGCTGGATGGAGAGACCCCAGAACACCAGCAGCTATGGAAACTCCAGAATTATCAACGTAGACATGCCTAGGACAAAGTAAGAGGTTAGTGTCCCATGGACTTTGGGACCAGTATCTGGGGAATGCGTCGGCTTCCTCCCCTGGGGGCTAGAAGACACTGAGGAGACACGCCATTTTGTAGTTTTCAGAGGCAGCTCCAGCTCCTGGCCTGCGAACTGTAGGGAGATCCAGCGATCAGTCTTGGGGGGTAATCACTCTTGCTTTAACCTCCCTGGATCTGGATTGTGATCTAGGGTGGAAGTCATGGGTGGGTTTACAGCTTGCCAGAAACGGAAGTTGCCCCCCACACGTTTGGGATGAAAATTCCTCTATCTGGCCTTAAAGCCATAGTGTGGCAACAAACCCAAAAGTCAAGTAATCAAGTGGCAACATGCCAAGGCAAAGGAAACAGCAACCCTCAACTCCTACTTTGAGGGCATAGAGTGGGAAAAGGACTATGAGGTCAGAAGTCCTGCTCCAAAAGCCCCAGGGGAAAACATGAGCAGGTTGCAGGCCATAGAGGACCTTAAGAAGGACTTTAAAAATCAAATAAGAGAAGTGGAGGAAAAAATGGAAAGAGAAATGACAAGGATGCAGGAAAAGTATGAAATGAGGGTCAACAGCCTGACTGAGGAAAACAACACCTTAAAAAATAGACTAACTCAAATGGCAAAGGAGGCCCAAAAGGGCAATGAGGAGAAGAATGCCTTAAAAAGTCAAATTTGCCAGATGGAAAAAGAATCTCAAAAGTTCACTGAGGAGATTCATTCCTCCAGAGTTAGACTGGAGCAAATGGAAGCTAATGACTTTATGAGAAATCAAGATACTGTTAAGCAGATCCAAACAAATGAAAGATTAGAAGGCAATGTGAAATATCTCATGGGAAAAAACACTGACCTGGAAAATAGATCCAGGAGAGACAATTTAAAAATTATTGGACTACCTGAAAGCCATGATCAAAGAAAGAACCTAGAAATCACCCTTCAAGAAATTCTCAAGGAAAACTGCCCTGATGTTTTAGGTCCAGAGGGCAAAATAGAGGTTGAAAGAATCCACTGATCACCTCCTGAAAAAGATCCCCAAAAGAAAACTCCCAGGAATATTATAGCCAGGTTCCAGAATCCCCAGATCAAGGAGAAAATACTCCAAGCAGTCAGGAAGAAACAATCAGAATAGCCCAGGACCTGGCAGCTTCTACACTGAGGGATCAAAGGGCATGGAATATGATATTCCAGAGGGCAAAAGAACGGGGAATGAACCCAAGGGTCACCTACACAGCAAAAATGAGTATTTTGTTTCAGGGGAAAATATGGTCATTCAGTGGAATAGAGGACTTTCAAGCATTCTTGAGGAAAAAACCAGAATTGAATGGAAAATTTGACATCCAGACACAAGAAGCAAGAGATGCCTGAGAAGGTAATCAGGGAAAAGAAATCAAAGGAACTTATCAAAGTTGAACTATTTACATTCCTATATGGAAAAGCAATAACTGTGACTGATGATATCTTTCTCACTATGAAAATAATGGAATAAGGGTGTGTGGTCATATGAATACATATGTGAATGTGTGTGTATATGGTTACAGTTATATATGGATAGAAGGCATAGGTTGAATTTGTTGGGAAGGGAGAATACTCAAGGGATGAATTTATGAGGTGAGAGAGGAAAGTGGCAAGAGGAGATGGGGAGAGACAGGGTAGGGTAAAGTATCTCATGTAGAAGAAGCAAGGGGAAGTGGTTGCAAGGCAGGGGGAGAATAGGAAGGCAGAAAAGGCTAAACCACATTCTCATTGAATTTGGTTCAGAGAGAGAATGACATACATGCTAAATGGGATATCTCAACCTGCAGCAGCATAGGGGGAAGGGGGATGAGATGAGGGATGATCGATGGGAGAGCATCCTTGGGGGGAGGGGAGGTTGGAAGTACCCAGTATAGAAGAGGTACAGGATCATGTAAGGAATGGACCAGGTGGGGGGTGGGATGAGTGGGAGGGCATTATAAGCGGCCTTGTACAATATAGCTACTATGATAATGTTTTGCATAGCTAGACATGTACAACATATACTGAATTACTTATCTTCCCAGAAGGAATGGGTGACAAGGGAGGAAGGTAATGGATCTGAAATTCGAGGTCTTAACATTAAATGTTTCAAATATATATAAGTACTCTTATTAATACTCTTTTGCTTGTAATTGGAAGATAAGATGTGCAGGTATTGGGACACAAAGATTCGCCCTCCTCTAATGGAAAAGTCGAAGGTGTATGGGAGAAGGTATGGGAGAGAGCAGATTGGAGGAAGCAATAACTTGTGGGACTGCTATTCTGGGATGGTGGGTAGGGAAATAATGCGGGGGAAATGAGTGTAACTCAAAATCTGGCGGAAATGAATGATGTAAAACAGAAGTTAATAAAGCATTTGTTTAAAAAAAAGAAATGATGGGCAGACGAATTTCAGATAAACCTGGAAAGGCTTACATTATCTGATGCTGAGCGAAGTGAGGAGAACCTGGAGAACCCTTTATACAGTAACAGTAATATTGTGCAATGATCAACTATGATTAACTTAGCAATATAATGCTATAAAAAATTATAAAAGACTCATGATGGAATATGCTACCCACATGCAGAAAGAGACCTGATGGAGTCTAAGCACAAATCAAAGCATATTATTTTCACTTTCTTTTTTTCCCTCGATTTTTCCTTTTGCTCTATGTCTTCTTCCATAATATACTAATGTAGAAATATGTTTTACATGTTTGCTCATGTGTAACCTATATCAGATTGTTTGCCATTTTGGGGAAGTGGAGAGGGAAAGGGAGGGGAGGAGAAAAATTTCAAACTCAAAATCTTATAAAAAATCAGTGTTGAAAATTGTCTTTATATGTAATTAAAATATAAAATACTACTAAAAATTAAAAAAAGAAATAGCTTCTGTTATGAAATGTTGTGAAAGAGAATAAATCAAAGATGAATAAAATGTTTTCTGTGCAGTACTATAGTCTCATTTGACATTGAAATCAAGAAGAGTTGAGCTTATTGGTGAGGTTATATGACTTCCTCCAGAAATATGAGAGTATGCAGTGGAGGAGAATAGTAGAAAGGCACAGAGATAAATGGGAGGGTGTGAGTAGCAGAAGGTAAAGGCAGTAAGAAATTTAAATGCACAGAATTGAGTCATTAAATTGTAATCAGTTTTGCTATAAGCACTACACTATGCAAAATCATTCAATAAAAACCATAGATTTTATGGGGGAAATGGGGTTAAAGGGGCAATGTTCAAAAAACCTTGTCAATGACTCATAAAAATGATAGAAACATAATAAAATGATAGCATAATTTTATATATGTTAAATAATCAGGAAATACATAAATATTACAATAAATAGTGGCAACATTCACAATCTAGGCCTGTCCGCTGTCTCAGGCAGCTTAATTTGCATTAATCACTCCTTGATTCAGAAGGCAGAGTTGGAATGACCTAAGTCTCAGGCAAATCAGGTAGGCTGAAACTTCAGGCTTCTGAGGATATAATAACATTCCCTCAGGGACTAGAGAGCAGGGGCCACATAAATGGGGGAGGACCATTCCTTCTCAGTTCATAGATTCTCCTGAAGCAGAAGATATATAATAAATTTGGCACTGTACCTTAAAAAATACCTATGTTTTTAGTAGATGTAGGCCACCCTTATGGAAAATGGGTGACTGACCAGTAAACATATAGCAATGGAGAAATGGTGATCATAAGGAAAAAATAGGTTAAATAGTGTAAAAGTAAAAGGTAATGACAGATGGAAGACTATGATGACGAGAATTTCAGAAATATGCAATGAAGATGGGACAGTGTAGGGTGAGTATGTAGTTTAAAATGAAGGGAGGCAGGGAGGTATAATGGAAAGAGCTTTATATTTGTAATCTGAGAACTTGGGCTCAAATTTCAACTCTGTCTCTTGCTACTTTGAGACCTCGAAGAAATGACTTAAAATTTCCAGGTGTCATTTTATTTATCTGTGAAATGATGGTATCAACAAAGCCTCTTTGAGATCTGATATATGATTATTTGACCACCTATTATGGGAAATAAGAAGGAATAGAGATAGAGGTAATAAAAAATGAACAAGTTGATAAACTGAGTATTAAATATTCAAAAGGAAATCAACAGAAATTATGAACTACCCAAACATGAAGGTAGGACAGGATGTTGAGCGGGGTGGAGCATGTGGTAGAATGGATCCCTAATGGGCCAAGTACAGAATTCATCAAGAAAACAGAAAGAATAACCTGTCAGTCAGGAGGTGATAAGAAATGGAGCCAAGATGGCAGAGAGAAGCCAGGAAGTTGACTGAGCTTTCCCCAGTTTCCCTCAGAAAGGTTAAAACAAGCCTCTGAATTGATTTTGGATTGACAGAAACCACAAAAAGAGGGGTGAATTAATTTTCCAGTTTATGATCATTTAGGAGTCCAGGAAAGGTCTGTCTCACTTGGGTAAAAGGGGAGTACCACCTAGCACAGACAGTATCCAGGCAAGCCAGCAGGAGACTCTTAGCCACAGTGTAGATTAGCAACATAGGCCTGTTGGTCCTGGCTCAGCAGGCCAGCTGTGAGAGCCTAAGCCCCATTGCAGAAAGCAAATTGTGAGCCTTTGAATCCTGGCACCACAAGCACTAGTAAGCGGGGCCACCCCCAGCACAGTGGGTAAGCCTCAAGTACCTGAGGCCCTGATGTGGAAAGTCAGTGACCAGGCCCCCAGTCCCCAGCATAAAAGCTTGGGACAGTGCTCCCTGGGCCCCCAGAGCATCACATAACTTTAAAATTCACCCAATAGCTTGAAAAATGAGTAAGAAGGGGCAGCTAGGTGATGCAGTGAATATAGCACCGGCCCTGGAGTCAGGAGGACCTGAGTTCAGATCCAGCCTCAGACACTTAATGCACAAAAACACTAGCCATGTAGCCTTGGGCAATTCACTTAATCCCAATTGCCCTCCAAAAAGCAAAAAAAAAAAAAAAGTAAAAATAAATGAGTAAGAGACTAAAAAGAACCCTGGATCTGAAAAGACCATAGAATGCAATTATGGCAATAGGGAAGATCAAAACATGAATTCAGAAGAGGACAACAACGTAAAAATGCCTACATGTGAAGCATCAAAGGGGATTCTGAATTGATTTCACATCCAAAAAGTCCCTGTGGAAGTGCTCAAAAAGGATTCTTAAAAATTAAGTAAAGAGATAGAAGAAAAATTGGGAAAAGAAATCATAGTTATGCAGGAGAATTATGAAAAAAAGGGGGGTCAATAGCTTGGAAAAGGAGGATAAAAATTAAAGAAAACAACTCCTTAAAAACAGAATTGACCAAATTGGAAAAAAAAAATTCTCTGAAAAAAGCAACTCTAAAATTAGAATTAGCCAAATGGAAAAGGAGATACAAAAGCTAACTGAAGAAAATTCCTCAAAAATTAGAATCGGGCAAGTGGAAGCTGATATCTCTATGAGATATAAAGAATCAGTCAAATAAGATCAAAAGAGTGAAAAAATAGAAGAAAATGTATAATATCACATTGGATAACCAATTGACCTAAAAAATAGATTCAGGAGAGAATATTTAAGAATTATTAGACTACCTGAAGACCATAATCAAAAAAGACCCTGGGCAGCATTTTTCATGAAATTATGAAAGAAAACTGCCCTGATATCCTAGAACTAGAAAGTAAAGCATTCACTTTTCATCTTCTGAAAGAGAGCCCAAAATGAAAATGCCAAGAGATATTGTAGCCAAATTCCAAAGTGGTTAGGTCAGGGAGAAAATACTGCAAGCAGTCATAAAGAATAAATTTAAAAATCAAGGAGCCACAGCCAGGACTCATAGGGCATAACAGTTTCTATTTTAAAGGACCAGAGGGCTTAGAATATGGTATTCCAGAAAGCACAAGAGCTTGAATTACAATAAAAAATCAACTATCTAGAAAAAAAAATGGGCATAATCTTTCAGGGAGAAACATGGACATTCAACAAAATAGGAGAAACTTTGAAACTTTCCTGATGAAAAGGCCAGAGCTGAAGAGAAAATTTCATCTTCAAATATAAATATCTTCAAGAGAAGCATAGAAAAGTAAATAGGAAAGAAAAAATAGCATGTTATTTAATAATATTTAAACTGTTTTCCCTACATGTGAAGATGATACTTCTAACTCTTGAGAACATCTATCTCTATTAGGGCAGTTAGAAGGATTCTGCATAGACAGAAGGTATGGGTATAAGTTGACTTTGATGCAATGATATTAAAAAAAATTAAGGGGTAAAAATTTATTGTACTGAGAGAAGAGGGAAGGGAGAGGGAGAACAGGATAAATTATATCACATGAAGAGATATAAAAGACCTATTAAAATAAAGGGAAAGAAGGGAGGGTGAGCATTGTTTGAAGCACAATTTCACTGGGTTTGACTCAAAGAGGGAATAGCATACACACTCAGTTGGTTATAGAAATTTAACTTGCCCTATAGGGAAGTAGGAGGGGAAAGGGAAAAGAAAAGGGTGGGGCTGATAGAAGGGAGGACAGATTGAGGGAGCTGATGGTTAGAAGCCAATCACTGGTAAGGAAGGACAAAGTGAAAGGAGAGAAAAAAAGTATAACAGAGAAAAATAGAATGGAGGGAAATACACAGTAATCTCGACTGTGAATATATATGGGATGAACTTTCTTATAAAGGGTAAGTGGATAGCAGAGTGGATTAAAAACCAGAATCCTACAATATGTTTACAAAAAACATCTGAAGCTGAGAGATACACACAGAGTAAGTGTAAAGAGTAAAATATATTATGCTTCAACTGAAGTACAAATAAACAGAGAGAGCAATTCTGATCTCAGACAAAGCAAAAGCAAAAATAGATCAAATTAAAAGTGTTATGGAAGGAAACTATATTTTGCTAAGTACAAAGTAATATCAATACTAAACGTATATGCACCAAGTGGTATAGCAGCCAAAATTATGTGACTTACAGGAAGAAATAAACAGCAAAACTATATTAGTGGGGGACCTCAACTTCCCCTCTCAGAACTAGATACATCTAACTGAAAAATAAAAAAAAAGACATTAAGGATGTGAATAGAATTTTAGAAAAGAGTTAGATATGATAGACCTCTGGAAAATAATTGAATGGGGATAGAAAAGAATATATTTTTTTCTCAGTAGTACATGGCACCCACACAAAAATTGACTATGTATTAGGGCATAAAAATGACACAATGAAATGTAGAAAGGCAAAAATATTAAATGCATCCCTTTCATAACATGATGTAATAAAAAAAATAAATGTAATAAAGGGTCATGGAAAAATGGTCTAAAAACAAATTGCAAACTAAATAATCTAATACAGAAGAATGAGTGGTTCAAACTACAAATCACAGAAACAATCAATTTTTTTCATCAGACAGAATGACAATAATGAGACAGGACACCAAAACTTATGGAATGCAGCCAAAGCAATTCTTAGGGGGAAAATTTATATCTCTAAATGCTTACATGAATAAAATAGAGAAAGAGATCAATGAATTGGGTGTGCAACTAAAAGAAAAACTAAAAAAAAGAAGAAATTAAAATTTATCATGAGGGTAATATACTATATAACCATGGGAAATTTATACTATGAGTGCAGGACTGGATCAGTATTAGGAAACTATCTCCATAATTAACCGCATCAATAACCATACCAATAGATATAATCAATACATGCAGAAAAAAACTTTTGACAATATATAGTACCCATTCCTATCAAAAACACTAGAGAACATAGGAATAAATGGAGTTATCCTTAAAATGATAAAAAAGATAAGTATCTATCTAAAACCATCATCAAACCTTATATATAATGGGGATAACCTAGAAGCATTCCCAATATGATCAGAGATGAAACAAGATGCCCTTTATTAGCACTATTATTCAGGATTTTACTAGAAATATTAGTTTTAGCAATAAGAGAAGAAAAAGAAATAGAAGGAATTAGAATAGGAAATGAGCAAATAAAACTACCGATTTTTTGCAGATGATATGATGGTATACTTAGAGCATCCTAAAGAATCAACTAAAAACTGCTTGACATAATTAACAATTTCAGCAAAGTTTCAGGATATAAAATAAACCCACTTAAATCATCAGATTTCTATGTATTACTAACAAAGTGTAGCAGCAAGAAATAAAAAGAGAAATCCCATTTTAATAACTTTGGACAATATAAAATATTTGGAAATCTACCTGCCAAGATAAATCCAAGAACTATATGAATACCATTACAAAACATTTTTCACACAAATAAAGCTGAATCTAAACATTTGGAAAAATATCAATTATTTATGGATAAGCAGAGCTAATATAATAAAAATGAAAATTTCACCTAAATTAATTTACCAATTCAGTGCCATAACAATCAATCTAGCCAAAATTATTTTATAGAGCTAGAAAATAATATCAGAATCCATCTGGAAGAGCAAAAGTTCAAAAATATCAATGGAATCAGTGAAAAGAAATGCAAAGGAAGGTGAAGTAGCTATAACAGATCTAAGACTCTATAATAAAGCAGCAACAATCAAAACTATTTGGTACTGGCTAAAAGACAGAGTGGTGGATCAGTGGACTAGCTCAGACAAGGCACATGATTTAGTGACTATAGTAATTTACTGTTTGATAAAACCTGAAAACTCCAGCTTCTGAGATAAGAATTCACTATTGGACAAAAACTGCTGGGAAAATTGGAATATGATGTGGCAGAAAATAGGCATAGATCAATATCTCATACCCTAAATAAGATAAGGTCAATATGAGAACATAATTTAGGCATAAAGGGTGATATCATAGGCAAATTAGGAGAGCAAGGAATCATTTACCTGTCAGATCTATGGAAAATGGAGAAATGTATGACCAAACAAAAGATAGAAACATTGTGAAATGCAAAATGAATAATTGTTATTGCTTTAAACTAAAAAGGTTTTGCACAAACAAAGCCAATGCACCCAAGATTAGAAGGGAAACAAAGCTAGAAAACAATTTTTACAGATTTTTACTGCCCATGTTTCTAATACAGGCCTCCTTTTTCAAATATATGGAGAGCTGAGTCAAATTTTAAGAGTACAAGTCATTCCTCAATTGATAAATCATCAAAGAATAGGAACAGGCAGTTTTCACATGAAGAAATTAAAGGTACCTATAGTCATATAAAAATGCTCTAAATCACTATTGACTAGAGAAATAGAAATTAAAAACTATGTGATGACACCTCATACCTAATAGATTGGTTAATATGACAGAAAAGGAAAATGATAAATATTGGAGAAGATGTGGGAAAATCAGGACAGTAATGCATTGTTGGTGGGATTATGAACTGATCCAAATATTCTGGAGAGCAGTTGGGAACTGTGCCCAAAGATCTATCAAACTGTGCATTTATTTGATCCATAGAGATCATAAAAAAGGGAAACATCCACATGTACAAAAATATTTATAGAAGCTCTTCTGTAGTGGTAAAGAATTGGAAAATGAGGGGATGCTCAATAATTGGGAAATGGCTGAACAAGTTTAATATGTTTAATATAAATATAATGGAATACTATTGTGGTATAAGAAATGATGAGCAGGTGGATTTCAGAAAAACCTGGAAAGGCTTATATGAACTGATGGTGAGTGAAGTGAGCAGAACTAGGAGAACATTGTACACAGTAAGAGCAGCATTGTACAATGATCAACTATGATAGACTTGGCTTTTCTCAGAAACACAATGATCAAGACAATTCTAAAAGACTCAGGTTGGAAAATGCTAACCACATCCAGAGAAAGAGAGATATTTTTTTAAAATTTTCTCTTTCTTATGGTTTTTCCCTTTTGTTATGAGTTTTCTTTCATAACAGGAACAATATGGCAATATGCTTAACATAATTATACCATTTATCAGATTTCTTGCTGTGTTGGGAAAGCTGGAGGGATGGGAGGGAGGAAGAAAATTTTTTTTTCTCTTTTCAGGGCAATTGGGGTTAAGTAACTTGCCCAAGGTCACACGCCTAGGTTTTTGTTTGTGTGGGTTAAGTGTCTGAGGCCAAATCCGAACTCAGGTCCTTCTGACTCCAGGGCCAGCGCTCTACTCACTGCGACACCTAGCCACCCCAAGGGAGAAAATTTTGGAACTGAAAATCTCACAAAAATTAATATTGGAAAATAATGGAAATGCAAATTTAAAGATCTTCCCTGCCTGTAGGCCCTTTGATAGGCTTAAGAGACTCTGAGCACCTTCCTTGATTTGAAAATATACTCTGCCCCCTAATAGGTTGAATGTGGTCACATAGAGCCTGTGGCAGGAGGCTTGGTTTTCAGGAATGCCCACACCTTGATGCTGTGTGATTGGACAGTGGGTCAAGAGGCTAGTTACATTCTCTGACCCAGTAGAAGGCTATATAATCCCTGATGTGAGGCTTTGCTTTGGGGCTCACTTTGAGAAGTGTTGTGTAATTTGATTTAGATGAGACTCTCAGCAGCCTTTGAGAACCCCCTGGCTTTGAAAACCCAGATATTGATGCTTCCCTCTCCGGTAACTGTGATTTGGTGTTGATGTAATGGTTGGACAGTTGGGAAGCTTGTCTGCTTGATCTGTTTGTTTCTCTGTATTGTCAGTTCTGTCTGTATACTCTGAAGTTTGGGGTGTCGAACTTTTTCCCTTTTTCTGAACTAGGTAAATGATATATGTTTGATTGATTAAAGTAAGCTTGTTAACCCATTTTGAGTTGCTTTCCTTTAGAAAAGCAGTTCTAAGAACCTGTGTTGACAGCCACCCTGGGGATGTTGGGGTGCTTGCTGCTGCAACATGTAATTGGAAAAAATACTATTAAGAAAAAAAAGAATATATAGTTGGGTTTCCAGAAGGCATGCTTGAAGGGGATGTTAAAAGAAAGTAAGGATTACAGAAGGATCAGATTGAACAGGATACAGATAAGAATGCTGGGAGGTGGGACAAAAGATTTCAAAATCTCATTGGATCGTACTTCTGATTCACAGGTATTAAAGGTACAGGAGGTGAGAATTTGCTAACCATTGGGCATGGGTATTACAGTTAATGGTGTATATGACAGCTTAGTAAATTCACAGTCAAAATAGTGAGAAGGTTAATTTCTTGACTCTACTAAAACTCTATGATCTTGGCCAGACTACATCTCCCTCATGGGCTTCACTTTCTTCATTTTTAAAAGGGGAAGTTGCTAGAAGAGGGCCCTTTACAGTCTTGACACTCCAGACTTCTTTGTGTATATACTGTTCCATGGCTGTGGATGAAGGGATTAAAACCCCTATTTCTAAGTTCATTCTGTTATTTGTGATGGTGGTGGCAAATGCCATCATTTGTTAGTTGTCAGAGGTTCTGAGAGGCTTTGGGGCACTGGGCTCAGAGAGCTCATTGCCCATACATTGTGTAGTCTGATGAGTTTGCCACCCGTGTTCCATTCATCTCAACTGGCAGACAGAGCCTGGGTCCTGCAAACCCTGGCAGGGAGATCAAAGCAGCGCTGTCAACCTGATCTCTGCTGTGTCCTTCATTAATTCTGACAAGCCATGAGGAAGGGTCATGGTGCCTTTTAACAGGCCAGCAGCAAGATCCAGGTGAGAGGATTTTCATCAATGAGAGCAGAGTGTTTAGGCATTCTATTTGAAAAACGCTTAGAAACAAAGAGTTATTTTTCTCCTTGAATCATTCAACAGAGTAGTGTGATTTGGGAGCAAAGAAATCCTGTAAATTTTAGTCAAGTAAGTAGGCATCTCCTTTAGAGGTATTGAATTCAGCAATATATTTTAACAAACAATAACAATAGCAGCTTACATCTAGAGGGAGCTTTAAATTTTCTGAAGTGACATTTAATTCAATTCCATACGCATTTTTAAAATTTATTATTTATTTTAAACATTCTTTACTTCTTACATTTTGAGTTCCAAATTCTCCCCCTCACATTCATACCTTTCCTACCCTCTGAGAAGGCAAGGAAAATGATATCAACAATATATGTGAAATCATGCAAAACTTATTTCCATTTTGGGCATACTACAAAAAACACCCCCCAAACAACAACAACAACATGATAATTATACTTCAATTTTCATTTGAAATTCATCAGTTCCCATTCTGGAGGTGAACAACTGGATATATTGGTTTAAATTCCAGCTCCTTTGAACTATGGTGTATCATATTACAAGGTCCTTTAACATAGAAGCTCCTAAATCCTATGCGATACTTATTTTGTCTCCATGTTATTTGTATTGTTTCTTTCTGGCTGATTGCAATATTTACTCCTTGACCTAGGAGTATTAGAATTTGACTATGATATCCTTGGGGTTTTCATTTTGGGATGTCTTTCAGGAGGTGATCAATGGTTTCTTTCAGTTTCTATTTTACCCTCTGGATATAAGATACCAGGGCTGTTATTCTTGATAATTTTTGGAAATATGATACCTAGTCTCTTTTTTTTATCATGGCTCTAGGTACTCCAATAATTTTTAAATTATCTCTCCTTGATCTATTGTCAAGGTCTGCTGTTTTCCCAATGGCATATTTCACAGTGCCTTCTATTTTTTTCTTCTTTATTGTTTGTTTCTTGATGTCAAATTGTGATTATCTTCCAGTTGCCTATTCTAATTTTTATGGAATCATATTCTTCATTGAGTTTTTGTACCTCTTTTTCATTTTTCCTATTCTGACTTTAAGTAGTTCTTCTCTTCAGAGAGTTTTTATGCCATTTTTACCATTTGGTCAATTATGTTTCCAAGGTGTTATTTTCTTCAGTATGTTTGTGCCTCTCTTAAGAAGTTGTTAATTCTGGGGCGGCTAGGTGGCGCAGTGAATAGAGCGCCGGCCCTGGAATCAGAAGGACCTGAGTTCAGAGCCCGCCTCTGACACTTAATCCACACAAACAAAAAAAAAAAAACCTAGCCGTGTAACCTTGGGCAAGTTACTTAACCCCAATTACCCTAAAGGGGCGGCTAGGTGGCGCAGTGAGTAAGAGCGCTGGCCTCGGAGTTTGGATGACCCGAGATCAGATCCGGCCTCAGAAAATGAGCACCCACACACAAATAATGACTAGCCGTGTAACCTTGAGCAAGTTACTTAACCCCAATTGCTTAAAAAAAAAAAAAAGAAGTTGTTAATTCTCTTTAAATAATTTTCATAAATACTCTCATATTTAGGCTCTTTTTTGGGTGGTGGATTTTAGGCCGTTCAATAATTTTTATATTATCTCTCCTGGACCTATTTTCCAGGTCAGCTGTTTGTTCTTTTTCTTTTTTTTAAATTTTTCTAATTTTTTTTTCCCAAATGCTTTATTAACTTCTGATTTACATCATTCATTTCCATCAGATTTTGAGTTACAATGTTTCCCCATTTTCCCCCACCCACAACCCCAGAATAACAATCATACAGGATATCCCCTCAACCAATCTGCTCTCTCCCATCTCTTCTCCCATACCCCCTTCAACTTTTCCAGTAGGGCAAGGTGAATCCCCAAGCCCCATTGCCTGCACATCTTATCTCCCAATTATATGCAAAAGAGTATTAATCATAATATTTATGTATTTTTTTAAATTGATTTTAATGGGGGCAGAGCCAAGATGGCAGAGTAGAAACAGCGTGTCCAAGCCACTCTGACCCCAGATTACCTCCAAACTATGTAAAAGGGGTCTCTGAACAACTTCTGGAGCCCCAGCACCGACAGAACAACACAGAGAAGCTAACCTCCCTCTGAGGACAGCCTAGCAGCCCTGCAGGAAGGAGCAGTGCAGCAGTCTAGGAGCGTGCAGAGCGTGGGGAGCCGAGCACAGGTAGGTCTGAGTTGCCGTTTTAGCCCCAGGGAGGCAGGGCCAGCAGCCGGCTGGAGTGACCCCAGAACTCCAGCAGCTATAGCTACTCCAGAATTATCAAAATAGACATTCATAGGACAAAGTGAGAGGTTAGTGCCTTCTGGACTTTGCGACCAGTATTTGGTGAACTTGTTGGCTTCCTCCCCTGGGGGCTAGAAGCCACTGAGGAGACACGCCATTTTGTAGTTTTCAGAGGGAGCTCCAGCTCCTGGCCTGTGAACTGTAGGGAGATCCAGCGATCAGTCTTCTGGGGTAATTGGTCTTGCCTTAAACTCCCTGGATCTGGATTGTGATCTGGGGGATAGGTCGTTGGTGGGTTTCCAGCTTGCCAGAAACGGAAGTTGCCCCCCCACACGATTTGGGATGAAAATTCCCTTATCTGTTGGCAGAGTCATAGTGTGGCAACAAGCCCAAAATTCAAGTAATTAAGTGGCAACATGCCAAGGCAAAGGAAACAAATGAAAGAGAAAAATGCAACCTTAGACTCCTACTTTGGGGGCAAAGAAGATCGAAACTTAGGATGGGAAGAGGACTGTGAGATCAGAAGTCCTGCTCCAAAAGCCCCAGGGGAAAACATGAATGGGTTGCAGGCCATAGAGGACCTTAAGAAGGACTTTAAAAATCAAATAAGAGAAATGGAGGAAAAATTGGAAAGAGAAATGAGAAGGATGCAGGAAAAGTATGAAATGAGGGTCAACAGCCTGACTGAGGAAAACAACACCTTAAAAAATAGACTAACTCAAATGGCAAAGGAGGCCCAAAGGGCAATGAGGAGAAGAATCCCTTAAAAAGTCAAATTTGCCAGATGGAAAAAGAATCTTAAAAGTTTACTGAGGAGATTCATTCCTTCAGAGTTAGACTGGAGCAAATGGAAGCTAATGACTTTATGAGAAATCAAGATGCTGTTAAGCAGATCCAAACAAATGAAAGATTAGAAGGCAATGTGAAATATCTCATGGGAAAAACCACTGACCTGGAAAATAAATCCAGGAGAGACAATTTTAAAATTATTGGACTACCTGAAAGCCATGATCAAAGAAAGAACCTAGAAATCACCCTTCAAGAAATTCTCAAGGAAAATTGCCCTGATGTTTTAGATCCAGAGGGCAAAATAGAGGTTGAAAGAAACTCCCAGGAATATTATAGCCAAGTTCCAGAATCCCCAGATCAAGGAGAAAATACTACAAGCAGCCAGGAAGAAACAATTTCAATATTGTGGAAACACAATCAGAATATCACAGGCCCTGGCAGCTTCTACACTGAGGGATCAAAGGGCATGGAATATGATATTCCAGAAGGCAAAAGAGCTGGGAATGAACCTAAGGGTCACCTACCCAGCAAAACTGAGTACTTTGTTTCAGGGGAAAATATGTTCATTCAGTGGAATAGAGGACTTTCAAGCATTCTTGAGGAAAAAACCAGAGTTGAAGAGAAAATTTGACATCCAGACAGAAGCAGGAAGCGTTGCCTGAGAAGATAATCAGGGAAAAGAAATCAAAAGGAACTTATCAAAGTTGACCTATTTACATTCCTACATTGAATAATGGAAGAAGGGTGTATGGTCATATGAATACATATGTGATTGTGTGTATATATGTTTACAGATATATATGGATAGAGGGCATAGGTTGAATTCTTTCGAAGGGAGGATACTCAAGGGGTGAAATTATGAGGTGAGAGAAGAAAGTGGAAAGAGGAGATGGGGAGAGACAGGGTAGGGTAAACTATCTCATGTAGAAGAAGCAAGGGGAAGTGGCTGCAAGGGAGGGGAAGAATAGGAAGGCAAAAAGGCAAAACCACACTCTCATTGAATTTGGTTCAGGGAGAGAATGACATACATACTAAATGGGATATCTCAATCTGCAGCAGAATGGGGGGAAGGCGGATGAGCGGAGGGATGATGGATGGGAGGGCATCCTTGTGGGCAGGGGAGGTTGGAAGTACCCACTATAGAAGAGGGACTGTATGAAGTAGGGAATGGACCAGGTGGGGGGTGGGATGAGTGGGAGGGAATTATAAGCAGCCTTGTACAATATATCTACCATGGTAATGTTTTGCATAGCTAGACATGTGCAACATATACTGAATTACTTATCTTCCCAGAGGGATTGCGTGGCAAGGGACGAAGGAAAAATTTCCCCTCCCTTGAAATTCGAGGTCTTAACATTAAATGTTTCAAATATATATAAATACTATTATTAATACTCTTTTGCTTATAATTGGGAGATAAGATGTGCAGGCATTGGGACACAAAGATTCACCTTCCTCTAATGGAAAAGTCGAAGGGGGTATGGGGGAAGATATGGGAGAGAGCAGATTGGAGGAAGAGATATTTAGTGGTACTGCTATTCTGGGAGGGTGGGCAGGGGAAAAACAGGGGGGGGGAAATGATTGTAACTCAAAATCTGGTGGAAATGAATGATGTAAAATAGAAGCAAAGAGAGCATTTTTTTTTAAAAAATTGATTTCAAAAGATAAGCAACTCTGTATATGCTGTATATGTATAGCTATGCAAAATATTAACATAGTAGATATATTGTAAAAGACTGACTATACTTTCCTCCCTCCCATCCCACCTTCCACCTGGTCCCCTCCCCACCTCGATCCTGTCCCTTTTCAAAAGTGGGTGCTGCCAACTTTCCTCCCCCCCAACCCTCCCTTCCCTCCACCACCTTCCCCCATCTGCCTCCCCCCCATGGTCCTGTAGGGTGGGACACCCTATTAGTATGCATGTCATTCTCTCTGTGTTCCAAATTCAATGAGAATAAGGTTTTGCCTTTTTGCCTTCTTTTTCCTCCCTTCCCCTGCCTCCTCTACACAATACAGTTCACCCCATTGTCTCTCTCCATTCCCTTTCACCACATTACTCTCTCACCTTTTAACCTCACCTTTTAAGTATCATAGCTTCCTATTAAATTCGACCTGTTCCCTCTATCTATGCATACCTGAAAATATATATACACACATTTACATCTGTATTCATATGCCCATATATCCTTCTTCAACTGTTTTCATACTGAGAAAAGGTTCATCAGTTATAGTTATTGTTTTTCCCTGTAGGAATGTAAATAGTTCAACTTTGATAAGTTCATAGTGATTTCTTTTCCCTGTTTACCATCTCAAGCATCTCTTGTTTCTTGTATCTGAATGTCAAATTTTCTATTAAACTCAATTTTACTAAATTACACAATTTTGCCTTCTATTCTTTCATTTTTTTGGATCTGCTTAATAGTACCTTGATTTCTCATAAAGTCACTACCTTCCATTTGCTCCAGTCTAATTCTGAAGGAATGATTGTCCTCAGTGAGCTTTTGAGATTTTTTTTTCCATCTGCCAAATTTGGCTTTTTAAGGCATTCTTCTCCTCATTGCCTTTTTGGGCCTCTTTTGCCATTTGAGTTTATTTTTAAGGTGTTATTTTCCTCATTCAGGCTGTTGATTTTCATTTCATACTTTTCTTGCATCTTTCTCATTTCTCTTCCCAATTTTCCCCCCACTTCTCTTATCTGCTTCTTAAGGTCCTCTATGGCCTGTAGCCAGCTTTAGTTTCATTTGGGGCTTTTGGTGTAGCAGTTCTGACCTCACAGTCCTCTGTTCCATGCTTTGATCCTCTTTGCCCCCAGAATAGGTGTCTAATGTTGCATTTTTCTGTTTCTTTTGTTTCCTTTGCCTAGGCATGTTGCCACTCAATTACTTGCCTTTTGGGCTTGTTGCCACAGAAGAACTTTGCCACCAGCCAGGGGAACTTCTGTCCCAAATGTTGGGGTTTTCTCAACTTCCAGATGTATTAGTTGGGTGGCCTCTGTGAAGCCTCCACACATTCTGGCAAGCTGGTCACACACCCTAAGACACTCCACCCCAGACCACAATCCAGATCCAAGAAGGGTAAAGCAAGAGTGCTTACCCCCCAGACTGATCTCTGGATCCCCCTACAGTTCTAACCTCTCACTTTGTCCTAGGCATATCTGTGTTGATAATTCTGGAAATGCCACAGCTCCTGGTGTTCTGGGGTCCCTCCAACTGGCTGCTGGTCTGGCTGCCATTGGGCTAAAACCACAACTCATGTGGTCCTGGGCTCAGCTCCCAGAGCACTGTGCTGTTGGCTCCCAGAGCACGGTGCTGGCCACTCCCTGCCAGGCTCCTGGGCTGTCCTCAGCGGGAGGTTACCTTCTCTGTGTCATTTTGTGGGAGCTCCAGAGGTCGTTCATAGTTCCCCTTTTATATAATTTTGAATTGGTGTGGACTGGAGCTCCGCAGAAGTGCTGTTTCTACTCCACCTTCTTGACTCTGCCCCTGTCAGTGGTTTTTTTCTAGTAAGATATTTCACATTTTCATTCTTCTAATTTTGTTTTATTGTTTCTTGAATTCTCACAAAATAATTAACTTCCATTTGCTCCATTCTAATTTTAAGGAATTATTTTCTTCATTGAGCTTTCAGGAATCACATTCCATTTGACCAATTTACTTTTTTTTTAATATATATATATATATGAAACATTTAATGTTAAGACCTCGAAATTCAGATCCAATTCCTTCCTCCCTTGTCACCCATTGCCTCTTGGGAGATAAGTAATTCAATATATGTTGTACATGTCTAGCTATGCAAAACATTATCATAGTAGATATATTGTACAAGGCTGCTTATAATTCCCTCCCACTCATCCCACCCCCCACCTGGTCCATTCCCTACATGATCCTGTCCCTCTTCTATAGTGGGTACTTCCAACCTCCCCTTACCCCAAGGATGCCCTACCATCCATCATCCTTCCTCCCATCCCCCTTCCCCCTATCCTGCTGCAGGTTGAGATATCCCATTTAGTATGTATGTCATTTTCTCCCTGAACCAAATTCAATGTGAATGTGGTTTTGGCTTTTTAGCCTTCCTTATTTCTCCCCCTCTTTTGCAACCACTTCCCCTTGCTTCTTCTACATGGGATAGTTTACCCTACCCTGTCTCTCCCCATCTCCTCTTGCCACTTTCCTCTCTCACCTCATAATTTCATCCCTTGAGTATTCTCCCTTCCCAAAAAGTTCAACCTATGCCCTCTATTCATATATAACTGTAACAATATACACACACACATTCACATATGTATTCATATGACCACACACCCTTATTCCATTATTTTCATAGTGAGAAAGATATCATCAGTCACAGTTATTGCTTTTCCATATAGGAATGTAAATAGTTCAACTTTGATAAGTTCCTTTTGATTTTTTTTCCCTGATTACCTTCTCAGGCATCTCTTGCTTCTTGTGTCTGGATGTCAAATTTTCTATTCAATTCTGGTTTTTTCCTCAAGAATGCTTGAGAGTCCTCTATTCCACTGAATGACCACATTTTCCCCTGAAACAAAATACTCAGTTTTGCTGGGTAGGTGACCCTTGCGTTCATTCCCAGTTCTTTTGCCCTCTGGAATATCATATTCCATGCCCTTCAATCCCTCAGTGTAGAAGCTGCCAGGTCCTGGGCTATTCTGATTGTGTTTCCACAATATTGAAATTGTTTTTCCTGGCTGCTTGTAGTATTTTCTCCTTGATCTGGGGATTCTGGAACCTGGCTATAATATTCCTGGGAGTTTTCTTTTTGGGATCTGGAGGTGATCTGTGGATTCTTTCAACCTCTATTTTGCCCTCTGGATCTAAAACATCAGGGCAGTTTTCCTTGAGAATTTCTTGAAGGGTGATTTCTAGGTTCTTTCCTTGATCATGGCTTTCAGGTAGTCCAATAATTTTTAAATTATCTCTCCTGGATCTATTTTCCAGATCAGTGTTTTTTCCCATGAGCTATTTCACATTGCCTTCTAATCTTTCATTTGTTTGGATCTGCTTATCAGCATCTTGATTTCTCATAAAGTCATTAGATTCCATTTGCTCCAGTCTAACTCTGAAGGACTGAATGTCCTCAGTGAACTTTTGAGATTCTTTTTCCATCTGGCAAATTCGACTTTTTAAGGCATTCTTCTCCTCATTTCCCTTTTGGGCCTCCTTTGCCATTTGACTTAGTCTATTTTTTAAGGTGTTGTTTTCCTCAGTCAGGCTGTTGACCCTCATTTCATACTTTTCCTGCATCCTCCTCATTTCTCTTTCCAATTTTTCCTCCACTTCTCTTATTTGATTTTTAAAGTCCTTCTTAAGGTCCTCTATGGCCTGCAACCCGCTCATGTTTTCCCCTGGGCCTTTTGGAGCAGGACTTCTGACCTCACAGTCCTTTTCCCGCTCTATGCCCCCAAAACAGGAGTCTAGGGTTGCATTTTTCTGTTTCCTTTGCCTTGGCATATTGCCGCTTAATTACTTGACTTTTGGGCTTGTTGCCACACTATGGCTTTAAGGCCAGATAGAGGAATTTTCGTCCCGAACGTGTGGGGGGCAACTTCCGTTTCTGGCAAGCTGTAAACCCACCCACAACTTCCACCCTCGATCACAATCCAGATCCAGGGAGGTTAAAGCAAGAGCGATTACCCCCCAAGACTGATCGCTGGTTCTCCCTACAAATTTGCAGGCCAGGAGATGGAGCTGCCTCTGAAAACTACAAAATAGCGTTTGTCCTCAGTGGCTTCTAGCCCCCAGGGGAGGGAGCCGATGCTTTCCCTAAATACCAGTCCCAAAGTCATAGGACACTAACCTCTTACTTTGTCCTAGGCATGTCTATGTTGATAATTCTGGAGTCGCCACAGCTCCTGGTGTTCTGGGGTCTCTCCAGCAGGCTGCTGGTCCTGCCGCCCTGGGGCTAAAACCTTGGCTCATGCGGACCTGGGCTTGGCTCGGCTCCTGCGCTCTGTGCTCTTCGTGCTGCCAGGTCCCAGAGCACTGTGCTGGTCCTTCCTGCAGGGCTGCTAGGCTGTCCTCAGCAGGAGGTTAGCTTCTCTGTTTCGTTCTGTGGGTGCTGGGGCTCCAGAAGTTGTTCAGATTCCCTTTTTACATAATTTGGGGGGAATCTGGGGGCAGAGTGGCTTGGACGGGCTGTTTCTACTCCGCCATCTTGGCTCCGCCCCCCGACCAATTTACTTTTTAAGGCATTCTTATTTTCTTTTTGTACCTCCTCTAACATTTGACCTCCTCCTCCTCCTCCTTTTCCTCCTCCTCCTCCTTCTCCTCCTCCTCCTCCTCTTCCTCCTCCTCCTCCTCCTCCTCCTCCTCCTCCTCCTGCTCCTCCTCCTGCTCCTCCTCCTCCTCCTCCTCCTCCTCCTCCTCCTCCTCCTCCTCCTCCTCCTTCTTCTTCTTCTTCTTCTTCTTCTTCTTCTTCTTCTTCTTCTTCTTCTTCTTCTTCTTCTTCTTCTTCTTCTTCTTCTTCTTCTCCTTCCTCTTCTTTGTCTTCTATACCAATCTGTTGAGTCATTTTTATTTTTATATAAAATATTGTTTTATTTTTCCATCTGAATTGGCATAAAAGATTTTTTCCAAGATTATCGTATGCTCTCATCAAATATCATATCTTCTTGTTATGATATGGAAATAAAATTTTCTTTAATTTTTGTCTTTATTAATGTGTTTGTTTGCTTTTACCTTACAAGATTCAGTTCCACAATCCCTTGAGTTTTATGTTTTCTCCTCCTCCCTCTCCTCCCCACACCCTACCCCCAGGGTGGCATGCAATCAAGTATAGGATCTGCAAATACTTTCACATTAGACATTAATCAGGTTGTAAAGAAGGGTTATAACTAATGGAAGGAATAATGGGGAAGAGGAAACAAAACCAAACAAAAAAAAAAAAAAAGAAAGAGAGCAGGTATTTTGCTTCAATCTGCATTCAGACTCTGTAGCTCTTTCTCTGAATGTAGACATTTCTTTCCACCATGAGTCTTTTGGAGTTGCTTTATAACCTTGCATTGCTTAGAAGAGCCCAGTCTATCAAAGTTGGTCGTCACACATACTTTGTGTCTTTAATTGTGTACAAATTTCTCCTGGTTCTGCTCTTCTCACTTGTTGAGTCATTTTTCATGATTTTCTTTCATCACTCTCATTTCTCTTCCCAACTTTTCCTCTACCTTTCTTGCTTGATTTTCAAAATCATCTTTGAGATCTTCCATTTCCTGATATCAATTCATATTTTTCTTAGAGGCTTTGGATGTAGGAACTTTTAGTTTGTTGTATTCTTCTGAATGTTTGTTTTAATTTTCCTTGTCATAGTAACTTTGTGTGGTCAGAATTTTTTTCTGTTGTTTGCCTTCATTTTCCTAACCTACTTTAACTATATCTCCTTGTTCAAGTAGGGGTCTGTTCCCAGGGTGAAAGTCACACTGTCCCAAGCTTTAGGAGTTTTTTTTTTTTTTAAAGCAATTGGGGTTAAGTACCTTGCTCAAGGTTACACGGCTAGTCATTATTTATGCGTGGGTGCTCATTTTCTGAGGCCGGATCTGATCTCGGGTCATCCAAACTCCGAGGCCGGCGCTCTTATTCACTGCACCACCTAGCCAACCCTTTAGGGCAATTGGGGTTAAGTAACTTGCCCAAGGTTACACGGCTAGGTTTTTGTTTGTGTGGATTAAGTGTCTGAGGCCGGCTCAGAACTCAGGTCCTTCTGATTCCAGGGCCGGCGCTCTATTCACTGCGCCACCTAGCCACCCACCCAAGCTTTAGGAGCTTTGTGCAACTGTATTTAGAGATCCTTTTGGGGACCTGCAAGTTTTCAGTTCTTCCAAAATGGTATGGTCTGAGGAAAGGATTTTACTATTCTCCTGGCCTGTGACCTGCTCTGTAAGTGACCACACATACTTTTTCCCCCTGCAGCTGTGAGGAGAGTCCCCACTCCACTGTGGCCACCATCTCTGGTGTGCTAGTGTTCTTCATTGGCCTGGGACTGCCACCTAGGACTGACGAAGATCAGAGTATGGACAAAGCAACAGAAGCCTGTCTCAGTACTAGTAAAGAGAATCCTGTAATCTCCTCCTGATCACTAGTTTGACTCCCTTACTCTTTTGGCTGAGAGCTCCAGAAGCAGCCTAGTTTGCTAGAGCCAGACCTGCACTGGACTGAAGACATATCTAACCATGGCACAACAGACCTTTACTACCCAACTTCCAAGTTGTCTTGTGCTGTAAATTTGTTTCACTCCATCTTTTTTGTGGGTTCTTCTACTCTAGAATTTGTTTAGAGTCATTTTTAAAGATTTGGAGGGATTTGGGAGAGAGTTCAGGTGAGTCCCTGCATTTACTCTGCCATCTTTGCTCTACCTCTATATTTTTCTCTTCTAGCAATTTTTGCTTGGATTGTGTCTAATTAGTATTTTGCTTATAAGTTTTTCTTGTCAATGTTTCCATACTGTTGTCTTCTTCTGAGTTTATGTCTTGGTCTCCATAAAATGCTCATAGGAGCATTTTATGACTAATTTTGTTGTTGTTTGGTTATATTTCAGGACAATTTCTTGATTTTATGTTAAAGTTGGGCTTTGTTCAGCTGGACATGGAGAAGCACTGTCCCAGTCTTTAGACTTTTTCATATTGCTACTCTCAGAGTTTGTTCTGTAGGTCTGCAAGTTTTTGGTGCTCCCAAGTTGGTGTGGTCCAGGGTGTGTGGTCATTGCTCTCTTGTTCTGAACTCTGGTCTTTACCTAGCAAGTGTCCCCTGATCTCCTGCAGGAACATGTTCTAGTGCTCCTCTTTGCCTTAGAGTTGTGACCAGTGCCTCTGCTTCCTTGTGATGGACCACATGTGCTCTCTACGACCCAGAATTGCTTATGTATAATAGAGTTACTGATCAGTACCAGCTTTACCTACTGCCAGCGGGAGGTCTCTTGTAATTTCTTTCTGACAAATTTTCCCATCCCCTTACTGTCTCTGGACTGACCTCTCAGAGCTATCAATTTTGCAGCCACTTCCTAGGTCCTCTGCTTGTGCTGCTATTGAGCTCAAGGCTGGTCCCCACCCTTATGTCACACACTTCTGCTGACCTCCTTATTTGTCTTAGACTGAAAAAAAAGTCTTAACTCTGATCTTTTGTTGGCTATGCTGCTCCAAAATTTGGTTTGAGGAGTTATTTTAAAATTTTCTAGAGGGGAGAGTTCAACTTGTTTTCTTCCTGTTGTTGCTTCCATCTTATTTCCATCCCATTCCACACAGATTTATTAAACATCTACTATGTGTAGGATACTATGATTCTGTCTTCAAAGAGATAATATTTTACTTAAAAACAGAGAAGTGCTAAAAATATCACATCCAACTCAATTAGTTGAGCAAGTGTTTATTAAATGGACTATTAAATATTCTATGCCCATAAGGAGTTTAACTTCCACGAAGGAAAGAGCATGTATACAAATAGGTAAAAAGAAAATATATGCAAAGTAAACATAAATAATGGAGGGGGGATCCCTTAAGACTCGGGGATTAAGAAACAGATAAATACAATCTAATTTGAGAATAGAGAACTAATACCTAATTGGTTTCATAAGAGATGACTCCTGAATTAAACATTGAGAGAATTAAACACTGAATTAAACAATTGTGAATTTCAGAAGATGGAGGGAGTAAATTCCAGCCATTTTATATAGCCTGGACCAGGGGTGGAGAACCTGTAGCCTCAAGGCCACGTGTAGCCTTCTACATTCTTGGATGCTATCTGTTGACTGCATTCAAGTTTTACAGAACAAACCCTTTCATTAAGGGGATCTGGACAAAAGGCACAGAAGTTAGAAAAGGAATATAAAATGTGAATAGGAAGAAACAAGGAAATCAGTTTTGCTGGAATGTATAATTTGTGAAAGGGGATCACATGTCTGCAAAGTGAGAGTGAGATCAAAACCTAATTGTGAAGGTCAAGTGCCAAAGTGAGAAATTTGTATTTTATTCTAGAAGCAATAGGGAGTCACAAATGATTTGTGAGCAGGAGAGGGCCATGATCATACTAAACAGATTTCTTTTAAAAAAATCTATTAGGTATCTCAGCTATTATTATCTTATTTTATAATTGAGAAAACTGAGGTTCATGGATATTGTACCTGGCCCTATGGTCATATACTTAATAAGTTGGAAAGATCATACTTGGGCATGGGTTTGGGGATTATAAATCCAGAGCTTTTTTTCACTGTCCCATGAGTGTGACTAAGCAGCACCAGACATGGGGAAAATTTAACATGGAGATATTAATTTAGTCTGCGCAACCTAAAAGGAGAATTTTGTTCCCAGTTGGATCATAATAATTGACTGGGCTTGCCCTCAAGATATGGCAAAAATGTAATTAATATGGGACTTTCACATAATCTACCAACTAAGGCAACTCCAATTTGGGTACATTTTCGAAGTCTCTAGTGTTGTTGTTTTTGTGTATTTCTTTTTCTCTTAAACTATTTAGCACAGCAGGGCAAAGGAAGATGTGGAACAGGAAAAGAAGTTGTTTAAAAAATAATGAAGGACTGAGAGGGGGAAGAGCCAAGGTTGTGGGTAGAAACTGTTTTTTATCATTTAATCAAACAAACAAATGTACTAATGAGAAGAGAAAGTATGATCTTACATATTGAACTTGCCCAAAGCTCTAATATTAACACAAACAAATACATGGCACCAATCTGTGCCAATTCTAGGGTAATTTAATCAATATTTCCTTCCTTTTTAGTCTAATTTGTGACATTAGGTCAATATATTATTGTATCAGAGCTGTTTCCTTTGAAAAGAGTACAAGTCAGAGCGGCTAGGTGGCGCAGTGAATAGAGCGCCGGCCCTGGAGTCAGAAGGACCTGAGTTCTGAGCAGGCCTCAGACACTTAATCCACACAAACAAAAACCTAGCCGTGTAACCTTGGGCAAGTTACTTAACCCCAATTGCCCTAAAGGGTTGGCTAGGTGGCACAGTGAGTAAGAGCGCCGGCCTCGAAGTTGGGATGACCCGAGATCAAATCCAGCCTCAGAAAATGAGCACCCACACATAAATAATGACTAGCCGTGTAACCTTGAGCAAGTTACTTAACCCCAATTGCTTTAAAAAAAAAAAGAAAAAAAAGAAAAGAGTACCAGTCATGGTATATTGAATCTATGGTTTGATTAGAGTCAGAGGGCCTAAATTTCAGTCCTGCTACCATAAGTATGTGCCACAGGACCTTGGGTAAGTAATTTACCTGAGCATCAGTTTCTTCTTTGTAAATAATAATGAATCATGCTTATACTAACTAATTCACAGGGTTATGGAGAGAAGAGTGTTTTACAAATCTTAAAGTACTATATAAAGGTAAATTAAAGGTTCTTCTTGCCAGGAATGGTGGCAGGTGTCTCTAATCCTAGTTTACAGGAGAAGCTAAGGTTTGTATATGTGATGGTCTCCAGAGTTTTGAGCTGCAGTAGGCTGAAGTAACCAGGTGTTTGAACTAAGTTTGGCTTTAATACAGAGATACCCCCAAGGAGAGAGGCATTACCAGTTTGCCTAAGGAGAATAAAACTATCCCCCGAAGAAAATAGAATAGGTCAAAGCCCCTGCACTGGATACAGACCCAGGCTGAGAGTAGCTCCTGTGCTACCATCCTGGAAAGTCTATCTTCCCAAGATAACCACACTTCTAGTTTACCTTCCAAGACAGGTAGAACCAGTGTTTTGAATAATCATAATCAAGTTTTAAAATTAAAAGTACATTTTGCCCTATCCCTACAACTATAGAGTGAAGTTGCAATGTCCTGAGCCAATGCAATTCAATTCATTTTAGTAGTTTATTTTTCCACAGTTAAATGTAAAAATAAATTTTAACATTTGTCTTTAAAACTTTGAGTTCAAAATGATCTCCCTTCCTTCCTCCCCACTACCCCGTCCCATTAAGAAGTCAAGCGATTTGATATAGGTTATGCAAGTATAATCACGGAAGACACTTCTGTAATAGGAATATTTTTTCATCATCATCTATGATTATTGTTGTTGCTGTTTATCATCATCATCATCACAGAGAAAAAGTAAATTGATGAAGTACGGGTGTAACTAAGATGATAAAATTGTTTTTTAATAATATTTATCATATAGGCTTTCTTTTTTAAGTTTATTTATTTTTAGTTTTCAACATTAACTTCCATAGGCCAATATCTTACACTGTACATCAAAATAAAATCTAAATGGGCTCATGATCTAGATATAAAGGCTGATACTGTAAGCAATCTGGGAGAGCAAGAAATAGTTTACCTGTCAGATTTATGGAGAAAGAAAAAATTATGGCAAAACAAGAGATAGAGGGCATTACAAAATGCAAAATGGATAATTTTGATTACATTAAATTGAAAAGACTTTGTAGAAAAAAAAAGCCAATGTAACCAAGATTGGAGGGAAGCAAAATAATTTGTAAAGAATTTTTATAGCCAGTGTCTTTGATAAATGTCTCATTTCTAAAATATACAGAGAACTGAGTCAAATATATAAGAATATAAATCATTCCACAATTGGTAAATGGTTAAAGGATATAAACAGGCAGTTTTCAGAGAAATTAAAGATATCTATAATCATATAAAAATGCTCTAAAATCAATATTGATTAGAGAAATGCAAATCAAAGGCAAATATCAGATTGGCTAACATGACAAAACAAGAAAATGATAAATACTGGAGAAGATGTGGGAAATTTAGAACACTAATGCAATGTTGGTGGAGTTGTGAACTGATCCAACCATTCTGGAAAGCAATTTGAAACTGTGCCCAAAGGTGCTATAAAAATGTGTATACCCCATGACCTAGCAATTCCACTTCTAGGGTTGTACCCCAAAGAGATCATATAAATGGAAAAAGAACCCATATGTAGAAAAATATTCATAGCAGTTCTTTTTGTGGTGGCAAATAATTGGAAGTCAAGAGAATGCCCATCAACTGGGGGATGGCTGAATAAGTGATAAATGAATGTAATGGAATACTATTGTGCTATAAGAAATGAGGAGCAGATGGACTTCATATAAAACTGGAGACTTATATAAACTAATGCTGAGTGAGAGGAACAGAACCAGGAGAGCATTGTACACAATTACTGACCCATTGTATTGTGATGACTGACTTTGCTAGATTGGGCTCATCTCAGCAACACAAGGTTATAAGACAACTCCAAAGAGTATATGATGGGAAAAGGCTACCCACATCAAGAGAAAGATTTACAGAATATGAATGCAGATTGAAGCAAGCTACTTGCTCTTTCTCTCTTTTGTTTTGATTTGTTCCTTCTTTCTCGTTGTTCTTTCCATTGGTTATAATCTTCCTTTTTTTTTAAATTAATTTATTAGTTTAGTTTCAGTTAACAAGAGTCAATTCCATAGTTCCTTGGTTTTCAAATTCCGTTACTTCCCTCCCCCCTCCCCCCACGACAGCATATAGTCCAATATAGGATCTGCAAATGCATTCATATTAGATATTATTCCAATCACAAAGGCGTATTGTACTAAGTGGGATGAAAGATGGTAAAGAAGAAATAAAAATAAACAATGAAAGAAAAAGATCATTTAGTTTGCTTCCATCAGGATTCAGGCTCAGTTCTTTCTAGTTATATCTCTGGATGGCACATTTCTCTCTTTCTTGAGTCTTTCGGAATTGACTTAGATCACTGCATTGCTGAAAAGAGTCCGGTCTGTCATAATATATATCTTTGTACATATGGGTCTTTCTCCCACTTCTATGATCTCTTTGGGATATAACCCTAGAAGTGGTATTGTTGGGTCAAAGGGTATGAAATTACTTATTATCCTTTGGGCATAATTCCAGATTGCTCTCCAGATTGGTTAGATAAGTTCACAACTCCACCAGCAATGTATTAGTGTTCTAATTTGTCCACATCCTCTCCAGCATTTGTTGCTTTCTTGTTTTGTCATCATAGCCAATCCGACTGGAGAGATGTGGTATCTCAGAATTGTTTTGATTTGCATTTCTCTAATCAATAGTGATTTAGAGCATTTCTTCATATGTTTATAGATATCTTTAATTTCTTTCTCTGAAAACTGCCTGTTCATATCATTTGACCATTGATCAATTGGGGAATGACTTGTATTCCTATATATTCCTAATTCTCTATAAATTTTAGAAATGAGTCCTTTATCAGAGACACAAGTTGTAAAAATTCTTTCCCGGGGCGGAGCCAAGATGGCGGAGTAGAAACAGCTCGTCCAAGCCTCTCTGCCCCCAGATTCTCCACAAACTATGTAAAAAAGGACTCTGAAAATCTTCTGGAGTCCCAGCACCCACAGAACGACACAGAGAAGCTAACCTCCCGCTGAGGACAGCCCAGCACCCTGCAGGAAGGACCAGCGCAGTGGTCTGGGAGCTGGCAGCGCGCAGAGCGCAGGAGCCGAGCCGAGCCCAGGTCCACGTGAGCCGAGGTTTTAGCCCCAGGGCGGCAGGGCCAGCAGCAGGCTGGAGGAACCCCAGAACACCAAGAACCCTGGCGACTCCAGAATTATCAACATAGACTTGCCTAGGACAAAGTAAGAGGTTAGTGTCCTATGGACTTTGGGACCTGTATTTGGGGAATGCGTCAGCTCCCTCCCCTGGGGGCTAGAAGCTGCTGAGGAGACACGCCACTGTGTAGTTTTCAGAGGCATTTCCGGCTCCCAGCCTACAAATCGTGGGAGATCCAGCGATCAGTCTTGGGGGGTAATCGCTCTTGCTTTAACCTCCCTGGATCTGGATTGTGATCTAGGGTGGAAGTTGTGGGTGGGTTTACAGCTTGCCAGAAACGGAAGTTGCCCCCCACACGTTCGGGACGAAAATTCCTCTATCTGACCTTAAAGCCATAGTGTGGCAACAAGCCCAAAAGTCAAGTAATTAAGTGGCAACATGCCAAGGCAAAAGAAACAGAAAAATGCAACCCTAGACTCCTATTTTGGGGGCATAGAGCAGGAAAAGGATTGTGAGGTCAGAAGTCCTGCTCCAAAAGCCCCAGGGGAAAACATGAGTGGGTTGCAGGCCATAGAGGACCTTAAGAAGGACTTTAAAATCAAATAAGAGAAGTGGAGGAAAAATTAGAAAGAGAAATGAGAAGGATGCAGGAAAAGTATGAAATGAGGGTCAACAGCCTGACTGAGGAAAACAACACCTTAAAAAATAGACTAGCTCAAATGGCAAAGGAGGCCCAAAAGGGCATTGAGTAGAAGAATGCCTTAAAAAGTCGAATTTGCCAGATGGAAAAAGAATCTCAAAAGTTCACTGAGGAGATTCATTCCTTCAGAGTTAGACTGGAGCAAATGGAAGCTAATGACTTTATGAGAAATCAAGATGCTGTTAAGCAGATCCAAACAAACAGAAGATTAGAAGGCAATGTGAAATATCTCATGGGAAAAACCACTGACCTGGAAAATAGATCCAGGAGAGATAATTTAAAAATTATTGGACTACCTGAAAGCCATGATCAAAGAAAGAACCTTAGAAATCACCCTTCAAGAAATTCTCAAGGAAAATTGCCCTGATGTTTTAGATCCAGAGGGCAAAATAGAGGTTGAAAGAATCCACAGATCACCTCCTGAAAAAGATCCCAAAAAGAAACTCCCAGGAATATTATAGCCAGGTTCCAGAATCCCCAGATCAAGGAGAAAATACTACAAGCGGCCAGGAAGAAACAATTCCAATATTGTGGAAACACAATCAGAATAGCCCAGGACCTGGCAGTTTCTACACTGAGGGATCGAAGGGCATGGAATATGATATTCCAGAGGGCAAAAGACCTGGGAATGAACCCAAGGGTTACCTACCCAGCAAAACTGAGTATTTTGTTTCAGGGGAAAATATGGTCATTCAGTGGAATAGAGGACTTTCAAGCATTCTTGAGGAAAAACCAGAGTTGAATAGAAAATTTGACATCCAGACACAAGAAGGAAGAGATGCCTGAGAAGGTAATCAGGGAAAAGAAATCAAAAGGAACTTATCAAAGTGGAACTATTTACATTCCTATATGGAAAAACAATAACTGTGACTGATGATATCTTTCTCACTATGAAAATAATGGAAGAAAGGGGTGTGGTCATATGAATACATATGTGAATGTGTGTGTATATGGTTACAGTTATATATGGATAGAGGGCATAAGTTGAATTTGTTGGGAAGGGAGAATACTCAAGGGATGAAATTATGAGGTGAGAGAGGAAAGTGGCAAGAGGAGATGGGAGAGACAGGGTAGGGTAAACTATCCCATGTAGAAGAAGCAAGGGGAAGTGGTTGCAAAGGAGGGGGAGAATAAGGAAGGCTAAAAAGGCAAAAACCACATTCACATTGAATTTGGTTCAGGGAGAAAATGACATACATACTAAATGGGATATCTCAACCTGCAGCAGGATAGGGGGAAGGGGGATGAGAGGAGGGATGATGGAAGGGAGGGCATCCTTGGGGTGAGGGGAGGTTGGAAGTACCCACTATAGAAGAGGGCCAGGATCATGTAGGGAATGGACCAGGTGGGGGGTGGGATGAGTGGGAGGGAATTATAAGCAGCCTTGTACAATATATCTACCATGATAATGTTTTGCATAGCTAGACATGTACAACATATACTGAATTACTTATATCCTAAGAAGGAATGGGTGACAAGGGAGGAAGGAAATGGATCTGAAATTCGAGGTCGTAACATTAAATGTTTCAAATATATATATAAATACTATTATTAATACTCTTTTGCCTATAATTGGGAGATAAGATGTGCAGGCATTGGGACACAAAGATTCATCTTCCTCTAATGGAAAAGTCAATGGGGGTATGGGAGAAGGTATGGGAGAGAGCAGATTGGAGGAAGCGATATCTTGTGAGACTGCTATTCTGGGAGGTTGGGTAGGGGAATAATGGGGGGAAAATGATTGTAACTCAAAATCTGGCGGAAATGAATGATGTAAAACAGAAGTTAATAAAGTATTTGTTTAAAGAAAAAAAAAAAAAAAAGGAAGGAATTAAATGGCAACAAAAATGAGATCAAGGGCCATAAGTGTTCCAGCTCCCCAAAATCAGATCTGCTTAACACATTTTTTATCTGCTAATTCTATCTAAAAAAAGATGTCACAAAAAAAAAAAAAAAATTCTTTCCCAATTTCCCACCTCCCTCTTGATCTTGGTTACATTGGTTTGTTCGTACAGAAGCTTTTCAATTTCATGTAATCAAAATTATCCATTTTGCATTTTATAATTCTCTCTAATTCTTGTTTGGTCCTAAAGTCTTACCCTCTCCACAAATCTGTCAGGTAAACTATTCCTTGCTTTCCCAAATTGCTTACAGTATCATCCTTTACACCTAGATCATGCACCCATTTAGACTTGATTTTGGTATATGGTGTTAGATAATGATCTATGCCCAGTTTCTGGCATACTGTATTCCAGTTTTCCCAGCAGTTTTTGTCAAATACTGCATTCTTATCCCCAAAACTGGGGTCTTTGGGTTTATCAAACAATAGATTATTATATTCATTAACTCCTGGGTCTCCTGCACCTAATCCATTGATCCACTACTCTACACCTCTACCAGTACCAAGCGGTTTTGATGACTGTTGCTGTATAATACAGATTAAGATCTGGCATAGCTAGTCCACCTTCCCTAACATTTCTTTTCATTAATTCCCTTGATATTCTAGACCGTTTGTTTTTCCAAATAAATTTTGATATTATTTTGTCTAACTCTAAAAACTAGTTTTTTGGTAAATTAATTGGTATGGCACTAAATACATAGTTTAGTTTGGGTATAATGTCATTTTTATTATATTAGCTCGAACCAGCCACAAGCAATTGATATTTTTCCAACTATTTAAATCTGATTTTATTTGTGTGAGAAGTGTTTTGTAGTTGTGATCATATAGATTCTGGGTTTGTTTTGGCAAGTAGATTCCCAAACATTTTATGATGTCTACAGTGACTTTAAATGGGATTTCTCTTTCTATCTCTTGCTGTTGAATTTCATTAGAGATGTACAGGAATGCTGAGGATTTATGTGGGTTTATTTTATATCCTGCAACTTTGCCAAATTTATTTATTGTCTCAAGTAGTTTTTTTACTTGATTCTCTAGGATTCTTGAAGTATATCATCATATCTTCTGCAAAGAGTGATAGGTTGGTCACTTCTTTGCCTAATTTGATTCCTTTGATTTCTTTTTCTTCTCTAATTGCTACTACTAGTGTTTCTAGTACCATATCTAGTCTCTCTAAGATTCTATTCACCTCCTTAACTTCTTTCTTGTTTATTTTGAGGTTAGATTTATCGAGTTCAGAGAGGGGGAGATTAACGTTCCCCACTAGTATAGTTTTGCTATCTATTTCTTCCTCTAATTCCTTTAACTTCTCCTCTAGGAATTTGGATGCTATACCACTTGGTGCATATATATTAAGTAGTGATATTGCTTCATTCACGATGGTGCCTTTTAGTAGGATATAGTTTCCTTCCTTGTCTCTTTAATTGGATCTATTTTTGCTTTTGCTTTATCTGAGATAAGTATTGCTACCCTTGCTTTTTTTTACTTTAGCTGAGGCATAACAAATTTTACTCCAACCTTTTACCTTTGTGGGTATCCCTTTGTTTCAAATGTGTTTCTTGTAGACAGCATATTGTAGGATTATTGTTTTTAATTCATTCTGCTATCCACCTCTGTTTTATGGGAGAGTCCATCCCATTCACATTCACAGTAATGATGACTATCTGTCTCTTCCCCTCCATCCTATTCCCTCCCCTGTTTATGTTTTTATTTCTTCCTTCTCCCTTCCCCTCCTTGAAGTTTTCCCTTTTGACCTCCCCCTCCCTCAGTGTTCCCACCCAGTGACCCCCCTTCCCCCCTTCTTAACCTACCCTCTCCCCTTACTACTATTTCCCTCCCTTCTAATCCCCCACTTTAGTCTCCTCCTTTTCACCCCCCCCCCCTTACCCTTCTACTATCTACAGGACACAATAAGTTTTTATACTTATCAGAGTAAATTACTCCCCGTTTGATTCCAAACCAATGAGAGTAAATTTCAAACAGTGCTCCTCTCCCTCACTCCTTTTCCTCTATTTAATGAATTCATGTGTATATTCTCATTAGAATCTTAAACTTCACTGATTAAGGTGATCCTTCTTTGAACCAGAACCAGTGAGAATAGTGTTTAAATGATGTTCCTCTCCCTCTTTCTTTCCCCTCTTCTATATTGTGTTTTAATGCCTCTTCAGATGGCATATTTTACCTTTTCCTATCTCATCCTTTCCTTTTTCCTATTACAATCCCTTTGATCCCCTTAATAGGTTTTTTTTAGACTTCAGATTAGTGCATTCATACCCACACCCTCTATCTAAGTATAACCCTTTCGAAGGTCATATTAATCATAAAGATTTCGAATATTGACAGTTATCAGCTCCACATATATGGATGTGAACATTTTGCTCTTATTGCATCCCAAGTAATGAACATGTGTTTGTGAGTGTGGGTGTGTGCACTTATGCATGTGTGAGTCTGTGTTTCTCTTGTTTACCTTTTTATGTCTTTCTTGAGTCTTCTAATTGGAGATCAGATTTTCCCTTGAGCTCTGGCTTTTTCATCAGGAAAGTCTGGAAGTCCCTTATTTCATTAAATGACCATCTCCTTGCCTGAAAGATTATGCTCAGTTTTGCCGGGTAGTTAATCCTTGGTTGCAGTCCTAGCTCTCTTGCCCTATGAAATATCAAATTCCAGTCCCTCCACTCTTTTAATGTAGAAGCTGCTAGGTCCTGTGTGATCCTAACTGTAGTTCCTCAGTGCTTGAATTGTTTCTTTCTGGCTGCTTGTAGAATTTTTTTTTAATTTTGTAATTCTGGAATTTGGCTTCTATATTTCTTGGAGTTTTCAGTTTGGGATCTCTCTCAGAAGGAGTCCGGTGAATTCTATCGATAGCTATTTTATCTTCTGATTCCAGGACCTCAGGACAGTTTGCTTTGACAGTCTCTTGGAGGATGTTGTCTAGGCTTTTTTCACCATGGCTTTCTGGTAGACCAATAATTCTTAAGTTGTCTCTCCTGGATCTGTTCTCTAGGTCAGTTATTTTTCCAGTGAAATATTTTACATTTTCTTCCAATTTTTCAATCGTCATCTTTTGTTTGATTGACTCTTGCGGCATCATAGAGTTCTGAGTTTCAGTTTGATTGTTTCTAATTTTTAGCAAATTATGGTCTTCAGTTAGTTTTTGAAGTTCCTTTTTTAGGGAGGTATTTTCTCCAATTACTTCACTGAGATTTTTTTCCAACTTGGTCACTGCCTCCCTGATTTGGTCTTTAAATTTTTTCTTAAGCTCCTCCAGGAATGCTATTTGGGCTTGGGACCAGATCATGTTTCCTTCTGTGGTCTTAGGTGTGGGTAGCGAGTCTATATTGTCCTGTGTATTTAGTTGTTCTTCCCCTACATAGTAGGCTGGAATAGACTTTCTTGCCTTCCCTTTCTCCTTTTCAGCTTCCTTCCTTCCCATTGTAACTTTCTGTTTCTTAGTTTCTCTGGCTATGAGTTTAGGGCCTGATCCTTGACTTTGAACACCTCTGGGTGGCTAGTTAATGGCTAAGTCAGGGAAGTCAGTGAGGAATGTAGATGCTTAGGTGGGGGTGAGTCTGACCACTTCAGATTTCTGCCTCTATACCCCTGGGCTTTAAGTAGGCTTTTCTTGGTGAGGTGAGATAGGGCTTGTTGCGACCCCTCCCTCTCTTCTCTTCAGACTCCTGGCTGTCTCAGTTACACCCCTTCTTGGAGACTCTCAAGCCTGGGGCTATTTCCATTAACTTGGGATTTCAATCTGGGTGGGAGACTTATCTTTGGGTTTTCTGCTTCATGAAGGAAGGATGGGAGGATCTTAGCAGCTAGAATTTACTTTGCCATTCCAGCCCCTGTATTATACAGGCAGGCAGTTTCTAAACTTCCAGGCTAGGGGCCGAATGCAGAAGGAGAAGCCGCTCTCTCCATTGGGGCCCGACTCTCCTACCTGGCTCCAATGACCCTTTCTGTCCCTTCATGAGATGAAGGGGAGATGACAGTGATTCGTCCTTGGTAAGTCTGCAGGCTGAGCCTTTTTCTCTCTCTGGTGTAGTCTGCTTGTCTGCTCTTAGGTCTGAGCTGTGCAGACCCCACATGCTCTGTACTTGTCCTGTCCAGGCACACTGGGCAACCTCCTGGGCTGGACTCTGCCATGGTCGGTCTCCCAGTGGGCTCCTTCACTCCGGAATCCTCTCAGATTCACCCTTTGAGACTTAGTGACCAAGGAGCTCAGTGAGGTTACTGCTTCCTTTCTGCCTTCTTGGCTCCTCCCATCCCAGTTATAATCTTCTTTACAACTTTACTAAAGTTTAATGTGAAGATATTTGTATAACCTATATCTGATTGCATGCCACCATAGAGGGGAAAGGGGGGAGAAGAGGAAGGAGGGGGAAATTTTGAGCTCAAAATCTTGTGGAACTGAATGTTGTAAACTAAAAGAAAATTAATTAACTAATTAAATTAAAAACAAACAAACAAAAACCCTTAAATGTAATGTAATCCAGTTCATCCATTTTGCATTTCATGATGTTCTCTATCTCTTGTTTGGTCATAAATTCCTCCATTCTCCATAAATCTGACAGATAAACTATTCATTGCTCCCCTAATTTGTTTATAGTATCAGCCTTTATATCTAAATTGTGTACCCATTTGGACTTCATTTTGGCATGTGGTGTCAGACATTGGTCTAAGCCCAGTTTCTCCCATATTATTTTCTAGTTTTCCCTGAAGTTTTTGTCAAATACTGAGTTCTTATCCCAGAAGCTGGCGTCTTTGGGTTTATCAAACAGTGGAGTGCTATAATCATTGACTACTGTGTCTTGTGTACCTAATCTGTTCTACTGATCTACCCTTCTATTTCTTAGCCAGTATCAAATAGTTTTGATGATTGCTGCTTTATAATACAATTAAAATCCAATATGGCTCAGCCACCTTCCCTAGAATTTCTTTTCATTAATTTCCTTGATGTTCTGGGCCACTTGTTCTTCCAGATTAATGTTGATATTATTTTTCTAGCTCTGTAAAAAAATTTTGGTAGTTTGATTGTAATGATACTGAATACATAGATTAATTTAGGAAGAATTGTCATTTTTGTTATATTAACTTTGCCTACCCATGAGCAACTAATGTTTTTTTCTTCCTAATTTAGAATTGACAATTAGGGAATTGAAAAATAAATATTTAAAAATTATCCCAGGTCTCAAGAAATTTACATTTTACTGGGACCAAGATATTATCAATAAGTTGTGGTCTTAATCAGAATTTCCTAAACTAATTTGGACACAGACATTATCTTTCAAGAAAATTTCAAGGAAAACAGCCCTGATATGTTAGATCCACAGGGTAAAATAGAAATTGAGGGATTCCACCCATCACTTCCTGAAAGAGATTGCAAAAGGAAAACTGCTAGGAATATCATAGCCAAATTCCAGAGTTCCCAGGTCAAGAAAAAAATATTACAAGCAGCCAGAAAGAAGCCTTTCAAGTATCATGGAGCCACAATCAGGACAACACAAGATTTAACAGATTGTATATTAAAGGATCAGAGGTCTTGGAATATGATAATCAGAAGGACAAAGGAGCTACAATTACAACCAAGAATCACCTACCCAGCAAAACAGAGTGTAAACCATGAGGGTAAAAAATGAATATTCAGTGAAATAGAGGAATTTCATTCATTCTTGAGAAAAGACCAGAGTTAAATAGAAAATATGATTTTCATATATAAGACTAAAGAGAAGCATGAAAAAGTAAACAAGAAAGAGAAATCATAAGGGACTTATTAAAGTTAAACTGTTTACATTCCTATGTAGAAGGATGATATTTGTTACTCCTTATACCTTTCTCATTATTATGGTAGTTAGAAGGTATATATACATACACACACACACACACACACACAAATATATATATATATATATATATATATATATATATATATATATATATAGGCAAAGAGCATAGATATGAGTTGAATATGAAGGAATGATATCGAAAAAATAGAATTAAAGGCTGAGAGAGGAATGTATTGGAGAAAGAGAGGAGAGGTAAAATGGGGTTAAAGTATCTCACATAAAGGAGTCATAATTTTTTTCAAAGTGAAAGGGAAGAGGGGGGAGGTGAGAGGGAATGAGTGAATCTTACTAACATTACAATTAGCTTAAAGAAGGAATAAATACACACTGAACTGGATATAGAAATTTATCTTATCCTGCATTAAAATTGGGGGAAAGAGGATAAGAGAAGGGGGACGTGATAGAAGGGAGGACAGATTGGGAGAGGGGCTTGTTAGAAGCAAACAGTTTTGAGAAGGAACAAGGTGAAAGGAGCGGGAAAGTAGAATAAACAAGGGGCAGGATAGGATGGAGAAAAATAAAGTAAGTCTTTCACAACATGAGTATTATGGAGGTGTTTTGATTAACTACACATGTATAACCTATATCAAAGTGCTTTCCTTCTCACTAACGGGGTTGGTGGAGAGAGAGGAAATGAATAAATTTGGAACTCAACATTTTTAAAATGTTAAAATTGTTTTTACCTGGAAGTGGGGAAAAATCAAATACAAAAAAGGTAACGTTTAGACTCCTAATTCAAGACTCTGTTAGGAAAACTAAAGAAAAAAAATCATACTATCTGTGTGATAAAAGTCTAAATCTCATCCTCTAGAGTTCACAGATCTTTCATTTCTCCTCTGGCCCTGACCCTAAGATGAGTAAAGAGGGACAAAGCATGCAGACACCGTGGCTTCTGTGTCTTTTTATTTCCTAACTTAGGCCCTTTGGTAGTGATGCCTAAGTTCTAAGCAATATACTTTTACAGAAAAGACTTAGATTGTCCATTAGATTGTAAACTTCTTGAGGGCATGGACTATCTTTTCCTTGTTTTTATATCCCCAGCACTTATCATAGTGCTTGGCACATAAATAGGTGCTTAATAATGTTTACAGATTGATGGTTAAAAGAGAAATCTTTCCTACTTCAAATAGAGCTTCATTAAGTTCTTATAAACATGGAAAAAAGCTTTCTCTGCCTCTGTCTGTCTGTCAGTCTCTCTCTATTTTCTCCTTTCTCCATCAGGTAATGACAGTGTAGAGGAGTGAAGAGAACAATGGTATATCAGTCAGAAAATCTGGATCCAAATCACAGCTGTGCCACCTGTTTATTGGCTGTATGAGAGGCAGATCACTTCCATTGTGGTGGGAAAGACACAGAATACTCATCTTAAAGTGATGAAAAATGGATTTAAATATGACCTTTGACACATGAACAAATCATTGAGCACCTTTCCTCAAATTCCTAATCTAGGAGTTGGCAGATTTTTTTTTGGTAAAGGGTCAAATAATAAATATTTCAGACTTTGTATTCCAATAGGCAAAATTTAAGATACTATAAAGATACTAATATAACAAGAGAGTAAAGAAATTTCCATAATTTTATAGAGGAAATTAAAAATATAATAAAAGTAATGGTGCATACTTATTTGTAATGGATGTCTACTAATGAGAAAAATGGAGTCTTGGGGGCATAATATTTCACTTAATTAGGGTTCAGAACTAGTGTTCACTGTCATGAAAATTGATTGCAATTTTTCATTTGTTAATAGTGATCTTAGTGAGATTTTATGAATTTCCTTTTTGGAAATGTCTTTCAAACAGAAAGACACTTCCAAATACTGTTATCAGTCGATGAACATATGATTTTAACTAAGCATATTCCATACTTTGTGAGCTTTTATAGAATTCTATTACATCCTTCCCTTTATATTGGATTTTTAGTGTGTCCTTACATTTGAGATTGAAAATAGATGGAAGCACCTCAATTGCAAAATTAAATGGATTTTGAAATATGTCTTTTACATTTGCATGAAATCTAAAAAGTGCTACTGGAACTGTAGTTTGAGTTCAGAAAATATATTCATTAGTAAGTTGTGTGGGAATGGAGATCTCATGTCTTGTTTTAATTTTTGATAGCACGAGAAGCATATGAAGCAGCTTGATATTACTTGTCTTTCAAACACAAGTAACCGCAGGGTCAGCTACATATCTCAGTAGATAGAATACCAGGCCTGAGTCAGGAGCACCTGAGTTCAAATCCAGCCTTACCTACTTACTAACTGGGTAATCCCTGGCAAGTCATTTACCCTCTATTTACTTCAGTTTCTTCATCTGTAAAATGGGGAGATAACAGCACCTACATTAGAGGGTTGTTTTGAGGATCAAAAGAAATAATATTTTTAAAATATTTAGTACAATGTCTGGTACATAGCAAAAGTTATATAAATGTTAGTTTTCATAATTATTAGTTGTCATTGAATGTATGTTTAGCACAGGAGAAGTTTTTTTTTTCCTGTGTAATTTAATTTGGAAGAAATATTATCAAGTCTACAGCAAAAGCTAATTTCCAAAACCATTCAGTGTTTGATAAAAAGGATTGTGGGTGGTTCTCTTTCAGAAAATTTTCAATCTTGCCCCTCAGCAAAAATAATGAAAAATTAAATAAAATGCTGTAGAACAACAATACCTGTGGCAATTGAAATGTTGATTTATAACTGCAGCACTGGCAGATGGGGGCAACAGGGAGAAGCCTTGAGAGCCCTACAGGCAATTTCTTTTGCAGCTACTCAATTCTGCCATAGTAGTGTGAAAATAACCATAGACAATATGTAAATGAATGAGTCTGGCTGTCTTTCAATGAAACTTTATTTTAAAAAAATTTAAAAGACAATTTTAGTTCATTGGCCATACAAAAGCAGCAGCAAGCTAGATTTGGGCTGGCAGCTAAATGATAGTTTGTTGGCCCCCATCCGACTCTATTAAAAAGGGACAGTGCTACCTGTAGTAACTACCTGGCAGATTGCTGTAAGGGTCAAATGAGATAACGAGGGAGGCAGCCTGATGCAATAATAAAACAAAAACAAAGAAACAACAACAACAAAAAAACTGTGTTTGGTCAGAAGACTTGGCTTCACCTTATAGTAATGCCTGTGTGATTTAGCCTGGGCTGTATCATCTAGTTTTCCTAGGTTTCAGGTTCCTAATAATAACAGCTGGTTTCTATATAGCACTTAGAGATTTATGAAACACTTTCCTTGCCCAGGGTCATACACAGCTAGAATGTGTCTAAGGTAGGATTGAAATTCATGTTTTCCTGGATCCAAGACCAGCCTCTATTCAATGCAGCATCTAAGTGAGATCACTAGACTTAATGAAGGCTAATATTTTTTTCAGCTTTAAAATCTAAATCTTATATATGGAAAAGAGCTTTACAGAGTATCAGTAATCACCACCACCACCACCATCATCATCATCATCATCTTCATCATCATCATCATCATCATCATCCTCATCCTCATCCATGTCATTTTTAGTGAGAACTTGGGCTCACATCTTGTTTCTGCTGTATATTATATGCATGACAAGTGACTTAAACATTCTAATCTCCAGTTTCCTGATCTGTCAAATATGAATGACTACGCAGGGTTGTAAAAAAAGAGATTGCATAATCACTGTGACTAGGATAAGTAAGTTCACTAAATTTTATTTTTTCATTCTCAACTGGGAAATAAGTGCTGTACCCAATCTTTTTTTGCATTTTCTACATGAACACTCTATTCCAACCTCCACAAACTCCGTTCCAAACATTCTCTTCATCTTTTTTTTTATAAAGCAATTGGCGTTAAGTAACTTGCTCAAGGTTACATGGCTAATTATTTCTTTATATGTGGGTGCTCATTTTCTGAGGCCAGAACCCATCCCAGATCCTCCCAACTCTGGGCCGGAGCTCTTACTCACTGTGCCACCTAGCCACCCCCAAACCTTCTCTTCTCAAATCTCTTATAATCTCTCTTCCCATCCACCTCAATTGAGGACCTTAACTAATACTTCAATGAAAAAGCAAAGCAACCTAAGGCAAGTTCCCTGTCCTCCATTAAGTCAACACTGAAAATTAATTCAGCACCTACCTGACTCTCTGTCTCTGTCCCTGTCTGTGTGTGTGTCTGTCTGTCTTTCTCTGTCTCCGTCCTTGGTCAGTTCCCATAGATACAAACCATATCTCTATAACGTTGACTCCTAAATCTACCTATTCGACTCCAGTCTCTCTTCTGAACTGAAATCCTTCATCTCCATATGACTATTAGACATTTCTAATTGAATGTCTCATAGGCATCACAAGGATAACATGTCCAAAACAGAACTCATTATGCCGCCAAATCCAATCTCCTCTTAAGGTCCCCATTTTAATTTAGGGAACTACTACTCTTCTACTTATTCAAGTTCTCAACCTAATGGATATCCTTGATTCTTCACTCAACTCCTATATCTAAAAACATGCCAACTTTTAGTGACTCCATCTCCTCAATTTCTCTTTCATCTTTCTGTCCTTTTCCCTGTACTTCGACCACAACCATTCTTATCTAAGCCCTCATTGTGTCTCCCCAAGATTTATATAGTAGGTGTTTAGTAAATATGTATTTGTTTATTTTTCTTCCTCCCTTCCTACCTCCCTCCTTCCCTTCCCTCCCTCTTTCCTTCCTTAATCTTTCCTTCCTTCCTTCCTTCCTTACTTTCTTTCTTCCTTCCTTCCTTCCTTCTTTCTTTTCTTTGTAATTAGGATTCTTATATCCAGTATGTCTCATATCAGATCCATTCCCATAGCTACCAAATTGATATTCCTAAATTTAAAGTCTGACCATACCACTCCTCTCAGCAAGAAGCTTGTTTTTAAACAAATACTTTATTAACTTCTGTTTTACATCATTCATTTCTGCCAGATTTTGAGTTACAATCAGTTCCCCCCCCCTGTTGTTCCCCTAACCACCCTCCCAGAATAGCAGTCCCCCAAGATATCACTTCTTCCAATCTGCTCTCTCCCATACCTTCTCCCATACCCCCTTCGACTTTTCCATTAGAGGAAGGTGAATCTTTGTGTCCCAATGCCTGCACATCTTATCTCCACATTACAAGCAAAATTGTATTAATAATAGTATTTATATATATATATATTTGAAACATTTAATGTGAAGACCTCGAATTTCAGATCCATTTCCTTCCTCTCTTGTCACCCATTCCCTCTGGGGAGATAAGTAATTCAGTATATGTTGTACATGTCTAGCTATGCAAAACATTATCATAGTAGATATATTGTACAAGGCTGCTTATAATTCCCTCCCACTCATCCCACCCCCCACCTGGTCCATGCCCTACATGATCCTGTCCCTCTTCTATAGTGGGTACTTCCAACCTCCCCTCCCCCCAAGGATGCCCTCCCATCCATCATCCCTCCTCTCATCCCCCTTCCCCCTTTTCTGCTGCAGGTTGAGATATCCCATTTAGTATGTATGTCATTCTCTCCCTGAACCAAATTCAATGAGAATGTGGTTTTGCCTTTTTGCCTTCCTATTCTCCCCCTCCCTTGCAACCACTTCCCCTTGCTTCTTCTGCATGAGATAGTTTACCCTACCCTGTCTCTCCCCATCTCCTCTTGCCACTTTCCTCTCTCACCTCATAATTTCATCCCTTGAGTATTCTCCCTTCCCAACAAATTCAACCTATGCCCTCTATCCATATATAACTGTAACCATATACACACACATTCACATATGTATTCATATGACCACACACCCTTCTTCCATTATTTTCATAGTGAGAAAGATATCATCAGTGACAGTTATTGTTTTTCCATATAGGAATGTAAATAGTTCAACTTTGATAAGTTCCTTTTGATTTCTTTTCCCTGATTACCTTCTCAGGCATCTCTTGCTTCTTGAGTCTGGATGTCAAATTTTCTATTCAATTCTGTTTTTTTCCTCAAGAATGCTTGAAAGTCCTCTATTCCACTGAATGACCATATTTTCCCCTGAAACAAAATACTCAGTTTTGCTGGGTAGATGACCCTTGGGTTCAGTCCCAGTTCTTTTGCCCTCTGGAATATCATATTCCATGCCCTTTGATCCCTCAGTGTAGAAGCTGCCAGGTCCTGGGCTATTCTGATTGTGTTTCCACAATATTGAAATTGTTTCTTCCTGGTTGCTTGTACTATTTTCTCCTTGATCTGGGGATTCTGGAACCTGGCGATAATATTCCTGGCAGTTTTCTTTTTGGGGAGTTTTTTTTTTTCTTTTTCAGGAGATGATCAGTAGATTATTTCAACCTCTATTTTGCCCTCTGGATATAAAACATCAGGGCAATTTTCCTTGAGAATTTCTTGAAGGGTGATTTCTAGGTTCTTTCTTTTATCATGGCTTTCAGGTAGTCCAATAATTTTTAAATTGTCTCTCCTGGATCTATTTTCCAGGTCAGTGGTTTTTACCATGAGATATTTCACACTGCCTTCTAATCTTTCATTTGTTTGGATCTGCTTAACAGCATCTTGATTTCTCATAAAGTTATTAGCTTCCATTTGTTCCAGTATAACTCTGAAGGAATGAATCTCTTCAGTGAACTTTTGAGATTCTTTTTCCATCTGACAAATTTGACTTTTTTAAGGCATTTTTCTCCTCATTGCCCTTTTTGGGCCTCCTTTGCCATTTGAGTTGGTCTATTTTTTAAGGTGTTGTTTTCCTCAGTCAGGCTGTTGACCCTCATTTCATACTTTTCCTGCATCCTTCTCATTTCTCTTTCCAATTTTCCCTCCACTTCTCTTATTTGATTTTTAAAGTCCTTCTTAAGGTCCTCTATGGCCTGCAACCTGCTCATCTTTTTCCCTGGGGCTTTTGGAGCAGGACTTCTCACCTCACAGTCCTTTTCCTGCTCTATGCCCCCAAAATAGGAGTCTAGGGTTGCGTTTTTCTGTTTCCTTTGCCTTGGCATGTTGCCGCTTAATTACTTGACTTTTGGGCTTGTTGCCACACTATGGCTTTGCCGACAGATAGGGGAATTTTCGTCCCGAATGTGTGGGAGGGCAACTTCTGTTTCTGGCAAGCTGTAAACCCACCGATGACTTCCACCCTAGATCACAATCCAGATCCAGGGAGGCTAAAGCAAGAGTAATTACCCCCCAAGACTGATCAGTGGATCTCCCTACAGTAAGCAGGCCAGGAGCTGGAGCTGCCTCTGAAAACTACAAAATGGCTTGTCTCCTCAGTGGCTTCTAGCCCCCAGGGGAGGAAGTCGACGCATTCCCCAAATACTGGTTCCAAAGTCCATAGGACACTAGCCTCTTACTTTGTCCTAGGCATGTCTATGTTGATAATTCTGGAGTCGCCACAGCTAATGGTGTTCTGGGGTCCCTCCAGCCGGTTGTTGGCCCTGCCGCCCTGGGGCTAAAACCGTGGCTCAAGGGGACCTGGGCTCGGCTGGGCTCAGCTCCCAGCACTGCGCGCTGCACGCTGCTGGCTCCCAGAGTGCTGCGCTGGTCTTTCCTGCAGGGATGCTGGGCTGTCCTCAGCAGGAGGTTAGCTTCTCTGTGTAGTTCTGTGGGTGCTGGGGCTCCAGAAGTTATTCAGAGTCCCCTTTTACATAGTTTGGGGGGAATCTGGTGGCAGAGTGGCTTGGATGAGCTGCTTCTACTCTGCCATTTTGGCTCTGCCCCAAGAAGCTTTAGTGGGAGCCCTAGAACCATCTAGTTGTACACAGAAACTTGTACTACTGCTTATGCTACAAATCATAGCAGAGGCATATGGTGGTGAAATGAACTGGGCCTAGAGTCAATAAAACTGAGTTCAAGTCAAGGCTCATAAACTTACTGGCTCTGTGACCCTGGAAAAGTCACTTGATCTTTTTTTTTAATTGACTGTAAAAATGTAAAATGACTATAAAAAATAATAGCACCTATTTCCTAGAGTTGTTGAGATAATCAAATAGGAAAATATTTGTAAAACTCTTAGCAATGTCTGACACATAGTAGCTGCTATATGCGTGTTTATTCTCTCTCTTTTCCTACTATTGATTCCATAATGGTATTTTTTTCTGGCCCTGGGGTACCTGGACCAATAGCTTTCTATCCGTAAGAAGGCTTTTGGCTTTGTTTCAAGGTCCAACTCAGAGCACCTCCTGCTCCTGTTCCTCCCTGCTGTCACTACTGCTTTTCTTCCAGAGACTTTTACAGAATGGCATTTTGCTAGAGGAGAATACCAAACCATGTTGTTTTGTTTGGGTTTTTTTTTTTTTTGGAAGATGAGCCAGTTAGTGCCTGAGACCTCAGCTGTCAGCCTCATCTCTTTCCACAAACAGAAGTGAAGCTCTCTTTTCTATTCCTGAGCAAAGTTGTAGGTAGGCAATAAAGTAACTCCAGGGGTGTGGTTGTAATGAGACAGCTATCTGCCTGGGGTTTGGGATGTATTTGGCTAAGACACTTTTCCCATCTTCACAAGGGTTATCTTACATCTTGGTAGCCTAGTCTTCTTTGCTCAGCTCATCCTATCCTGGAAGCCTTATTGCTTCACTCATTTATGTGGAATAGCAACAATGACAAAAGAAATAATCCTACAGAAATGCAAGCTAATTGTGTCATATTTTGTGGATGCAAATATTTCAGACACTTTAATCCTAGTCTTTTTTTGGCATATTAGATCAGATGTTGCTGTCCTCGGTATATAATACACTGATCAGAAAACTTAGTGGGAAGCTTGTAGCCAACAAAAGACAAAATTCAATTAGCTCGAATCTTTGCAGTTTTATGGGCTGAATGAAGACAGGCAAATCTCATGGGGGCTTCTCTGGGAAGTAGGAAGCATTGTATAATGATGCAAAAATCTAGGTCTTTGAAGGCCATTCAAAGACATTTCTGACTTGGTGTAAATAGCTTCAGGGTAAGTGAAACACCAAAGGGCACCCAACTGATCAATATGGATCATCTTAAAGCCCCACTCTGTCATGTACCCCTCATTCTTGAAACTGATCTTAATCTGTAGGGGAAACAGGAAAAACCTAAGGTCTGTCATTATTGATAATACTCAAGTCATATTAAAGCCTGTTTTCCATCCATCAATTAGTCAGGCAACATATATTTATTAAGAGGTTAATGTGTTGCCAGTTACTGTGCTAAACCCCAGGAACACAAATATAAGTTTAAAAAAAAGTCCCTGACCTCAAGGAGTTCACAGTCTAATGAGAAACAACTATGTATATATAAAACATATATAGTATAAATGAGGGTAATCTTTTAATAAAATATGTTGTCATTCATATCTTTTTCATTACCTAAATTTCCCCATTTATCTCTACTCATTTCCTTTCCCAGAGTGCCATCAAAGAAATTTAGAGGAAAAAAGAAAAAAGGGGAAGAGAAAAAAATCAGCAAAACTCATCAATCTGTTAAAGAAAAGTTGAAAAGATACTATTCAATTTTCCTCACCTGTGGAATTCCTATCTCTGCAAAGAATTTGGGGGAGCTGTCTTCTCACATCTCTCCTTTGGGGCCATACTTGGTCTTTAAAATTTTGAACTATTCTTTTTTTATTATGTTGTAGATATTCTTTCCATTTACATTGTTGTGCTAATTATGTAATTTATTTTCCTAGTTCTGCTTATATTACTTTGTATTAGATATTTCCATATTTTTCAATATTTACAATATTTATAATCTCTTTCTGCACATTTATATTCTATTACATTCACATACTGTTCATTTTTTTTAGTCATTCTTCAACTGATGAACATCTAACTTGATTCTAGGTTTTTTCCATTGCCAAAAAAAGATACTATAAATATCTGGGGGCAGCTAGATGTCACAGTCAATAGAGTGCCACAGGGCCAGGCCTGGAGTCAGGAAGATTCATCTTTCTGAGTTTAAATCTGGCCTCAGACATTAACTAGCTGTGTGACCCTGGGCAAGTCACTTAATTTTGTTTGCCTCAGTTTCCTCATCTGTAAAATGAACTATAGAAAGAAATGGAAAACCACTCTAACATTTTTGTCAAGAAATTCCCAAATGGGTTTACAAAAAGTTGGATACAATTGAAACAACTGAATAATAACACACATATTTAAGTGTGTACAGGGGTTTGATTATTATCAATGGCCTCCTTGGGATATATGCCTAGTAGTGAAATCTCTGAACCAAAGAGGATGAGAATTTTTGTGACCTTATTTCATAATTTGAAATTGCTTAAATGGAAAATAAAATTATAGAGGGGAGATACTGGATCAGGGAGGGGTGCAGAACTGGGAAAGGAATCCTGTAAAAGGTGAAATTCCAATCTTCAAAGAGGTCAGGAAAGCCAGGAGTTGAGGTGAGAAGGAAAAGCCTTCTAGGGAGAGGGACGGGCAGTGACAGTACACAGAGTCAGCAGATGGAGTGTTCTATACAAGAAACTGTTAAGTAGGGCTCTTCAGCTGAATTATAGAGTATGTGGAAGGAATTAAATTTTAAGAAAAATGGAAAGGTAGTAAAGAGTCAAATTATAAAGGAATTTAAATATCAAATGGCATATATTAAATATTTGATCCTAGAGGGAATAAGAAACCATTGGAGTTTGCTGAGTAGGGCACTAATGTGGTCAAATTTGTACCTTAGAAAAACCATTTTGGTAGTTAAATGGAGAATAGATTAGAGCGAGGATGGAGTCGAGGCAAAGGACAAAATCACAAAGGCATTATAATAGTTCATCAGTGAGGCAATGAGGGATATAACCAGAATGATGACTGGGTAAGGGAAAAGGAGATATGAATAAGAAATGTTGTAAAGGTAGAAACAACAAGATTTGACAACAGATGGGGAATGTGCCACATGCATTCGAAGATTATAGAAAGGTCACAAATCTGGCTGACTGGGAGGATGATTCTGACCCCTTTAGGAAATAAGGAAGTTGGAAAGGGGGGGTGGTTTGAAGGAAAGGATAAAGAATTCTCCTCTGGGCAGGTTAAATGATTGGCAAATCTTAGAGTCATATACATATATATATATATATATATATATATATATATATATATATATATATATATATATATATGCTTGCTATTATGATGATGATTATTATTACAGGTTGAGCCTGAAATATCTTTGAGACGTTCAATTTGAGATGTCCAATAAGCAGTTGATGATAGGAGACTGGAGATTGGCAGTGAGGTTAAAGCTGAATAAATAGACTTGAGAATCATTTGCATAGAGATTATTGTTGAATCCATAGGAGCTAATAAGATTGCTTGGTGAGATAATATATAGAGAGAAATGTGGCCAGAAAAAATCATTGGGAGGCCCCTGGTGAGTACATATGCCCTGGCTCCATCAAAGACTATTGAGAAAGAATTATCAGAAGCAGCTATGAGATACATTGGATAGGGAACTGGAGGAAGATCTGAATTCAAAGTTGGCTTGAGATGCTTACTGTGTGAGCCTGGTAGGTTACTTAACGTCTATCTGCCTCTGTTTCTTCAACTGCTTAATGGTGATAATAATAGCACCCATCTATCAAGGTTGTTGTGAGGATAAAAGGAGTTAACAGAGTAGAAACATCACCTCCAAGGCTCTCTCCCCCCAGATTAACTCCAAATTATGTAAAAGGGGACTCTGAACAACTTCTGGAGCCCCTGCACCCAAAGAACAACACAGAAAAGATAACCCCCCGCTGAGGACAGCCCAGCAGCCCTGCAGGAAGGGCCAGCACAGCGCTCTGGGAGCCGGCAGCACAGGGCACAGTGCGTGGGGAGCCGAGCACAGGTCCACCTGAGTCATGGTTTTAGCCCCAGGGAGGCCAGGGCAACAGCTGGCTGAAGGGACCCCAGAACACCAGCAGCTATGGTAATTCCAGAATGGTCAATACAGACATGCCTAGGACAAAGTGAGAGGTTAGTGCCCTATGGACGTTGGGACCAGTATTTGGGGAATGTGTCGGCTTCCTCCCCTGGGGGCTAGAAGCCACTGAGGAGACATGCCATTTTGCAGTTTTCAGTGGTGACTCCAGCTCCTGTCCTGTGAACTGTAGGGAGATCCAGCGATCAGTCTTGGGGGGTAAGCGCTCTTGCTTTAACCTCCCTAGATCTGGATTGTGGTCTGGAGAGGAGGTCATGGGGGTGGGTTTCCAGCTTGCCAGAAACAGAAATTGCCCCCCCACACATTCGGGACGAAGCTCCCCTATCTGTTGTCAGAGTTCTACTGTGGGGACAAGCCCAAAAGTCAAGCAATTAAGTGGCATCATGCCAAGGCAAAGGAAACAAAATAAACAGAAAAATGAAACATTAGACTCCTATTTTGGGGGCAAAGAGGATCAAAGCATGGAACAGTCAGAGGACTGTGAGGTCAGAAATCCTGCTCCAAAAGCCCCAAAGGAAAATATGAATGGGTTACAGGCCATAGAGGACCTTAAGAAGGACTTTAAAAATCAAATAAGAGAAGTGGAGGAAAAATTGGGAAGAGAATGAGAAGAATGCAGACAAAGTATGAAATGAGGGTCAACAGCCTGACTGAGGAAAACAACACCTTAAAAAATAGACTAACTCAAATGGCAAAGGAGGCCCAAAGGGGCAATGAGGGGAAGAATGCCTTAAAAAGTCAAATTTGCCAGATGGAAAAACGATCTCAAAAGCTCACTGAGGAGGTTCATTCCTTTAGAGTTAGACTGGAGCAAATGGAAGCTAATGAATTTGTGAGAAATCAAGATGCTGTTAAGCAGATCCAAACAAATGAAAGAATAGAAGGCAATGTGGAATATCTCATGGGAAAACCACTGACCTGGAAAATATATCCAGGAGAGATAATTTAGAAATTAATGGACTACCTGAAAGCCATGATCAAGGAAAGAACCTAGAAATCACCCTTCAAGAAATTCTCAAGGAAAATTGCCCTGATGTTTTTAGACCCAGAGGGCAAAATAGAGGTTGAAAGAATCCCCTGATCACCTCCTGAAAAATATCCTAAAAAGAAAACTCCCAGGAATATTATAGCCAGGTTCCAGAATCCCCAGATCAAGGAGAAAATGCTACAAGCAGCCAGGAAGAAACAATTTCAATATTGTGGAAACACAATCAGAAAATCCCAGGACCTGGCAGCTTCTACACTGTGGGATCGAAGGGCATGGAATATGATGTTCCAGAGGGCAAAAAGCTGGGATTGAAGCCAAGGGTCACCTACCCAGCAAAACTGAATATTTTGTTTCAGGGGAAAATATGGTCATTCAGTGGAGTAGAAGACTTTCTATCATTCTTGAGGAAAAAGACAGAGTTGAATCGAAAATTTGACATTCAGTCACAAGAAGCAAGAGATGCCTGAGAAGGTAATCAAGGAAAAGAAATCAAAAGGAACTTATCAGAGTTAACCTATTTGCATTCCTACATGGAGAAACAATAACTGTGACTGATGAAACTTTTCTCAGTATGAAAATAATGGAAGAAGGGTATATGGTCACGTGAATACATATGTGAATGTGTGTATATATGTTTACAGTTATACATGGATAGAGGGCATAGGTTGAATTTGTTGGGAAGGGATGATACCTAAAGGGTGAAATTATGAGGTGAGAGAGGAAAGTGGCAAGAGGAGATGGGGAGAGACAGGGTAGGGTAAACTATCTCATGTAGAAGAAGCAAGGGGAAGTGGTTACAAGGGAGAGGGAGAATAGGAAGGAAAAAAAAGGCAAAACCACATTCTCACTGAATTTGGTTCAGGGAGAGAATGACATACATACTAAATGGGATATCTCAACCTGCAGCAGAATAGGGGGAAGGGGGATGAGAGGGGGGATGATGGATGGGAGGGCATTCTTGGGGGGAGGGGAGGTTGGAAGTACCCACTATAGAAGAGGGACAGGATCAAGTAGGGAATGGACCAGGTGGGGGGTGGGATGAGTGGGAGGGAATTATAAGCAGCCTTGTTCAATATATCTACTATGGTAATGTTTTGCATAGCTAGATATGTACAACATATACTGAATTACTTATCTTCCCAGAGGGAATGGGTGACAAGGGAGGAAGGAAATGGATCTGAAATTCAAGGTCTTAAAATTAAATGTTTCAAATATATATAAACACTATTATTAATACTCTTTTGCATGTAATTGGGAGATAAGATGTACAGGCATCAGGGCACAGAGATTCACCTTGCTCTAATGGAAAAGTCGAAGGGGGTAAGGGAGAAGATATGGGAGAGAGCAGGATGGAGGAAGCGATATCTTGTGGGACTGCTATTCTGGGAGGGTGGGTAGGGGAAAAACAGGGGAAAAAATTGTAACTCAAAATCTGGCGGAAGTGAATAATATAAAACAGGAGTTAATAAAGCATTTGTTTAAATAAAAAAATAAAAAAGTTTAAAAAAGGAGTTAACATTTGTAAAGAACTTGGAGTTCCTTGTACATAGCAAGTGTTTAATAAATGTTTTTTTTCCTCTTCATACAGCTAGAAGGAAAACCAGGAGAGAGTAGTGCCATGAAAACCTGGAGAGGAGCAAGTATCTAGAAAGACATGGTGACTGCCAACATCAAAAACTGTAGATATGTCTGAAGAAGGCTGATGGATGAGAACAGGAATATATTTGAAAAGAAAAATGAGAAAAGAAAATATTTGACAATTAAGAGATAATTAGTAATGTTGAAGAGAGAAAATCCATGTAAAGGATGAGGTTAAAATCCAGGCAACAGAATGTTTAGAAGTAAATAAGAGAAGTGGAGGAATCTGGTAGCCTGTTTTCTCAAGGAGTTTTTCCAAGAAAAGGTGGAGAATTATAGTATCATAGTTCACAGAGATCATCAGATAAAGTGAAGAATTTTTTTTTATTAAATAGATTTGTCTATTCACTTTTAGTTTACAACATTCAGTACCACAGTCTCTTGAGTTTCAAATTTTCTCCCTCCCCCTCTCCTCCGCCCCTCCCCCTATCATGGTAGCATGCACTCAAATATAGGATCTACAAATATCTTCCCATTAATCATTAGTTATGTTGTAAAGCAGGATTATAACTGATGGAATGATGAGTGGGAAAGAGGAAACGAAACAAGAAAAAGAAACACAGCAAGTAGTTTATTTCAATCTGCATTCAGACTCCACATCTCTTTCTCTGGATGTGTATATCTCTTTAGATCATGAATCATTTGGAGTTGTCTTATAAACTTACATTGCTGAGAGGAGCCCAGTATATCAAAGTTAGTCATCACACGTAGATTGTGTCTGTGATTGTGTATAGATTTCTTCTGGTTCTGCTCTTCTCGATCAGCATCAGTTTATATAAGTCTCTCCAGGTTGTTATGAAGTCTGTCTGCTCCTCATTTCTTATAGCACAGTAGTATTCCTTAAATTCATATACCACAACTTGTTCAGCCATTTCCCAATTGATGGGCATCCACTTGATTTCCAATTCTTTGCCACCACAAAAAGAGCTGCTATAAATATTTTTGTGCATACGGGTCCTCCTCCCACTTCTCTGATCTCTTTGGGATATAACCCTAGAAGTGGTATTGCTGGGTCAAAGGATATGAAATTACTTATAGCCCTTTGGGCATAGTTCCAGATTGTTCTCCAGAATGGTTGGATCAGTTCACAACTCCACCAACAATGCATTAGTGTTCCAATTTTTCCACACTCTCTCCAGCATTTATCATTTTCCTGTTTTATCATTTTAGCCAATCTGGATGGTAATATGTGGTACTTCAGAGTTGTTTTAATTTGCATTTCTCTAATCAATAATGATTTAGAGCATTTCTTCATATGCTTATAAATATCTTTAATTTTATCTTGTGAGAACTGCCTGTTCATATCCTTTTACCATTTATCAATTGGGGAGTGGCTTGTATTATAATAAATTTGACTCGATTCTTTTTTTTATTAAACAAATGCTTTATTAACTTCTGGTTTACATCATTCATTTCCACCAGATTTTGAGTTACAATTTTCCCACCTCCCCAGAATAGCAGTCCCACTGGATATCCCCTCATCCAATCTGCTCTCTCCCATATCTTCTCCCATACCCCCTTCGACTTTGCCATTAGGGCAAGGTGAATCTCTGAGCCCCAATGCCTGGACATCTTATGAAACATTTAATTTTAAAACCTCGATTTTCAGATCCATTTCCTTCCCCCCTTGTCACCCACTCCCTCTGAGAAGATAAGCAATTCAGTATGTGTTGTACATGTATAGGTATGCAAAACATTACCATAGTAGATATATTGTAAAAGACTGCTTATATTTCCCTCCGACCCATTTCACTTTCCACCTGGTCCATTCCCTACTTTGATCCTGTCCCTCTTTGATAGTGGGTACTTCCAACCTCCCCTCCCCCCAGAATGCCCTCCCCTCCATCATCCCCCCTCTCATCCCCCTTTCCCCTACTCTACTGCAAGGTGAGATATCCCATTTAGTGTGTATGTGATTCTCTCCTTGAGCCAACCTCAATGAGAATATGGTTTTGCCTTTTTGCCTCCCTGTTCTTCCCCTCCTCTGCAACTACTTCCCCTTGCCTCTTCTACATGAGATACTTTATGCTACCCTGTCTCCCCCCATCTCCTCTTGCCACTTTCCTCTCTCACCGCTTAACATTACCCATTAAGTATCATCCCTTCTCAATAAATTCAAACTGTGCCCTCCATCCATGTACACCTGTAAACATATATACACACATTCACATATTTATTCATATGCCCATATACCCTTCTTCAATTATTTTCATAATGAGAAAGGTTTCATCAGTCATAATTATTGTTTTTCCATGTAGGAATGTAAATCGTTCAACTTTGATAAGTTCCTTTTGATTTCTTTTCCCTAATTACCTTCTCAAGCATCTCTTGCTTCTTGCATCTGAACGTCAAATTTTTGATTGAACTCTGGTTTTTTCCTCAAGAATGATTGAAAGTTCTCTATTCCACTGAATGACCATGTTTTCCCCTGAAACAAGATACTCAGTTTTGCTGGGTAGGTGACCCTTGGCTTCAATCCCAGTTCTTTTACCTTCTGGAATATTGTATTCCATGCCCTTCGATCCCTCAGTGTAGAAGCTGCCAGGTCCTGGGATATTCTTTTCTATTTTTTATTTTTTTATTTTTTTGCTTTTTGGAGGGCAATTGGGGTTAAGTAACTTGCCCAAGGTCATACGGCTAGGTTTTGTTTGTGTGTGCATTAAGTGTCTGAGGTCGGATCCGAACTCAGGTCCTTCTGACTCCAGGGCCGACGCTCTACTCACTGCGCCACCTAGCCGCCCCTAGGTCCTGGGATATTCTGATTGTGTTTCCACAATATTGAAACTGTTTCTTCCTGGCTGCTTGTAATATTTTCTCCTTCATCTGGGAGTTCTGGAACCTGGCTATAATATTCCTAGGAGTTTTCTTTTGGGGATCTTTTTTTAGGAGGCTATCGGTGAATTCTTTCAACTTCTATTTCCCCCACTGGGTCTAAAACATCAGGGCAATTTTCCTTGAGAATCTCTTTAAGGATGATTTCTAGGTTCTTTCTTTGATTGTGGCTTTCAGGTAGTCCAATAATTTCTAAATTATCTCTCCTGGTTCTATTTTCCAGGTCTGTGGTTTCTCTCATGAGTTATTTCACATTGCCTTCTATTCTTTCATTTGTTTGGATCTGTTTAACAGCATCTTGATTTCTCATAAAGTAACTAGCTTCCATTTGCTCCAGTCTAACTCTGAAGGAATGAAACTCCTCAGTGAGCTTTTGAGATTCTTTTTCCATCTGGCAAATTTGGCTTTCAAGGCATTCTTTTCCTCATTGCCTTTCTGAGCCTCTTTTGCCATTTGATTTAGTCCATTTTTTACGGTGTTATTTTCCTCAGTCAGGCTGTTGACTGTCATTTCATACTTTTCTTGCATCTTTATCATTCATCTTTATCATTTTTCTTCCCAATTTTCCCCCCACTTCTCTTATCTGCTTCTTAAGGTCCTCTATGGCCTGTAGCCAGCTTGTATTTTCATTTGGGGCTTTTGGTGCAGGAGTTCTGACCTCACAGTCCTCCTCCATGCTTTGATCCTCTTTGACCCTAAAATAGGAGTTCGATGTTGCATTTTTTCTGTTTCTTTTGTTTCCTTTGCCTAGGCATGTTGCCCTCAATTACTTGATTTTAGGGCTTGTTGCCACAGTAGGACTCTGCCATCAGATAGGGGAGCTTCCATCCCAAATGTTGGTGTCTTCACCACTTCTGGAGATATTAGTTGGGTGGCCTCTGTGAAGCCTCCACATGCTCTGGCAAGCTGTATACCCACCCTAGACCTGCCCCTCAGACCACAATTCAGATCCAATCAGGTTAAAGCAAGAGAGATTAACCCCCAGACTGATTGCTAGACCTACCTACAGTTTGCAGACCAGGAGCTGAAGCTGCCACTGATGCTGCAAAATGGCCTCTATGATGTGTCTCCTCAGCTGCTTCTTTCCCCCAGGGGAAGAAGCCAACATGTTCCCCAAATACTGGTCCCAAAGTCCACAGGGCTCTAACCTCTCATTTTGTCCTAGGCATAATTGTTTTGATTATTCTGGAATCGCCATAGCTGCTGGTGTTCTGGGGTCCCTCCAGTTGGCTGCTGGCCTAGCAGCCCTGGGGCTAAAACTGTGGCTCACACAGGCCTGGCCTCTCCTTCCAGAGCTTTGAGCTGTGCTGCACTGGCCACTCCCTGCAGGGCTGCTGGGCTGTCCTCAGTGGGAGGTTAGCTTCTTTGTGTTGTTCTGTGGGTTCTGGACCTCCAGAAGTTGTTCAGACTCCACTTCTTACATTGTTTGGAAGTGGTGTGGGGGAGCACCTTGGAAGTGCTGTTTCTACTCCACCATCTTGCCCTATTGCTTCATTTTTGATGGTGCTTTTTAGCAAGTTATGATTTCCTTCCTTATCTCTTTTAATTAGATCTATTTTTCCTTTTGCTTTTTCTGAGATAAGGATTACTAACCCTACTTTTTTTACTTTAGCTGAGGCACGATACATTTTACTCTAGTCTTTTACCTTTATTTTTTGTGTATCCCCCTCTGTCAAATGAGTTTCTTGTAAACAGCATATTGTAGGAATATGGTTTTTATTGCATTCTACTATCTGACTTTGTTTTGTGGGAGAGTTCATCCCATTCACATTCACAGTTATGATTACTATCTGTATCTTTCCCTCCATCCTATTCCCTCCACTGTTTATGCTTTTACTTTTCCCCTTCTCCCTTCCCCTCCTTAAGAGTTTTCCTTTTGACCACTGCCTCCCTCAGTGTTCCATCCTTATTAGCCCCCCTCCCTTTAGCTAGCCTTCCCCCTTACTATTTCTTCCCTCCCTTCTAACCCCCCCTTTTCTTAGCCCTTAACCCCTATCGGGGACATTGTATTTTTTTTTCTCTCAGTAGACATCTTTATTGGAAGAAGATTGAAATGAAAGTGGGAAATGGCAATGGCAAAAGTGGGTCAATAATCAAAGCATTTCTTCCTATGTATATTTCTGATGAACTCTGGGATCCATTGTGGGAAAGAATGGAAAGTAGAGATTTATATATACTCTAGAAAGTATAGAAATGAGAGATCAACAACTAGAGGGGAAGAGCCTAAGGATACAACAAACCAATAAAGTCATAAATAACTATAAATAAATGGTTATTATTTTAAATTGTCAAGAAAACAATTCTTGGTATCAATGGTAACCTGGTTCGATGCTTTTCAAGAAGACTCTGATATGATGGGTATCATCCATATCAACTTTAAAAGCAGTAATTTAATGATTTGTTGATCAATCCTCCATTAACTATTGTTTTGCTTGAAGACTTTTCTGTGATAATATCAATTCCAAAAATTCTATTTCTGATCGGAGAGCTTCATAAATGCTTTCCATGTCTTCTTCTTTATAAAGTTCTAATTCTTTTTTAAGTCTTCTACATTCAGGATCATTCTGAGATTTTTCACTGATTCTTACTTTTTCTTCCTTTAAAACTTTGGTTGTACATATGGCTTCGTTTATATCATTCTCAGTAACTTTAAGTTTTCTCTGAAGAATAAATAATTCTTGCATCAATTCATCCTTTTGTAGCTGAAGTTCATTTAGCTGGACACTTTTGTGTTCCATTGACTTTATTTCAGTTTTCAAAATATTTTCCTGTTCCTTTAAATCAGATATTTCCATCTTGACTTTTTCTTTAATTAAAAGTTCTCTTTTATTTATCAATCCGTTCTATAATCTCCTTGGTAAATCTTTCTTCCTCTTATTTTATTTTTTTCTTCATAGTCTCAAAGGTTTGGAGAAGTCTACTCCTTTCATTTTTCATTTCTGCATACTGTTTTTCTAAGCCATTTTCATGTGTCTTCAAAAGCTCAAGGAGGAAGGCTTTTTCAGAAAACTGATGAGACTTCCAGGTGGTGGTTATGGTTTGTCCCTCATTCTCGAAAGGGACCGCAACAGGGAATGATGTATATTTATACTTTATGTAATATGTTATTTCTTCCTTGAACCAAGACTGATGAGAATAGATCTCATGCAATGTTCCTCTCCCTCTTGTCTTTCCCTCAATTATGATAGGTTTTATGTCTCTTCTCAATAGAGTCCTATACTTAACTGATTTTGTTATTCCCTCCTTACATCAGAACCAATGAGGGGGAAGCTCATGTAATGTTCATTTTCCTCCCTTCTTTCCCTCTACATAATGTTTTTATGCCTCTTTGTGTGGCATAATTTATCCTTTTCTGCTTCATTCTTTCCTCTTCTTCCATTGCAGTCCCTTTGCAGCCCTTAATAAGGTTTTTTTAATCATCATTTTGTGTAATTTATACCCACATATTCTATTTATCTATAACCCTTTTAGATGGTGCCATAAGTATAGAATTCTCAATATTAACAAGTGTTAGCTTCCCATATAGGGATGTAACAGTTTGCTCTTATTAAATAACATGTTGTGTGTGTGTGTGTGTGTGTGTGTGTGTGTGTGTGTGTGCTTTTTTACTATTTACCTTTCTATGCCTTTCTTGAGTCTTGTAATTGGAGGTTGGATTTTCCATTGAGCTCTGGCTTTTTCATAAGGAAGGTCTGGAAATCCATTATATTATTGAATGACTATCTTCTTGCATGGAAGATTATGCTCAGTTTTGCTAAATAGCTGATATTTGGTTGTAACCCGAGCTCTTTTGCCTTGCAAAATATCCCATTCCTTTCCTTCTGTTCTTTCAATGTAGAAGCTTCCAGATATGGTGTAATACTCACTGTAGTTCCGCAATATTTGAATTGTTTCTTTCTGGCTGCTTGTAGTATTTTCTCCTTTACCTAATAATTCTGGAATTTGGCTACAACATTTTGCAGACTTTTCAATTTTGGATCTCTTTCATGAGAGTCTGGCGGATTCTCTTAATTTCTATTTTACCCTCTGGTTCTAGGATCTCAGGGCAGTTTTCCTTGATGAGCTCTTGGAAAATGTTGTCTAGACTCATTTTTTCATCATGATTTTGTGGTATATCAATAATTCTCAGTTTATCTCTCAGTTATTTTTCCATTGAGGTATTTTACCTCTTTTTCTAATTTTTCATTCTTGATGTTTTGTTTGACTGATTCTTGGTGCCTCGTGGAGTCATTTGTTTCAATTTGGTTGATTCTAATTTTTAGTGACTTATTTTTCCTCAGTTGGTTTTTGAAACTCCTTTTCCACATGTTCAGATATCATTTTTAGTTCACACATTTTCCTTTTTAAGGAGCTGTATTCTTCGTGTAATGTTTTTTTTTCTAATTTCACAATTTTGATTTAAAAGAATTACTGATTTTAACTTCTACCTCTCTAATTTGATTTTCAAAGTTCTTTTTGAGCTCATCTAAGAATGCTTTCTGTGCTTGACACCAGTTCATATTCCCTGTTGAGGCTTCAGCTGTAGGTGTGGAGTCAGTTAGCAGCTAGCTAATAGGATTATTATCTAGCTAGCAGTATTTTAGAGTCTTTGTCTTTGTCTGTTTTTTATCCATTTTGAGGTAGGGCCTTAGCCATGCCCTTTCTCTAGGGTTCCCAAGCCTTTACTATTTAAAATATTGCTCTGGGGCGACAATTACTGTGTTTTCAGGGTGGGGCAGGGATTGGAGAAGCCAGAGTTCACTCTGCCATCCTGGTCCCTGGAAGTTCAGATAGATGCTTTTTAAATTTCCAGACTATAGGTTGGTAGTCCCAGGAGAAGCTGCTGGCACTGCAATGGGCCCTGCATTTGTCTCTTACCCAGCTCTGTCAGATCCCAAACCTGCTATGATAGACTTCGAAATGGCCCTTGTAGTTGGTGAGTCAACTTGCTTCCAAGTTGACCAGGCCTCGTTTGGGCCTTGCTGGATGCTGCCCCTGTGTCGTCAAGGTTTTGCCGCCAAGTGATGATTTTTTTTTAATGGGGGATATATGAGTATAATGTTTGTAAAGAGTAGAGAAAGATTCAGAATGAAAAGGAGAGAGAGAGAGAAAGAGAGAGAGAGAGAGAGAGAGAGAGAGAGAGAGAGAGAGAGAGAAAGAGAGAGAGAGAGAGAGAGATGGGGTCAATCAACTGGAAAAAGCAGAAAGGGATGGAATCAAGGGTGTATGATATTGGATTTGAAAAAGGCCATGTCTTCACGTGAGACAAGGATGAAACAGAGGGTGAAGGAAGATGTTAGAGTGATGTGAGATAAGTTGAGATGGTGGGGTATGGGGCTTTGTAGGGATTGATAAAAGACAATGATAAGGGACTTTAGGAGTCCATGAACATTGATAGGGAATAATTGAGAACTATGGCAAGATCAAGCACATGAACATGTGGGTAGCTGAGGTGGGTTGGAGAATTGTCATAACAACTGAGTAGATTGTGAAGATAAAGCATTTGAAGGAACATCAATAAACAGAATGTTCCAAAAATCTTAGTGCATGTTTAAGCTTTGATAATGTCAGAAGTGTGTGTTATATGCTTGTAAAAACATTTGAAAAGCAAATTGCATTAATTTTTAATATTTTGATATCTTATTAAAGTTGAATGTAATTATGCTTGTGCTACACACCTCTTTATTTGATTTTTTAATTATGTAAAAGCTTGCTTTGGCTGTTTCTCAGTTTGTTACGTTTGCAGTCTTAGCTCTAAAATCACCCAAAGAATAGGGTTTTGAGGTGTACACACCAGTTTTGACAAGACTCCACAAGAAAAAGTCTAATGGAGGATGGTGACTGAATTATCCACATTAGAGGACCTTCTTTGCTGGTCTACTGTTCTAAGAAAGTATCACTGGGAAATTGTACCACATTCAATGCATAAAGTTAAGGTGCCCTGTCTGACTAAATTTAAAAATAAATGTTTATTTTCTCAAAAATATCAAATCTAAATAAGTATAAAATATAAATTATTGATCTTTTAAATTAATATTTTCAAAGTTTATGCTTCTGAAATTATTAAACCTTAAAACTGTACTATGATTTTTGGGATACCCTATTTGCATTGAAAACTATGAAGGCTGAAAATCTGGTGGAGAAACAGACACCAAATGCCATCAAGCACCCGTTGATTGCCTACTCTGTGCAAACTCTCTATTCAGCAAGCCAGGTAATGCCTAAAAGTAAGCCAGGGTTCCTGTAAGAGCTTATAGTCAAGCTGGAGATATATGAGCAATACCCACTAACCAGTGCAAAACAACACAGCAGACTTGTAGTACAGTGGTAAGAGCATAATTGGAAATCAGAAGACCTATATTCAAACCCTCCCTCAGATACTTACTACTACCTTTGCTCTTAATCAGGTCCTGTGTCTATGTCTCTGTGTCTCAGTTTCCTAGTCTAAAAAATAAGAGGGTAGGGTGGACTAGATGTCCTATAAGATCACTTCAAATAAGATATTTGTAGAAGCCTTTAGCACAGTGCTTGGTGCACAGTAGGTACTGAACAAATACTTATTCCCTTGCAGATCTAGATCTAGGATTTGTACTCTCCCACAGTACCTTGATAATTTTTATTTTAATGTACAATATAACAATACAAATTAAGAGCTTAATCTTGTAAGACAGGCTTTAAGAGCTAGGAGAGTTGAAAGAGAGGAACTATTAAGGTTGGCACTGATTTGTGCTTCTGGTAGGAATTGCAGTGGATGGCATCTGAGGACCTGAACCAGAGCAAAGGTAGTAGTAAGTAAGTTTTCCTCAGATATTTACTTACTTAAAACAAAAAGAAAACTAGAAATATTATGGGCAGGTTCTGAAATTCCCATATCAAGGAGAGAATATTACATACAGGCAAGAAGAAAGAATTTGAATATTGAGGATGTACAATCAGGATAACACAGGATCTGGCAGCTTCTACACTGAGGGATTGAAGGGCTTGGAATATGGTATTCTGAAGAGCTTAACACCAAGAATCACCTACCCAGCAAAAGTGAGTATCATGTTTCAGGGGAAAATATGGTCATTCAGTGGAATAGAGGACTTTCAAGCATTCTTGAGGAAAAAACCAGAGTTAAATAGAAAATTGACATTGTCTATATAGGAGGGTATATGGGCATATGAATAAATATATGAATGTGTATAGATAGATAGATAGATAGATAGATAGATAGATAGATAGAGGGCAAAGGACCAATTTAAGAAGAAGGGATGATACTTAAAAGGTGAAATTAAGAGGTGAGAGAGGAATATCATGAGAGGAGATGGGGAGAGACAGAATGGGATAAACTATCTCATATAGCAGAGGCAAGGTAAAATGGTTACAGTGGAGGGGAAGAATAGGAAGGCAAAAGGGAATGGGTCAACCTTATTCTCATTGAATTTGACTTAGGGTGGGAATGACATACTAAATGACATACTAAATTCTCTTCCTTCTAAATGACATACACGCTAAATAGGGTATCTCAGCCAACAGGAGAGTAGGGGGGAAGGGGATGAGAGGGGGGATGGTGAAAGGGAAGGCAGGCTTGGGGGGGAGGGATGTTGGAAGCACCCACTTATGAAAAGGGACAGGATCAAAGTAGAGAATAGAACAAGTAGGAGGTGAGATAGGAGGGAGGAAAATATAGTCAGTCTTTTACAATATATCCACTATGGAAATGTTTTGCATAGCTACAGTGTACATGTACAACCTATAATGAATTGCTTATCTTCCCAGTAAGGGTGAGTGACAAGGGAGGAAGGAAATGAATCTGGAATTCAAAGTTGTAAAATCAAATGTTTAAAATAATATATACATACATACATACATTTATATATACATATATATATACATATACTATTGTTAATATTATTTTACATGTAACTGGGAAATAAAATACACAGGCCCTGGGGCATAGAGATCCACCATGCCCTACTGGAAAGTTGGAGGGGGTATGGGAAAAGATATAGGAGAAAGCAGATTGGAGGAGGGGATATCCAGTGGAACCACTATTTTGGTGTGGTAGGTACGGGAAAAACGGGGAGAAAATTTGTAACTCAAAATCTTGCGGAAATGAATGATGTAAACTAGAAGTGAATAAAGCATTTGAAAAAAAAAAAGAAAGAAATGAGCCTTGAAGATGGGCATGGATTTGGATTGTGAGAAAAGAAGAGAACGTTCCATTTGAGAAGATCATAAGAAAAGATATAAAGATGGGAATGAATGAATAGGCAGTGAAGAGGCCAGCCTAAATACTAATCATGATATAACAATGACAACAACAACAACCACAACCATAACCATAATCAAAACAAGAACAATGACCATGATGACAATGATGATGAAATTTTCTTTTTTTTTTTTTCTGGGCTGCAGCTTCCTTATATATTGAATGAGATTGTTCATGAATGTTTCTTTTTTTTTTTTAAACAAATGCTTCATTAACTTCTATTTTACATCATTCCTTTCTGCCAGATTTTGAGTTACAATCATTTTCCCCCCGTTATTCCCCTACCAACCTCCCAGAATAACAGTCCCACAAGATATCGCTTCCTCCAATCTGCACTCTCCCATACCTTCTCCCATACCCCCTTTGACTTTTCCATTAGAGGAAGGTGAATCTTTGTGTCCCAAAGCCTGCACATCTTATCTCCCAATTACAAGCAAAAGAGTATTAATAATAGTATTATATATATATTTGAAACATTTAATGTTAAGACCTCGAATTTCCATTTCCTTCCTCCCTTGTCACCCATTCCCTCTGGGGAGATAAGTAATTCAGTATATGTTGTACATGTCTAGCTATGCAAAACATTATCATAGTAGATATATTGTACAAGGCTGCTTATAATTCCCTCCCACTCATCGCACCCCCCACCTGGTCCATTCCCTACTTGATACAGTCCCTCTTCTATAGTGGGTACTTCCAACCTCCCCTCCCCCCAAGGATGCCCTCCCATCCATCAGCCCTCCTCTCATCCCCCTTCCCCCTATTCTGCTGTAGATTGAGATATCCCATTTAGTATGTATGTCATTCTTTCCCAGAACCAAATTCAATGAGAATGTGGTTTTACCTTTTTGCCTTCCTATTCTTCCCCTCCCTTGCAACCACTTCCCCTTCTTCTTCTACATGAGATAGTTTACCCTACCTTGTCTCTCCCCATCTACTCTTGCCACTTTGCTCTCTCACCTCATAATTTCATCCCTTGAGTATTCTCCCTTCCCAACAAATTCAACCTATGCCCTCTATCCATATATAACTGTAACCATATACACACACATTCACATATGTATTCATATGACCACACACCTTCTTCCATTATTTTATTAGTGAGATAGATATCATCAGTCACAGTTATTGCTTTTCCATATAAGAATGTAAATAGTTCAACTTTTACAAGTTTCTTTTGATTGCTTTTCCCTGATTACCTTCTCAGGCATATCTTGCTTCTTGTGTCTGGATGTCAAATTTTCTATTCAATTCTGGTTTTTTCCTCAAGAATGCTTGAAAGTCCTCTATTCCACTGAATGACCATATTTTCCCCTGAAACAAAATACTCAGTTTTGCTGGGTAGGTGACCCTTGGGTTCAGTCCCAGTTCTTTTGCCCTCTGGAATATCATATTCCATGCCCTTTGATCCCTCAGTGTAGAAGCTGCCAGGTCCTGTGCTATTCTAATTGTGTTTCCACAATATTGAAATTGTTTCTTCCTGGCTGCTTGTAGTATTTTCTCCTTGATATGGGGATTCTGGAACCTGTCGATAATATTCCTGGGAGTTTTCTTTTGGGGGAGTTTTTTTTTTTCTTTTTCAGGAGGTGATCGGTAGATTCTTTCAACCTCTATTTTGCCCTTTGGT